>CM076573.1:868148298-868424192 GCA_034641835.2 Pinus albicaulis | reverse complement strand
AGGTTACCTATTTCATCGGTAACATTGTTCATTTATAAAACATACAAAAATATTGATGTTTCTTCCTATTTCTAGTTTTCTTAAAAAATCAATTGTTCATTTTTAAAGCCAAAATTAGAATTCTCATCATAAGCTTTTTTAGTTAAGTTTAGATTTCATTTCATAGTTAAATTATTAGTTTCTTAATTTCATTTAAACATTCAAGATAAATAAAAAAATCCCAACAAACATATAAAATAAAACACAACGAATTAATAAAGAAAAGGCTTATAGCATATATAGTGCACCTGCACTTCATAAGGTTAATAACTCTAGTCGATAATTTATGATAGAAATTTAAGACATTAAATTGGCTAAACATAGAGATTTTCACCTCTTATTTTTAATTTTTTTTTATTTTAATTTTTATGTAATTTTACTGAGTCAAAATATTTACACAATAGGATAGGACATGATAAGAAATTACGACATCTCTTCCATACTGGGTTGGGAAGCTCCTCTCGGCGCAACTAGTGACACTCTCTGCACCTTTATTTAACCAACATATTTCAGTACAATTTTTTTCTCTAATTCAAAGGCCACCTTTAGCAGCTTTGTAACCTTGTTTATGTGCAAGAGATGACATTTGAGGGAGATTATATTTAATACAATGACCACTTTTAGTATTAAGTGGGAAAGTTGTGATGCAATTCCTTCTATCCAAGTGGGAAAGTTGTGATGCAATTCCTTCTATCCAAGGTATCCTATTCAAATGAAGGTGGTATGTTGTGAATAGGGTCAAGTTTCAACCGTATTTGAGTTTGGTATCTATAAACCACTCACTTATTTATATTTTTCAAGGATAACTTATATTAAAGTTGGGTATCCATTCACTCAATGTTAGATGTATTCAAGCATTTGTATTCAGGCTATGTATCCATAAACTATGAAACCCACTCTCGGTTATATTTGAGTTGGGTATTCATAACTCCACTCTCAACATTCAGGTTCTCTCTATTGTATTCTAGTTGGGCATTCATAACTCCACTCACTTTTTATATCATCCAAGGTAAACTCTATTTAGTTTGGTACCCATAGAACCACTAAAATATTTTTCTCATCATTCTTCTATGTACCCCCTTATTCAGCTTAAGGGGGGATGGGTTGTTGAGAATGGTGTAATATTCACATGTAGCTATGGTGGGCCCATATTATATCAATGTATGTACCTAAGGCCAAATTATGTTCATTTATAGTAATACTAGCTTATGGTTAAAGGCTGACCTAACAACTTATATGTGGGTGCATTAACCCTTTTAGAGGGAAGACCCTAACTCTTAAGTTGTGTATACATACACATTCAAGAGTCATTTGTAAAGTCATCTTGTGATCTTCTTGCCCTCTCATAAAAGTGTTTTATGCCTAAGATATTATTTTCATTTATTGTGATACTTTCTTATGATTAAAGTCCGACTTAGTCAACTTATATGTGGTCCTATAAACACTCTTAGATGGGCCACCCTAATTACTAATTTGTGTATACATACACATTCAAGATTCATCTATAAAGTCATATTGTGATTTTCTTTATCTCTCTTATTAATTTTTTTGTGCCTAAGAGAACCTATATCTTTGGAATTCTCGTTGTTGGCATTTCTTTATGCATTATTTATATTTCTCCTTAGCATATTTGTGCACTCTGTCTAGCACACTTGTGATCATCTTAAGAATTGTTATTATGGGGTTATATTGACTATCATTGTAGGTTTCTATCTGTAGTGCATGCTAGGGAATCCTTTATCTGTAAGGAGTGTGAAAGTATTGCAAGTATTATGGATTGTAGGTGATTCCATATGTTCATTCTCTCTCACTTATGAAGTAAAAAAGGATACTAATTTATTTTGATTTCCCTTTTCTATAATGGCATTAGTGTGATATCAAACCACCAATAGCAAATGCGAAATTCTGTAGGTGCTATTGATGACCATTATATATATACCTCGATATATTTTGTGTTTGAAAAGAAGGAACTAAGCCTTCTTATCACCGGTGAAATCCAACACTCATCATTTGAGTGTCCATACTTCTTGTGGTATGATGCAGGATAACCCTGCAAACCCAAAACCATGCCTATAAACATGCATCTCAGCATTTTCCCAAATAAAAAAACTCAATAGATGGCAAATTCACACACTACCATTATCATGCGGAAGCCCTTCAACATATGGTTCAAAATAATTCACTATTGATTTCACACTTTAACTAAATGCCTTCCTGTATGGAATTATATCAATTCCAATATAATCACCTTCAGGGCATTAATTCGAAATGCCACCATACATAAATACCAATCTTGAGAAAACCCAAATGCCCAATTCTAAATCTTCCTTGTAAAAGCTTCATTATTTTTAACCAAAGATTATAGAACCAATGAAATGAAATACTCCATATTATCAACTCAATATCAGCCTCTCTTACCTTATGAGAATTCGAACCCTTTCAATCTAGTTTTTGTAATCAAAACTCAATAAAATGAATGCGCCCATTTCATACCTGTTCACGGTTTTTTGCTCCAACGTTTGACTCTATTTTGATTTTAGATATCAGCAATTGTGAGCATTTGAGCTCATTCCTCAAAACTCGACCAACACCAAGTTTTCATACGATTCAACATTGCCCTTACCTTGCACCCTATCACTGCTTTTGCTGATTCATTCTGCATCAAGCTTAAATCGATCTCTCCATTCGATTGCATTCAACTTCGTTCACACAGAGTCAAGAAACTCTGCATCCTTGCTCTTTGTATTTCAGGGCTCGAAACCTGTATCTACTGTTCGATGACTCGTTGATTCTTCACCCAGGATGTAACCACGTTCAAACTCTGCCTTCAATCATTCCAATGCTATAACCTGCAATTGGAATTCACATCCCGTCCTGTAGCGATCTACAAGATAATTCTGGAGTGAAAACACATCCACGAGTTACTGCGCCTTTTCTACAGTGATATATTTTAGTCGACTTAAACACAACGTCTTCACGCAAATTCCCCAACGCTGCAATTGCGATTTTCCAGATTGTAATTCTTCAGCGCCTTCAATTCAATGACTTTGCCAATCTCGTTGACTTGTGTTCCTTCTCGTTTGATGTCACCTAGCGTTTCCTCATCGAATTCCTTAAATGCATATTGAAATCTTTTGCGCATGGTACTAGCATCTTCAACATTCAATGATTCTGGATTTAGACTTGTATTAATAGCAAATGGGATTTCAAAAGATTAAAACCTCATTCACTCAGAAATCATTTTCACTATACGCATTCAATCAAGGCAGTGTATATATAATTTAATACTTTGTCAAACATAAATTGATTCAATCGAGTTTACTTCAAGAACAGGCCCGAGGCACACTTATATATTGTTGCTCTCATTCACACAGTTACGACCCCACATACCATTGTATATCGACTTACCAAATTGATACCACTCCACATCACCCGCGCCGTTAATAACAACAGTTGGATTTCCATTAATGCATTCAACATTCATCTCATTCTGAATTGGGTCTGTAATATAAAACTTGACAGTGATTTATAAAATTGAATCTCCATTCAAGTCAACAATTTCCACACACGAATCTGGATATAGATTTATACTAACAGCGATTGGAATTTTTTAATAGATTTAAAACCCCTTTTTCAAAACTCATTCCAACTGTTCAATTATGTTTGAAAGCAGAAATTTATCCAATTCATATGCGCATAATTCAACTCTCAATTACAGAATCTAACAAGAAATTTCCCAATCAACCAATATATATAATCTGAAACAAAACAAAATTACTTACAAACTCTTGTTTGGCTAGATATTCGAGATCTATGGCCCCTTTACAATCGCCTGAAGGCTCCCAAGTAGAAACCCTCTCACTACTCACACTCTCACTCTCTCTGCTTTCAATGCCTTTGAGGCTTGATGATTTATACAGTTTTAAAAATGATCTAATTTAATGCTCAATCCCCTTAATCACTCAACAAACCCCCAAATATCTCAACAAATCCTAAAATCACTCTTGAATCCCTAAGGATCCTCTCTCACCCAAAATTAATGAAACTAATTTCTAAATTAATATTTAGAAAAATATCTCATCCCTTTACATCCTCAACTGACCAATCCTCTCCTATTCTCAATTATTTACAATATTTAATTAAAAATATTTAAAACCCACACAAATCATTTCTAAAAATCTAGCTCTTAAAAACCCCTAAGTTTTAATAAAATACAAGTATTCCTCTTCGTCTAATGCTCCTGCATCAGAATTCCAAGGTTGAAAATGATCATGATCTCCTGATCATGCATTTTAAGTCTTTGTCCTTGTCTTCCCGGATCCCATACTTTGTTCTGCAAGTCATCATATGTTGGTTGCTACTTTTCTCCAGGTTTCCATATCTTGTTCTGCATCCTGCCTCCAACTATGCTTTCATACTCTGCTTTTGTCTTTCCCTTGCTTAAATTCTTCTGCTTTCTTGCTGTTGTCTGCTGCTTTTGAGAAACCTTCATCATCAGTATTTTGATGCTTTCAATATCTCTATCCAACCTATTGCTGCTGCTTTCACTTCCTGTTGATGCCGCTAATGTTGTCTTAGCTGCCACCATAGATGTTGCTGCCTCCCAAACTTCCTGTCCCTCTGCAACATTATTTTGCTCATCTGCTCCTTTCACAACTTCAAGCAAATTTAATTCAGTGCCTACAATTTCTTTCTCTAGTTCAAATGTCTCCAGCAAACATTTCAGCCCTTTCTCCTCAAGCATTTCCTCAACATGTTGCAAATTAGTTCCAGCATAACCTTCGTTTTCCCCTTCGACAATCTTCAGTAATTTTCCATCATCATCTTGATTGATTCTGGCAATCAAATCAAGTTCTTCAAATACTGTAGCAGTTCCAAAATTCTGCCCCATAGTTCTCTCTTGGCTATTCAGACAAGCCAACTCCTCCTTTTCACTTATGGTAACAAGCCTTTGCTTATGAGACATGCTTGTCTCATCTTCTTTCTGCAATAGTTATTCTTCTTCCAAGACAATTCCAAGTGATGGACTATCTTCTACATCACCTGTAAACACAATCAAATTGTCAACATCAAAATCACAAGACCCAATTGTCTCACTTGTTGATTCAGTCACCAGGTTTCCTCTCTGCAGTTCCAAGTCTTCTTCAGGACTCAGACAATCTTCGCTGGCTTTCTCCTCGGCTTTCTTTGGCAACACTTCAGTATGCTGCTCCGAGTTCCTTTCCAACTCCTCTGTCAGCACATTAGTATGCTGATTTGCATTCATCATGAGACTGTCAACTAGTCTCTCCTTCTTACCATCCTCTGCTTCATGACTTTCATTCATGAAAACTCTCTTATCTTGCTTCTTCAGAAAATTATCCTGCACATAAGTTCTCTGTCTCTCCAATTCTCTTCTCTGAAGATCTAGTTTCCTATACAATTTAACAATTTCATTAGGAGTAGAACTTTGAAACTTCACACAATTTTCCATACCTTCACCAGCTCTTACCCAATCATCAGCTGGTACTTCTCTGTCTGCACCAATATTCTGATTAAACTCCTTCGTCTTCATTTCCTCCTGAGATCTTGCTATCTCAGCATCGATCTGAACAGACTTCAGATTTAACTCTTCTTGAACAAACTCTAAAGCTTTCTCATATTCCTGTGCTGTACCTGCAAACAAACACAACTCATTAGTTTTAAAACCACAAGACTTTCCAGTCTTGACTGCTTCCTCTAGCACTTCCCCTTGAACAGATCTGTGTGTGGAATCTTCAAATTCCATCTCTAGCTCAAGAACTCTAAGTTCCTATTTCAATAAGGTAATCACACTTTGCCTCAACCTCATCTGCAATGGTTTCCAAATCAATTTCTTTCCCTTCAGTGGAAATATCCATCCTCCTTTCTGATTTTCCTGCTCTTGCAGCCATTCCTGTAGTACCTGCAATTATACCTTCATTACTGCAATTTCTCTTTCTCTCACTTTATCAGTCATCTCACCTCTATGGCATTCCTCTGAACCTTTTCTCTGATCATCCATGATCATATTCTCCATGAGTTTCTCACTCATCATGAGTTTCACTAGCCTCTGCAACAACAAGCTCTCCTGCTGCCCCTTACCTCACCAATCCGCTTCACTGGATCTGGTCTTTTGGTAAGTACTGGTTCACTGCCTCTGGAACCTTTTGAGCACTCTCCTCTTCTCTCTCTAGGATATCTCTTCAACTCACTTTCTCTTCAGGACACCGCAATTGTCCTCCCTATCCAGCCTTTAGCTGAATGCCAGGTTCACTGCCATCATCTCCTCTGCAACCATAAACTCTAATCACAAATTTCAAATCAGAAAACTATCTCACCTTTAAGATTCTGCATGATCTTTTCCTCCATTCATTTCTGCAATCCTATTCAATTGTGTACTGCTGCATATCAGATTTAGAATATGATCTTCCTTCAGTGTTCACCACACATTCAAAAATACACCTCAGTTCTCAGAAACCTTTCTGCACTCAAACAAACATCTTCAATTCCAACAGAGCCAAGCTCTAATACCAAAATGATGCAGGGTAACCCTGCAAACCCAGAACCATGCATATAAACATGCATCTCAGCATTTTCCCAAATAAAAAAACTCAATAGCTGGCAAATTCACACACTACCATTATCATGCAGAAGCCCTTCAACATATGGTTCAAAATCATTCACTATTGATTTCACACTTTAACTAAATGCCTTCGTGTATGGAATTATATCAATTCCAATCATTAGGGGAATTTTGAGGTCTAAAATGGGCGTCCTAAGGAAATTATAAAATAATAGTGGAAAAAATCAAATAAGATTTTATGACATCATCAAATTTTGGAGGGAAAAATGAAAAAACTACTTTTTCAATTCATATTTTCAACTTATCTCCCAAATTTTTTACTCAAATTTCGAGTGGGAGTACTCGTTGGATGTGGAATTTAATTCCTCATCCAAGGAGTACCAATGTTGCATACTTTCGATGGGTCCTACTACACGAAAAATAAGAAATACATAAAAAAACGTGATTACAATCACGTTTTTTATGTATTTCTCATTTTTCATGTAGAAGAGTTCATCAAAAGTATGCAACATGGGTACTCCTTGGATGAGGAATTAAATTCCGCATCCAACGGGTACTCCCGCTCGAAATTTGAGTAAAAATTTTGGGAGATAAGTTTAAAATACGAGTTGAACAAGTAGTTTTATTATTTTATTATTTTTTAATATTTTTACTTTTTTACTCCAAAAATGGTGAATCATCCATTATGGATGACATCATCATCTTGAATCCTATTGGTTCTTATAAAGTTTATTTTGGTTGTACATTTTTCTTAAGAGGCCCATTTTAGACCTCAAAATTCCCCTAATGCAACTCACCTTCAGGGCATTAGTTCGAAATGCCACCATACATAAATACCAATCTTGAGAAAACCCAAATGCCTAATTCCAAATCTTCCTTGTAAAAGCTTCATTGTTTTTAACCAAAGATTATAGAACCAATGAAATAAAATACTCCATATTATCAACTCAATATCAGCCTCTCTTACCTTGTGAGAATTCGAACCCTTTCAATCTAGTTTTTGTAATCAAAACTCAATAAAATGAATGCGCCCATTTCATACCTGTTCACGGTTTGTTGCTCCCACGTTTGACTCTGTTTTGATTTTAGATATCAGCAATTGTGAGCGTTTGATATCATTCCTCAAAACTCGACCAACACCAAGTTTTCATACGATTCAACATCGCCCTTACCTTGCACCCTGTCACTGCTTTTGCTGATTCATTCTGCGTCAGGCTTAAATCGATCTCTCCATTCGATTGCATTCAACTTCATTCACACAGAGTCTAGAAACTCTGTGTCCTTGCTCTTTGTATTTCAGGGCTCGAAACCTGTATCTACTGTTCGATGACTCGTTGATTCTTCACCCAGGATGTAACCACGTTCAAACTCTGCCTTCAATCATTCCAATTATATAACCTGCAATTGGAATTCACATCTCATCTTGTAGTGATCTGCAAGATAATTCTGGAGCGAAAACACATCCACGAGTTACTGTGCATTTTCTACAGTGATATATTTTAGTCGACTTAAACACAACGTCTTCACGCAAATTCCCCAACGCTGCAATTGCAATTTTCCAGATTGTAATTCTTCAGCGCCTTCAATTCAATGACTTTGCCAGGCTCGTTGACTTGTGTTCCTTCTCGTTTGATGTCACCTAGCGTTTCCTCATCGAATTCCTTAAATGCATATTGAACTCTTTTGGCATGGTACTAGCGTCTTCAGCATTCAATGATTCTGGATTTAGACTTGTATTCATAGAAAATGGGATTTCAAAAGATTAAAACCTCATTCACTCAGAAATTGTTTTCACTATACGCATTCAATCAAGGCAGTGTATATATAATTTAATACTTTGTCAAACATAAATCGATTCAATCGATTTTACTTCAAGAACAGGCCCGAGGCGCACTTATATATTGCTGCTCTCATTCACACATTTACGACCCCACATACCATTCAATATTGACTTACCAAATTGATACCACTCCACATCACCAGCGTAGTTAATAACAGCAATTGGATTTCCATTAACGCATTCAACATTCATCTCTTTCTGAATTGGGTCTGTAATATAAAACTTGACAGTGATTTATAAAATCGAATCTCCATTCAAGTCAACGATTTCCACACATGAATCTGGATATAGATTTATACTAACAGCGATTGGAATTTTTTAATAGATTTTTTACCCCTTTTTCAAAACTCATTCCAACTGTTCAATTATGTTTGAAAGCATAAATTTATCCAATTCATATGCGCATAATTCAACTCTCAATTACAGAATCTAACAAGAAATTTCCCAATCAACCAATATATATAATCTGAAACAAAACAAAATTACTTACAAACTCTTGTTTGGCTAGATATTCGAGATCTATGGCCCCTTTACAATCGCCCGAAGGCTCCCAAGTAGAAACCCTCTCACTACTCACACTCTCACTCTCTCTGCTCTCAATGCCTTTGAGGCTTGATGATTTATACAATTTTTAAAATGATCTAATTTAATGCTCAATCCCCTTAATCACTCAACAAACCCCCAAATATCTCAACAAATCCTAAAATCACTCTTGAATCCCTAAGGATCCTCTGTCACCAAAAACTAATCAAACTAATTTCTAAATTAATATTTAGAAAAATCTCTCATCCCTTTACATCCTCAACTGACCAATCCTCTCCTATTCTCAATTATTTACAATATTTAATCAAAAATATTTAAAACCCACACAAATCATCTCTAAAAATCTAGCTCTTAAAAACCCCCAAGTTTTAATAAAATACAAGTATTCCTCTTCGTCTAATGCTCCTGCATCATGGTAGAAGAGCCATTTCCATTTATTTTATGTTCTTGTAGGTGGAGGTGAACAATAAGGGCTAGCATTATATTCACAATTGTTGGGTTACTGCTTGGAATTGCAAAAGGCTAAGAAGGATAAAAAACATATTGCTAATAAGGATTGAAAACATACCTCTTCTAGGAGAGAGGATTAGGTTTATGTAGCTTATATTTGATATTTAAAGCTAGTTGACCCTGCTACTTTGAGCTAACAAGGACAAGTTTTAGCTCCTTCCAAAGCTAAAGTAATATGTCAAAATCAAGCATACTATGTTGGTTTACACTAGAGAGGGGTAAAATAGGTTTTCAAACCAAATTGTTGGGTTAGGTTCATCATAAAACAACAATTTCAATATTTTCAACTAGTTTAGCCAATTCAGTTGGTCTTGATTTGGAATGGCCCTAAAAAACCCAAGTCTTGCCCATTTGTCTTCATGTCTAGAGTCATAAAAAAAGTCAACCAAAATAAAAATAAAAAACTTTGACTATCATATAAATGAGAAAAAAAATCATATCTAATGTCTAATGGTTTGTGTTTACATTGACATACATGAATATATATACATTTTTTGAAAATAATGTATATTTTTATATACTTTTAGTAGATTGGTTCATCAACCCAATGTTTCGGTCAATTCTTCTTTTCATAACTTTGGAAATAAGTCAGAGTATAAACTTAACATGGAGAATGTCTTCAAACTAAATTTTGTCTAGCTTGAACGAAACTTTTCTTGATGATATTATGAGATATTGAATCCTTTGTTCATATATCTACTAAAGTTGTAGGCACACACATACAATGCATCCTTGTAGCATAATGATTAAAACCACTTAAGAACAACATCCTTGAAGTCCTCCCATGTACCTATCAAAGTTTAGTTGTTCATTGTTAGTTGTTTAAGGTGGATTTTCCTCCATGTGAGTGCTTTATCCTCCATGTGAGATTCAACGACCATAATTTTGTGTGCCTTTTTGAATTTCCATTGCATCTTCAAATGATCTTCCATATTGCATATCTAAGAGTTGAACTTTTCTCTGTTGAGAGCCCCATAAAACTTAGGCATCAATACTTTAGCATCCAGCATGAAGTTATGATGAATAATGGGTATATCCTAGTCAATAGTAGATTGAGGTTAATGTTTAGGTTGGGATTGTTCTTGAGTTGTGATGAGTTGTTGGAACATACTCATCATATCATGTGTTACTTTTGTCTAGAACTCTCATTTTTTTGGACATCATGTTGTTGTTGAGGAACAAGGGTGTCTAGCAAGAGGCATTAATAGTCCTACATTTGTTTGGTTGAGATTCTGGGCAAAGGCTAAAGTCCCAAGAGTCTTCCAATTCACTAGAAGTTTTACAAGGACCCATAATGCTTAATAAATTCATGAAAAAACAAAATTTTCAACTAAGTTTAAGAATATTTGTTAACAAAGAAACATGAAAGAAATTCAAAAAATCAAGGGCCAAAATTTAAAAAAGGTATTTTATCAGGCAAATAAATTGTGGGAGATTCTGGTGTTATTATAAGTCAATCTAGACCAGTTCACTCTTGAAATGGGCCAAAAAGGACAAGTAGGCTATTTTTGTCCCAAACCAGCCAGTTCCACAATTTCACTCGATTCTGATGTGGATTGTTACTTCAAAAATTAGGTGCCACCTGTGCACCATCATTTCGAAAACCTGAAAAAATAGGCAATAAGAAAAAGGACTTGCATGTTATATAGATATGAAAATTTTTCCTATTTGGTATCTAATGGCATGAATTTACACAGGAATACGTGAATATGACTGTATTAAAAAAAATTGCATAATTTACATATTTACATAGAAACTTAGAAAAGTGTTACAATTCAAACTTTATGTATGTTTCTCTATTCTACTTTCACATAGGTGTTCAAACATCTACCGAAGCTTCCCCACTAACCAAATATCAAAGCTTCCCAACACTCTACTACATGGACTTGTCCCATTGATCAATTCCACTGAAGTGGATATCACATATCTAATTAATCACCATGTCAGTATTGTAAATATGCATTTTTTGTTGGGCATATGGAAATTATGTTTTCCCTTCTTTCCCTATTCAATTTGTACAATTTCACCAGAATTACCATGTCATAATGTACCAGGGCATGTTTTGAAGTTTTGATTTTCCAATTGACTTGACGGCTTTAGCATAAATTTGTTACCCGTGACTGAATTTTACATCCTTTGCATTAATCTTGAAATGATACTGTATACATATCCGTATAACATTGATGCTGCTAATGTTGGTAGTATTGTGGCAAGGATAAAATTTTCCGTCTTAATGATTAGTTGATAAGAATTACAAGGAAAAGTATTTCTTACATTGCTTTATTCAGTTCTCCTAGTTTTCGAATATGAAGCACACTTAGTCCTTTTATCGCTTCATTGATGCATCATATATTTCAATTCAATGTACTATTTCCATTGGTCCTTGAATATATTTTTTGTGGACCAAACAAAGTTCAATCAATATTTCCCAACATTTTGACAAGTTTTCATATAATATGTTGGAATAGGTGATACAAGGTGAAATATGTGATGGTGATAACACATTTAGGCATACTTGGCATTCTTCGCACCATTGTGATATTCTAGCATGAAATATTATTTTTTAGCCTATTCCATATATTTATACCACATTCTTACATAGTATCAATGAATACAAATCCCCAGGTCCTATAGAGATTTAGATTATTATACATTTTTTGCAATTTCCCTTAATTTATGGAAACATTTTTGTATAGAATGTTTTTCTTTGCACATTGTTTTATGTGATATTATGGAAGAAGTCATTTGAGAAAAAGTTTCCTCAGATATGGTGAAATATTAGATGAATTTTCAATTTGTTAGTTTTATCTCCTTTACTAACTTATGGGAAGGATTCAATTTCATGTTTTCCCTTTGTACTTGCATGTTAAAAAGGGATTGCCATTTTGTTCATTTTGATTCATAGCTTTTAGTGAGTCTTGTTGCACCATAATGAATCAATTGACTGTATCCGCTCAGTAGTATTACAGTGAAGTGTCAAGTCTTCCTCTCTAAACACTAAGAAGGTAGAAGGTTTGATAGCTTGAAGATTCTTTTTGTGAGATATATATAACAATTCTTGATGGAATTGTGTGTGCACTTAATAATGTAGATACATAATCTATACTCGATTAGGTTTTGGTACAAGAAAAATTCATTGCAATAAACTATTAATGTGATTAGGAAATAATGGCAATGGCATTTAATGCATTTACATATCCATATAATGTGAATAAAAAACTTGAAATGGTGAACAACCTTGCAAGTCTATAGTATGAAAAAAAAAAGTTGTCTAGATTAGTATGAAAAATTAGTGATATGAAGAAAGCATATCACTACTTAGGGCATAAACCAGGATAAACAAGGTTTCTTTAGAGCATATTTACTACTTAGTATGAAAAATTAGTGATATGAAGAAAGCATATTTACTACTTAGGGCATAAACCAGGATAAACAAGGTTTCTTTAGAGGCTTTAGTTATCAAGCATCGTAATATCTCTTCTCTTTGACCTAGGTGGTGGTGTCTTTCATCAGGTCTTGGGAATGAATATGAAAGGAAAAGTCCTATTTCATTATGTATAGGGGTGAATATGAAAGTGGAGGAAAACACTCCATCAGGCTGGCCAACGGTAATTGGGGTACCTTTGAAAACACTGGTTGGAAAATTTTCGGTTGACTATGATAGCCTTTTATATGATAATGATGATGAGCTCCTGGATGATTTGAATACCTGGCTAGGTTTGACTTCTCTTGGAGTGAAATATCAATAAAAGTATTCTAGGAGTGACGAGGAAGTAGACTAATCTATCTATGGAACTGGATATAATGCATTTGGAGGTGGTAAAAGTGGGAGGGAGGCTTGTCATGGTATTACTGTTCTATGTGAAGTGTCTTCAATCGACACTTTGATTTCCAACTTTCTTCAACCATTACAAGTTAGCATTCATGTTATTCAATTTGCGATGTTATGATTGGATTTAATTAGTTTCAATCTTAGGTAATTACTCATTTGAATTTGTGAGTGATATATTCTATATACTAGGAGCAATTCATTTCCACATTTAATTGAAGATGATATTTGGAAATTCCTTCTAGAGGTTTTTAAATGGTGTGTGCACATTTCCAATAGGAATCCGGTAATATTCCTTGTTAAGATATACCTATGTTCTGCTATAATTTTTTTGAGTTTATTGGTCCAGTCCTTGAGATATTATTTTCAAACACGTCACAATTACACTGTTTTAGGTGAAATGTCACAATTATGCCACAAGCCAACAATTGATATTTCATTTAAAACTTCGAAAAATGTATTGGTTTATGTATGGATTTTATTGTTGTTGTATCCATTGTATTTCTATGGTTATTGTGATGATTATAAGCATGTATTTTATCAATGATGATGTATTGATCTATCTATATTTTACTTGTAAATGAATGCACAATGTATCGATGGTCAATTGGATTGTATTACAGCTACTGATCTAAGAGAGAAATGCTTCTTAACAATTCTCATATAAGTATGAGACCCCTATGCTTAAATATGTTGTTTACAACTATAGATTTAATGTTTGTGACATATTTGACGAAATTCCTATCATGGATAGGAGGGGTCTAGATGATTTCTTATTTATTTGATTTCTTTTGTACCATCCTCGGCATGAAAAGGTGGCTTAAATCCCAGAGCCGCGGGCACATAACTAATCGTTTGGGACCCTAGCCACTAGCTTGTAGTGTTATTCCTACAACTATAGCTTCCCAACCCCTAGAAGGTAGTGTAATGCCCGCAACTATGGCTTGAAGGGGTTCAAAATTACAATGTGACCTAGGTGTAAGAGGCTTGAGTTGTTGGGTTACCTCCTAGGGGTGTTGTTGTTGCTTTAAAGGTCTGTAGGTTGTGTTTTCCATCGGTTCCACTTATTTAAAGTCACATATGAGGTTGAATCTTGTTATAGTAGCTTCTCCTCACATGTTTACCCTGGTTGACTAGTTATTTTGGTAGATGTGGGAAGGAAGTGTTACATAGTGGTATCAGAGTGTGGTTTTGCTCTCCTTGGGTGGTGTGTGTTTTATGTTCTCTTTTTGTTATATCTGATACCCCAGAGTGGGATCAAAGTGTGGTTGCGCTCTTCTTGGGTGGTGTCTAGTTCATGTTTTCTTTGGTTGATATTTGTAACTAAATAGTGGTATCAGAGCATGGTTCAGCCCTTAGATTGGATGGGTAGTGTGTTGATCATGCATTTATGTTGGTTTCATATGTGTTTAGTATTCTTGTGGTCTATGTGTGCTTGTTTCATTTGCATGTTGTTTATCATGGTTGTAGTGATGTCACCATGTGAAGGTTGATGGTGTTGTTGTCAACATGTTCTCATGAATTATATGTTGCTCATGTTTGTGTATTTCATGTGCATGGTTCCTTACATGTTGATACATGTTGTGTATACATTTCTTGTTTATGTTACGCCACATATTGGTTATGCTTGTGTGTTTTTCGTGTATTCTTTCTTATGTGATGCTATATGTGGGACATGCATTGATCGTTCATGATTGGTTTTACATGTCAAGTGGGTGCATATGGTCAATTTTGCATTGGTTTTATGAAGGTTGTTTTTCATAAGGTCGTTGTATGCAATTAGGTCATCGTGATGTTTTTTGTGTCTTAAGATGTTGATATGTTGGTTGAGATAGAGCAAGAGATGCAGGTCATCAAGTGAAGTTGCAACACTAGACTTTGGATGAGAGTAGATCACCATACAAGTTTGTATGTTTGGCATGCAAGCATGTGATTCATGGTTGTTGTAATAATTAGGGTTACATATGTGATAAATTCTAGTTGATCAGCGTAGTCATATGGATTATGGTTATGTGTATGCCTTTAATTCTATTGATGTTATGGTTACATACATGATAGATGTTATTTAAGTAGTGTGATTATATGTATGTGTGTTGGTTAGTGAGGCATGATATTAACTTGATCATTATGTTATATGTTACTGAGTATTATGTCACATGATTAACTTATTATTGTTTTCTATTGGTTAACTAGATAATTATGTTATGTGCCATTGATGAGCATGTTATATGTTAACTTGTACTTAGCTCAATGATTATGTTATATTTTGTTGATGAGTATGTGTTAGATAGCTTGATGATTAGGGTTATTGCATTAAGATTTTGATGTTATATGTATCATGTTAAATTGGATTGGCCTAAACAGATGGTTAGGGTTATGACATTCAGGTATGAGTCGACTTATTTGTGCTACTATGTCATACTAATATAGGTTGACTGTGCATGTGTGATTGTATCCATGAACAGAAAATGTCTATGAGCTTATGATGTGAACGTGTTAGCTAGATACTGCTATGTATATCATGACCTTATTTATGATTAGGTTGATATGTTGTGAATTTATATCGCTCTAATATAGATCGATTGTGCATACAAGATAGCCTCCCTTGAGATACATTAAGGTATGAGATTTCTTATGTCATCTACTTTATAATTGGATGTGTGATTATGTCATCTATTTGGTGTATGAGTGTTGGTGTATATTATGTCATCTATTTACTGTTGAATGTATAAGCACATGATATGATCATGTTTCTATAAGATTGCATGAAGTAATGATCTTTTTCAAGACTGTTGTAATAATACATATGTGTTAAGACAGTTTATATGTACTTGAGTGTAAGTAGGTTATAGTTTTAGCATAATTTATTATGAACGATGCATGTGATTTGATTATGGATTATGAAATGGTTGTTAGCCTTGGTAAATGTTGATTTCAAATTGATAGATTTGTTGTCTTGATATTTGGCACATATGGCTGACATCAATATTTAGTTATAGGTCAGCATGCTTGGCACAACAAGGTAAGATAACACGTATATTGGTATATTTATTTATACAATTCAAATTATGTGTTTATTGTAGTATGATGTAGGTACTGCATGGCGAAAGAGGCCTCCATGAAACCTTGAAGAAGGCTTGGGTTGATCTCTCCTTTGGAAGTATTGGAAATTATGGGATTGAGCCATGGTGTTTATTGCTAGTCTTGTGATTTTGGTATTTTGTGATTTATTGGAACTTGATTTATGTGTTTTGTTTATGTCTAGTGCAAGGCCTTTCCACTTTGTTGAGGTGTCGTATTGCCTTGGATTTCCATGGTTCTCTTCTTTGGTTTCTTGTGCTTTTATTTTATGTTTTGAGTCTTCCGCATTCATTTGGGAAAGAGGATTAAAGTTAATGGAGCTCAAGAAGATTTTAATGAAATCCAGTAGGTAATGTAAGGCCCAAGAAGATCTCAGTGCATGAGTAACCACAAGAGAAGGTAAGAATATGAAAGTCAGTTGAGTTGGTTGGGTCCATTGAGGTAAATGGAACGAGGAAAAAGAATCACGAGAAAGGTAATACAAAAGGTAAAGTGAATGGATGTGATGTGTTAGATTCCTTGGCTATGTTGGGAACTCTTTCTCTCAATGTTTTGCATGATGTGCACAAATAAAGGAAGTTCTATTATCCTAGACCTTATCATATCTAGAATTTTTTATGATCATGATTATGTTGGTGTTTATATATGTATACATGTATGTATGTCATGTTTTCCATGGTTGTCATAAATAATGGTTGTTTGATGATAATGGTTATATGTATGTATGTGTGTATGTATTTCGTTGTCTGACAGGATCATGATTGTTTCATGGTAATGATTATATATATCTAGATATGTATGTATGTATGTCACTATATCACAAGGTTTTCAAGGATCGTTCTTGCGGAAGAATGGTTGCTTATGCAAGTGAGTGGCATGAAAAGGTTTCCAGTCTTAAGAGGAATCAATTGGGAAGAGTAGCCCTAAAAAAATTATAAGGTCAGTATCATGTGAATGTGAATTGATATTGTATGCTTATATTATGCCTATGTTTATGTTATGACAGGTAATGTTGAAGGATACATGAGCATAATGGAAACAATTTTCTTTGTGGCATGCTAGGGTAAGTATGGATAGTGGAAAGCCACTAGAAGCAAGGTTTCTTGTGGGGTTTGTGTGTGGTCTGTGGATGTGCAGTGCTACTGTTGTGAATATGTTGTGCATGTTGTCTATTTAGTTATTTTAATTATGGTGATGTGTACATGTAACATATCTAGTATTGTGTATATTTGATGTTGTATGTATGTTGTAAATATGGTGTTTTGTGCTAGTTGTAGATGGTGCTATGTACATGTTGGATATGTGGTGTTGTGTACATACCGTACTGTGCGCATGTTGGATATATGATGTTGTATGCATATGATTTTGTGCACATGTTGGATATGAGGTGTTGTGTATGTATGGTGTTATGTACATGATATATATGAAGTTTTATGTATATATGGTGTTATGTGCATGTTGTACATATGGTGTTGTGCACATGTGGTATTGTGTACACATTATACAGGTGGTGTGGTGTACATTTGGCATTGTGTAAACATTGTGTAGGTGGTGTCGTGTACATGTGATGTTTTGCACATGTTTTGAAAGTAGTGTTGTCTTACGATGGTACTATGTACATGTTTTTCATATGGTACTGGTATACATGTGGTATCATGTGCATGCCATACATGTTTTGTTGAGGGCATGCAGTATTATGAATGTGGATAGTGTAGTCGTGGTATCGAGACATGTGTATTCGTTGTGTTGTAATATATATATCTATATGTATATGTATTGTGTTGTATTATATACCAGTTGTAGGTGTATGTGTTGTATGCCAATGTAGTTGCATGTGTTATGTTGTATTATACACTAGTTATAGGTGTATGTGTTTTATGCTGGTGTAGGTGTATGTATTTTGTTGTATTGTAAACTAGGTGTAGGTGTATGTGTTGTATGTCGATGTGGGTGTATGTATTGTGTAGTGTTGTACACCATGTGTATGTATTTTTTGTGATGTAAACTGTGTGTATGTGTACGCAATTGAAGAGAAGGAAAGGAATTGGGTGCTTGCCAAGTGTGGCAACCAATCCGGTATGGGTACAAAAGAAAAAATTCAAAAGTAAGGACTGATGAAGGATAATTATCGGTATTTTATTGAAATTTTACTATGCATGTGATATATGATTCTAAATTATGATGGTAATATTTTATTTATAACTATTTTTTATGGTGATTTCATGTGACTCACGATTTTGACCTACGATGGTTGTGTTTTGAGCTAAGAAAATGTGATATGTTTATACCTGATGATTTGATTGAACCACTGATTTGAATTGTTCTGGCACAAAGAAAACATGATTGCAAGTGTACCATATTGACGAGCTACCAATGAGATATGATTTGAAGTTATTTCAATTTATTTTGAATCTAATGGAAACTATGTGCTTGGTATAGTAAGCATGAAAATACATGCTTGGGTGATTGGAAATCATTGCAAGAACTAGTAGCAGCAATAAAAGGAATTGGATTAGGAAGTATTATGTTGGTAAATCACTTCAGGAGCATGGTAATTGTGGGACACTGGTACCCAATAATGTCCATTTATTTCTTTGAGAATGTTATAACAAGTATGATGGTTTTGAGGTAGGTATATGCCTTGGTTGATTGAACTTCTGATGCGAGGAAACAAGGGGATGGAATGTCTAGGATGGTTGTTCTAGCAGAACTTGTAAGGTGAGTGATTTCATTAAAGGGGTGACCGGATTTCTCGAGGGACTATGTAGTAGAGAAGGGAAGGCTGAGGATGGATTTGTTTTGGTCATTAGCATTTCTAGATGGAATCAGATGCACATTGGGAGTGTGCCCTGGAACAATGAGTCAGTGACTCTTCACTGAGGGTATATTAGCACCGGATTTTAGCGATGGACATTGGATGCAGCTTCAATTGTGGAAGTGGATTTTGTCCTTCCTTGGAAGGAGGTGAATCGTGGTATTACTTTCAAGGTGGAGGTGTTAGCCTTTGGATTCCCTTGTCGTTTATATGGGCATCATATCCTTTTATTTTCTAGTTGAGAAAATGTGCATGTGTGTATATTATTGTAAATACCGTAATTATTTGTGTTATAAAGCTTCATTACATGATATGGTTTTCATCATGGTTTTTCCTTTTGAGTAGGTTATTCAATGTAAATACTCCAACGAGTTGTGTTATAAAGCTCCAGAGGCAGTATGTTTTGTTTTTAGGAGTTTGGATGGTTTGTAGGTGTCATTAAAAATTAGGGACGGTGGTCCCCCAAGGGGGAGGGTTCTGTAACATCCCTAGTGAAAATTCCATGTAAAAAAGTTAAAAATAATAACCAAAGTTGACAGGACACTTATTCCAAGTTAAATGTTGGGAAAAACATCCTAGTGGGTGTTCATTTCAGTTATTATGGCTAAAGGAATTTGGTAAAGGAAATGGAAAAGGCTTTGTAAAGGAAAATTGACATTAATTGACATTTTATTTATGAAAATGATGGTAAATAGGATAAAGGGGAGATGGAACGTCACAAGTTACATGTGAGAAGGAAAATGAAGCAAAATAATGGAAAATGAATAAAATAGAGGCCTCATTGATAAGAAGTCTTCTGAGGATCAATTGGAAAGTTTTTTTCTCACACTTATGGCTCTCATTATTCTTTCCCTCTCATTCCTGGATATATTTTTGTTGGAGAACTTTGGAATTTGATTAATAAATGAAAGAAATAAAGAAGGAGGAGGAAGAAAGAAAGGAGGAGTAGGAATCAAGAAGCTACAACAAGATTATTGGTAGGCATCGATTTGCATGTGTGTTTTCCTTGCTAGATATAACATGCATGGTATTGCATGTGGTTCTTTTCGATCTTGGCAGTGGGTTTTTCTAGGTGTGACAATTTTTTTCCAGGTGTTGATGGGACACTTATTCTAGGTTGAATGCTGGGCAAAACATCCTAGTGGGTGTTCATTTCGGTTATTATCGCTAAAGGAAATGGAAAAGGATTTGGAAAGGAAATATGACATTAATTGACATTTTATTTATGAAAATGATGGAAAATAGGAGAAAAGGGAGATGAAAGGTAACATGTTACATGTGAGGAGGAAAATGAAGGAAACCAATGGAAAATGAATAAAATAGAGGCCTCGTTGATAAAAAGGTTTCTGAGGATCGTTTGGAATGTTTTTTGCTCACACTTATGGTTCTCATTATTCTCTCCCTCTCACTCCTAGAAAACTTTTTGTTGGAGCACTTTTGCATTGGATTAATAAAGGAAATAAAGCAAGAAGAAGGAGGAAGAAAGCAAGGAGGAGAAGGAATTAATACGATGCAACACGATTATTTCCAGGTATCGATTGACATGTGTGTTTTCCTTGCTGGATCTAGCATGCATGGTATTTCATGTGGTTATTTTCTACCTTGGCATGGGTTTTTCTAGGTGTGACAGTCTTATCATCCTAACCTTGTCATTTCAAAATAGCCATGGCGTTTTGGAGTTCTCATAATTTCGTTGAATTGGATTGTCAGATCAATTCGAAGTTGAGTGAGGTGGATCTCTGAAAGAAGAAACACATGGCCTAATCGTCCTTGAACCGAACTATGGATCACGGTAAATCCATTGGCCTAGTAACCTCTGAACGATATTGTGGGTTACATTAAATCCATGATTGTGTTCCTCAGTGGGCCTAGGAATCCTTGAACTATGAATGACAGGATATAGGATAAACCCTACAGGTGGTTTTCTTCAATTTAGGACCTAGTGATCTAGGATGGATTGCAGTAAAGTGTGAGAGGTGGGTGCTCTTATTTTGGGCCTAATAGTCCTAGGATGGTATGTACGGTAAAGCCTCAATATTATGTCTCAATTTAGGGCCTAGTGACCCTTGATTCAGACTGTGGGTTGCGGTAAAGCGTAAGATACTAGGAAACAATAATTTTTCTCACGGTGTAGGCAGAGAATCTGTTATCATTCGTGCTTGTTTGGTTCTTTTTGGTTGGTAATGATTCCCACGTTCATTTTTTTCATATGGCTTGAGGGTGATTGACTGAATATAGATTGGCTTAGCCAATCTATGGCCAATTGGAATGTGGAAATCCTATCTCCACTTTGTTTTTATATCCATAAATGAGAATCTCATTACTTTTTTATTTGGTATGCAAATGTATTGGTTTATATATTGATTTTATTATTGTTGTATCCATTGTATTTATGTTTTTATTGTGTTGGATTTAAGCATGTATTTGATCGGTGATGATTTATGGATCTATTCATGTTTTTACTTGTAAATGAATGCACAATGTATATATGGTCAAATAGATTGTATTACATCTAATTATTTAAGAGAGAAATTCTTATCGATTCTTAGATAAGTATGAGACCCTATGCTTAGATATGTTATTTACACCTGTAGATTCAATGTTTGTGACATGTTTGACAAAATTATTTTCAGGGTTAGGAGGGGTCCAAATGAGTTCTTGTTGATGCGATTCCTTCTGTATCATCATCCTGATGTTATTTATCATCCCTTAAGCTTTCATGAAGTTTTGGGGAGTGACCTGGGCTCCGGGTTTGAAAAGGTGGCTCAAATCTTGGAGTCACGAGCACATAACTTAGCATTTGGGGCCCTAGTTTCTAGCTTGTAGTGTTATGCCTATGGATATAGCCTCCTATCCCCTAGAATGAAGTGTTATGCTTGCGAATCTGGCTCAAAAGGTGTCAAAATTTCAGTGTGACCCGAGGGTAAGAGGTCTGAGTGGTTTGGCTACCTCCTTGGCGTGTTTTGGATTAATTACAAGGTCTGTAGGTTGTGTTTTACATCAGTTCCACTACCTTAAAGTCACATAGGAGGTTGAATATTGTTAGAGTAGCATCTCCTTGCATGTTTTCCTCACATGGATGATTACTTGGGTACATGTGGGAAGGGGGTGTTACAAATTACTTAATCATTTACTTTCATACTTCACATGTTGCAACATATCTTTAAGAATGTATTCTCCAATAAAAATCTATTTTATGCTCTCCCTCTTAACTAGGGAGAATTATTTTATCTACTCCCTGTTAATGTAGGGATATTAATTTCTTTCTTCGATGTGGGAGAATATTTTATGTCTTCCATCCTTCTCATCATGCTTAACATGTTCTCTTACATGCATCTTCACCAACTTGAATATGATGTACCTAGACAACTTAGACGACAAGTACAACAAAAACTATAGAAGCATGAAGTTAGTCATAACGAAATCTTATAGTATGTGAAGCATTAGAATTTTTAATCCTTAAGAGGTTATGCTTCAACACTTAAAATTTTAGACCAGGTTCGTTACAGACCCTAAATCACATAAGATATTCAATAAATATAAAAAAAGATAAGTTTTGTCATATATAGGTCCCGAGAAATAAGTCAAAAGAAAATAAAATAGTATAATAACTTTCATATTTCACATGTTCGATTTCCTACTAGGCTTTTATGTAAACCCTAGATTTCACACATGAGCTTTAATAGCTAAAAAAATCATAACATGAATACATTCTACTAGGGTTCTATGTAAATGCTAGAATTTTCCATATACAAATTCTCAACAATCACTAGATAGATTCTAGATTGTTATGCATATTAGAGAATATTTATACTAGTAGTGTTTAGCTAAAAAACCCTAGATTTTCCAAGAAACATTATCCTAGAACTTTAAACTTGGACTAGAGTTTGCTTCCAAACCCTTGGAATAATGAAACATCTAGGAAAACATCATCACACATCAGCATATCATATGTAAGTCATATCACACATATACCGATCTAGACCAATCTCGAGTTTCAACCAAATGAATACATACCTAGGGTTTCATTCCTAGGACCTTACTATAATGATAAGAGTATTGCTTATAGACTCAACCAAACCCTAATAATTTATGATTTTGGATCATACTATAGAAAACCCTTCTTTATTAACTCTTCAAGGGTTCAATATTTCAGACAACATCATTTCAACCCTAACAGGTTAGAGTTTTCATGATCTTACCAAAACCCAAAACATGACATCATAATAATAGCATCCCAATATGATTTAGGCCTCCTCCATTGTGTTAGCATTATGGTAAGAGTATCCTATTGAGGTAAAGGCAGATCACAGGAGAAAAGTGAAATTCCCAAGGTCAAATTTTTAGTACCTAGTCACCTTCTTTGATTGAGCAACCCAAAATGAGAAATGTGTAGGTGGATACATGATTAAGCTAGATAGAGAGCATAAAATAAAAGCAGTCCTGGGGTTCGACCAGTGTACTAATACTAAGGTTGAGTTGTTGGAAGCTTGGGGCCTCATGCACTTAGCCGCCTTAATAAACCTTCATGTTATATGTGTTCGTGGTGACTCAGAAATCATCATAGATTGACTCTCTATAAAGAGAAACTTGTAGGTGTTTAATTTGGCTTACTCGACGTCTAGAATAAATAATCCGATAAGTGGTTGGTTTTCTCACCATTTCCTTCCTTCACATTAACAGGGAATTTAACCTTGAAGTGGACTCGTTATCCAAAAAGGTTCTTGTGCTCCTACCAAGGACCTTTCATTTAGAAAAATGGCTTGATGGGATAAGGATTCATGCTAGTCTATACCAACTGTTTTGGCTTTTTGTCCCTATTTTTAGTTCTTGTTGTCCTTTTTTTTGCATGGCTTCTTTTTTTAAATATGATATCTGTCTTCCTCTTCTATTCTCCCTTTTTGGTACTGCTAGTTCTTATTTCATGTCATAAGGATAGAGTATATTTATATGTCCTCGGATGGTATAAGGAAAAATTGTAGTTTTCTTTTTTAGGACTACTGTGAATGCATAACTTTAGAGTAAAAAAATATAAAATGAAAATGTTCTTTTTACCATGTCAAATTTCAAAAAACCAAAGTGAAGTAAATTGAAAATGTGCTTTTTACCATGTGAAATTTCCAAAAACCAAGGTAAAGCTAACAAAACACCCTTCTATTTTTGAGAATCCATACTCTTAGAATGTGTAAATCTGAACAAAACACCCTCCTATTTTTGAGAATTCATACTCAAAATTTGCATCAACATTAAGTCACATTTTCTCCCACAACTTTGCATCAATATTAAGTCACATTTTCCACCACATATATGTGTAACTTCAAAATATTAAATATTTTTACAGAGGAGTTATTATATTTAATTAGAGGAGAGCACATGCAACTAACTCAGTAGGAAACCATCAATGTAGGGAAATTTTACATGACATTTCCAAGACATTTCCAGGACATTGACCTATATTTTATTACTCACACATTGATTAATTGGCATGCATGGAAGAACATGAAAAACAACAAATGTTTTCATAAAAATAATTTACTGCTATTGCAATCAATTCATTGGCAATTCTGGGCATTTGAATTCATTGGCAGTTCTGGCCTTTAGGCATTTTACAAACGGGCAGAATGATTTTTTGCGATAGCTTACATACAGGTCTGTGAAGTCTATTTTCACAGTTTTCTTGTCTGAATATAAGTGATCTCACTCATTAGAAAAAAAAAAACAATAATTTGAAATCTGAGTGATTTCACTCATTAGAAAAAAAATGATAATGTGATTCGATGCAAGGACAGAGAGCAGACAAGATAGCATCAAGAAGATTAAAGTTATATATCGGATATTCAGGAAGCAATTAGACTCAATTGGAATGGAATACCGGTAGATGGCAACCATGAATTTTCCAATATGAATTCTGTTGTAGTGAATTGCAAGCCCACTGCAGGAGAAGTGATGCGATGATAACCAGGCCACGTCACTCGACTCTTAGTACCTGCACTAGGACCATAGTTCATATATTCTCCATATTAAAGTGTGTTGAGTGCAGAGCTTCCCTTTCCCTTCCAGTGGTACCAAACTTGTGGAGAAATATTAGTTTCCAAATATGATTGCATGTACACCATCCGAGAGTACTTCTTCCAGGGTCTTCCAAGGTATGTGGGTACTCGATTGTTTTTAGCCATGGTGACTCTGCAGTTTTGGAAGGAGAAGCCAGTTTTTTGGTGTGGATGCATTCTTCCATGTGCACTTATAAAAATATTTTTCCCCTTCCCCTTCCACACCAGTATGTTGCAACTCTGGAACACAGCAGTGGCATTGCCGAAGATGAAGTCGACACTATCGTAGATATCACATTTTCTGTAAAACTGTCATTGGCTATGTGTGTACAACGTGTCCTGGTAACCTTCGATTCTGCAGTGGTAAAGAGCAGATTGATCTGATGCTACCATAAGAGCAATGATTGGGCCCTTTCCTGGACCCACTGTGTTTTGAAACCCCATGTCCATAGCAATGAATCTGTTTCCAGTAGAAACTACAAGTAACATCAAAAGGAGGTAAGTAACAAAGAATGAATGTTTCATTGTTTTGATTAAATAAGTATATAATATTAATGGTAAAAATAAGAATCAAAAGGAAGAAAGTAACAAAGAATGTTGCATTGTTTTGATGAAACAAATATGTTAATGGAAAATCAAAAGAATGTAAGAAATAAATGGATGTCAGATTTAGAAAGAAAGCCAAGAGTGAAATCAATATTTTTATTATAACAATTTTTCGATTATTGATTTTTTCAATTGGGTTGCAGCACCTATTGGAATTGGGTATATTTTCTATAGGAATTTATTTCAACCATGATTATCGTTCATACAATAACTCAATTCTTTCATCTATAAAATAATAGAAAAGAAATTGTTCGTGTGCGTGAAATGGGCCCGCTAACTATCCATGCAAAAACTAAATTAAATTCCTATGCTATCTCTAAAGTAACCCATTTATGTAAATAAAATTGCAGGTGTGACAAAATACTGAATTTGGAGTCAGACTTAAGCGAAGATGAACCCGAACTGCTTCCCATAATGATTGTAGCGGTATTTCCGTCACCAACAAGCACAATACCTTCTTTGGAGACGATAAACATCTCGCGGTAGATTCCCACCTTCACATGTATTACATGTCTCTCCGTACTTTTACTCTATGCCACGTTATAGTCTTGTAATTCCCACTTCCATATTTTGCCACGATTGCGTCCGCCATTATGGGGCGCTCAAGAAGAAGCCGAGGACAATCAGCCGGAGACAACCATGAAGGCAAACCGTTCACAAAAAATAATTCAGATTCAAAGGGGTCGTTCAACAGGTGCCGGCCTACATGTTGTTGTTGTTCCTCTGTTGTTGAAATACTATTCATCAGTACTACTGCAAGATAATTTCAGAGGAGCTTCGAAACTTTTTGCAAGTCCCCATCTAGAGAATTATGCCTTTGGAGCTTTAATCCTTGGATACAAGTATCGTTTGGAACTAATAGTCCCAGGTTGGGATGTGATATATGATTCTAACTTATGATGGTCACATGTTATTTAGGACTATTTTTTATGGTGATTTCATGTGATTCACGATTTTGACCTATGATGGTTGTGTTTTGAGCTAAGAAAATGTGATACATTTATACTTGATGAGTTCATCAAACAATTTATTTGAACTTTTATGACACAAAGTATACATGATTGCAAGTGTACCATATTGAGAAGCTACCAATGAGGTATGATTTGAATTTATTTCAATTTATTTTGAATGTAATGGAAATTATGTGCTTGGTATAGTAAGCGTGAAAATGCTTGGTTGGGTGATTAAAACTAATTGGAACAAGTAGTTGTGTGTTGGTAAATCACTTTAGGAGAATGGTCATTATGGGACACTAGTACCCAATCACATCCATTTATTTCCATAAGCATGCTATGAACAATATGATGGTTTTTAGGCAGGTATATGCCTTGGTTAATTGAACTTCCAATGCGAGGAAACCTTGTAAGGGGATGAAATACCCAGGATGGGGGTGCTAGTGGAACTTGTAAGGTGAGTGATTGCAAGGAAGGGGTGAATAGTTTTCTCAAGGGACCGAGTAAAATAAAAGGGAAGGCCGAGGATGGATTTGTTTCGGTCATTAGCATTTCTAGATGGAATCAGATGCACATTTGGAGTGTGCCCTGGAATAATGAGATGGTGAGTTTTCACTGA
The DNA here is from genome assembly GCA_034641835.2 of Pinus albicaulis. Taxonomy (NCBI): domain Eukaryota; kingdom Viridiplantae; phylum Streptophyta; class Pinopsida; order Pinales; family Pinaceae; genus Pinus; species Pinus albicaulis. The sequence continues at coordinate 868,396,724 of CM076573.1, read as the reverse complement.
GGGTATATTAGTGCAGGATTTTAGCAATGGACATTGGATGCAGCTTCAACTATGGCAGTGGATTCTATACTTCCTTAGAAGGAGGTGAATCATAGTATTACTTTCAGGGTGAAGGTGCACCTATGGATTCCCTTGACGTTGATATGAGCATTGTATCTTTTTATTATATATCCGACAAAATGTGCATACGTCTATATTATTGTAAATATTGTAGTAAGTTGTGTTATAAAGTTTCAGTACACGGTATGATTGGCATGATGATTTTTCCTTTTGAGCATGTTATTCGTTTTAAATACCATAACGAGATGTGTTATAAAGCTCCATAGGTATCATGTTTTGTTTTTATGAGTTTTGCTGGTTGAGAGGTGTAATTGAACATTAAGGATGGTGGTCCCCCAAAGGGGAGGGTTCTGTAATAGCCTTGGTGAAAATTCATGTAAAAAAAGTTAAAAATAATAACCAAAGTTGATGGGACACTTATTCCAAGTTGAATGTTGGGAAAAAAAATCCTAGTGGGTGTTCATTTTGGTTATTATGGCTACAGGAAATTGGTAAAGGCAATGGAAAAGGCTTTGGAAAGGCAAAATGACATTAATTGACATTTTATTTATGAAAATGATGGAAAATAGGAGAAAAGGGAGATGAAAGGTCACATGTTACATGTGAGGAGGAAGATGAAGGAAAACAATGAAAAATGAATAAAATATAGGCCTCATTGATAGAAAGGCTTATGAGGATCATTTGGAAAGTTTTTTTCTCTCACCTATGGCTCTCATTATTATCTCCCTCTCACTCTTGGACATATTTTTGTTTGATCTCTTTGGAATTGGATTAATAAAGGAAAGAAAGCAAGAGGAAGGAGGAGGAAATTAAAGAGGAACATGAATCAAGAAGCTACAACAATATTATTGACAGGTATCAATTTGCATGTGTGTTTTCCTTGCTAGATCTAGCATCTTTGCATGGGTTTTTCTAGGTGTGACAGTTTTATCATCCTAGCCATTTCATTTCCGGATAGCCATGGTGTTATGGAGTTCTCATAATTTCGTTAAATTGGATTGTTGGATGGGTTCGAAGTTGAGTGAGGTGGATCTCTGAAATAAGAAACACATAGCCTAATCATCCTTGAACTGAATTGTGGATCATGGTAAAGCCACCAAATGAGGTTGTGGGTTGCATTAAATCCATGATTGTGTTATTCAGTGGGACTTGGAATCCTTGACCTATGACTGAAAGGATATAGGATAAACCCTAGAGGTGGTTTTCTTTTCTTTAGGGCTTAGTGATCTAGGATGGATTGCAGTAAAGTGTGAGTGGTGAGTGCTCTTTGTTTGGGTATAATAGTCCCAAGATGTGATGTACGGTAAAGCCTCAACATTATGTCTCAGTTTAGGGCCTAGTGACGCCTGATTCGGACTATGGGTTGTGTTAAAGCTTGAGAGACTAGGAAACAAGAATTTTTCTTAAGTTGTAGGTGGAGAATCCAGTAGCATTTTTTCTTGTTTGGTTCTTTTTGGTTAGTTATGAGTCCCACATTCATGTTTTTAATATGTCATGAGGTTGATTGAATAAAGAGAGATTTGGCTTGGCCAATCTATGGTTGGGTGGAACGTGGAAGTCCCATCTCCACTTTGTTTTTATATCCATAAATGAGAATTTCATTACTTTTCTATTTGGTATGAAAATGTACTGGTTTATGTATTGATTTTATTATTGTTGTATCCATTGTATTTATGATGTTATTGTGTTGGTTATAGCCATGTATTTGATCAGTGAATATGTATGGATCTATCCACTTTTTTACTTGGAAATGAATGCACAATGTATCTATGGTAAAATAGATTGTATTACAACTAATGATTTAAGAGAGCAATGCTTCTTATTGATTCTCAGATTAGTATGAGACCTCTATGCTTAAATATGTTATTTACACTTGTAGATTCAATGTTTGTGACATGTTTGAAAAAATTATTTGCATGGTTAGGAAGGGTCCAAATGAGTTCTTCTTGATGTGATTCCTTCTGTATCATCATCGTGATGTTATATATCATCCGTTAATCTTTCATGAAGTTTTGTGTAGTGACCTGGGCTTCGGGTCTAAAAAGGTGGCTCAAATCTTGGAGTCACGGGCACATAACTGAGCATTTGGAGCCCTAGCTACTAGCTTGTAGTGTTATTCTTGTGGATATAGCCTCCTATCCCCTAGAATTAAGTGTTATGCTTGTGACTATGGCTCAAAGGGTATCAAAATTTTAGTGTGACCCGGGGGTAAGAGGTCTGAGTGGTCTGACTACCTCCTAGGGGTGTTTTGGATTAATTACAAGCTCTGTAGGTTCTGTTTTATGTCAGTTCCACTTCCTTAAAGTCACATAGGAGGTTGAATCACGTTAGAGTAGCTTCTCCTTACATGTTTTTCCTTGGTTGGACGATTACTTGGGTAGATGTGGGAATGGGTTGTTACAGATTCCTTAATCACTTACTTTCCTACTTCACACGTTGCAACATATCTTTAAGAATGTATTCTCCAATAAAAAAATACGTTATGATCTCCCTCTTAACTAGTGATATTTCTTTTATCTAGACTCCCTCTTAATGTAGGAATATTAACTTCTTTCTTCGATGTGGGGGAATCTTTCATGGCTTCCATCCTTCTCACCATGCTTAACATATTCTCTTATGAACATCTTCACCAACTTGAATATGATGTACCTAGAAAACTTAGACATAAAGTACAACCAAAACTATAGAAGCATGAACTTAGTCACAACAAAATCCTATAGTATCAGAATCATTACAATTTTTAATCCATAAGAAGCTATGCTTTAATACTTCAACTTCTAGACCAGGTTTGTTACAGACCCTAAATCACATGAGAAATTCAATAAATATGACAGAAGTTAAGTATTTTCATATAGAGGTCACTAGAAATAAGTCAAAAGAAAAGAAAATAATATAGTATCTTTCATATTTCACATGTTCGATTTCCTGCTAGACTTTTATGTAAACCCTAGATTTCACACATGAGCTTTAAAAACTAAAAAATCATAACATTAATAACTTATACTAGGGTTCGATGTAAATCCTAGAATTTTCCATATACAAATTCTCATCAATCACTAGATAGATTCTAGATTGTTATGCATATTAGAGAATTTAACTACTACTAGAGTTTAGCTACAAAACCCTAGATTTTCCAAGCAACAACATCCTATAACTTTAAACTTGGACTAGAGTTTGTTTCTAAACCCTTGGAATTATGACACATCTAGGAAAACATCATCACCCATAAGCATATCATATGTATATCATATTACACATATATCGATGTAGACCAATCTCATGTTTCAACCAAATGAATACATACCTAGGGTTTGCTGGGTATGTGTTAAATTCTTTCCACGACTAGCCCCACGCGTTGTACATTGTGTTGGGAACAGTAGGGGGGTCACAAGGGGGGAATGCAGCCCCCATTGTTGGGGTCCGGGGCAGCGCCCCGGCGAAAATTTGTTAGGTGTGCAGACCCACTCATACGCGGACCCACCCATGTTTTGTGCATGATTTTGCACATGGTTTTGGGGTACGATGGCTTTCGGCCCCTAGTATTTTGTAGATTCGGTCAAGGGAACTATGGTTATGTTCTAATCCAGGGTTAATGGATTGGGGTTTATGTATGCTTCGGCATGTATATATATGTGTTGTAACACTAAAAGGAATATAATGGAAAATCAAGCTGGTCATCCCGATTTGGGATCCAAGGGAAAATCTCTGTGTTTATCTGTTTTATGTTTTATGCTCTCGCTATTTTTTATTTTCTGTTATAAGATTCGTGTGTAGATCATTTCTTTTTAGGGTTAAAACCTACATTTGGTTTCAGAGATGTTTCGGCTTCAAGGGGACACCTTTGCTGCTGAGGGTTTTTTTTTTTAGCCTGAGGTAGACCTTGTTCAGTGGGAGATCTATGGGATCGATTCTTACAGTGAAAGAAGATGGTGAGTGGCGGAAAGATAGAGATCGAGAAATTTAATGGTTAGAGTTTTGAGTTTTCGAAGCTCAAGATGGAGGATCTGCTGGTGGATAAAGATCAGTGGATCGCGGTAGATCCAGGTACTAAACCAATGGAAATTTCAGATGAAGACTGGAAGAAACTGGATTAGAAGGCTAAGAGTAAAATATGGTTGTGTGTCTCAGATTCAATATTGTTGAATGTATCTGGGGAAACTACGATGAAGAATTTGTGTGAAAAACTTGGGACTTTATACCAATCTAAGTCTCTGGTGAATAAGTTTTTCCTGCGGAAAAAGTTGTATAACCTGAGGATGAAGGATGGAGACTCGATGATAGAGCATCTGAACGCCTTCAATATTGTGGTAATTCAGCTGTCATCTATTGATATTAAAATCTCAGATGAAGATAAGTGCATCAGTTTGTTGCGTTCTCTACCAGACTCGTGGGATAGTCTGGTTATTGCAACAGGTAGCAATACAACTACCTTGAATTTTGATGACATTGTCTCAGCCTTGCTGTCGGAGCAAATGGTACAGAGAAATATGGAGGGCCAGAATGGAGATGCCTTATCTGTACGAGGAAGGTCCCAAAATAGAAACAAGAATAAGGTTTCGAGTGGGAGATCCAAATATAGAGGGAGATCTAAATCTCCTGGAAAGTTTGTAAAGGTATGCTAGAAATGTGGAAAGGAAGGGCACTACAAAAAGGACTGCAGATCTAAAGCTCCTAAGAAAGGAAAGGGATCTAATGATGCTCCTTCTGCAGAGGAAAAAACCACCTCGGATGAAGGTGGGGATTTGTATTTGGATTCTTCTTCAAATAGACATGTAGATCATGAGTCATGGTTGATTGACTCAGGTGCATCCTTTCACTTCACTCCCTATAGGGAGTGGTTCTGCGAGTATGAGAAATATGATGGTGGTGATGTCTTCCTAGGGGATGATAGGAAGGCCATAATCGTTGGACGTGGAAAGGTCAAGCTGAAGCTGCAAGGTGGAAGGATTAGAACACTTCCTGGTGTTCTACATATTCCTGCATTGGCCAGAAATTTGATTTCTATAAGAAACATGGATGATGCAAGTGTAAAAACAGTGTTCGAGAAAGATTCCTGCAAGATGGTTTGGGGAGCACTAGTATTAATGTGGGGAGTTCATATTGGAACTCTGTACAAGCTACACTGTAGCATTGTTATTGCTGGGTGCAACAATTATGTGGTTCCTGAAAGTGGAGCAGAAAGCCTAGCTGTCTCTGGAGAAAATTCCATGCTATGGCATGAAAGGCTTAGACATATTGGAGAGAAGGGCCTTCAGATACTACATAGAAATGGTATGGTAGAAGGTATGTCTAATTTCTCTCTGGATTTTGATTTCTATGAACATTGTGTATATGGGAAGCAAAATCAGGTGAGTTTTCCTTCTAGTGCTAAGAGGGCGAACAAGATATTAGAACTTGTGCACAGTGATGTGTTTGGACCTGTGTAAGTTCCATCACTGGGAAAGTTTGTATATTATGTTTCATTCATAGATGACTTCTCAAGGAATACATAGATATATTTCTTGAGGAAGAAATCTGAAGTCTTTGACAAATTTAAAGAATTTAAGGCTCTGGTGGAAAACCCGACAGAGAAGAAGATAAATGCGTTGAGGATAGATAATGGTGGGGATTTATGCAAGAAGGAATTTGAAGAGTTCTGTAAGAAGTGTGGCATAGCACGACAAAAGACTACTCCATACACACCTCAGCAAAATGGAGTTGTAGAAAGAATGGACAAAACACTGATGGAAAAGGCAAGAAGCATGCTCAGTGCTACTGGGTTAGGACAAGAATTCTGGGCAGAGGCAGTGGAGACCACATGTTACTTAGTTAACAGATCACCTTCATCAGCGTTGGAGGATAAGACTCCACATGAGGTATGGACTGGTAAGAAACCCTCTCTTTCACATCTAAGGGTATTTGGATGTGATGCATATGTACACGTTCCAAAGGAGAAAAGGACCAAGTTGGATAATAAATCTGAAAGGTGCATCTTTATTGGGTATAAGGATGGATTAAAGGGTTACAAGATTTGGAACCCAAAAACAAGGAAGGTTGTGTAAAGCCGAGATGTGGTGTTTAGAGAGGTGAAAGATGTTGTTACACATGAATTCCTACCAAAGGAACCTGAGAAGATAGAGTTTGAGCTAAAGGAGGATGAATCTAACTCTACAACAAAAGAAGACTCAGAAGAGGAAGAGCCACAAACTCCAGCTGTGAGAAGATCAGTTCGGGAAAGAAGGAAACCAGAAAGGTATAGTCCATCTGCTTTATGTTCAAGTTTTGCCTTAACTATAACTAACGATGATCCCAGAATTGTTAGGGAGGCAGTAGACTCATAGGATGGAAAAATTTGGAAGGAGGCCATGGTTGATGAAATGGCATCCTTGCATAAATATGAGGCATGGGATTTGGTGGAGTTGTTGGCTGGAAGGAAGCCCATTGGGAGAAAATGGGTGTTTAAGAAGAAGATGAATGTAGAAGGCAAGGTGGAGAAATACGAAGCTCGGTTGGTAGCAAAAGGTTATTCCTAGGTGCCGCGAATTGATTTTGGTGATATTTTTTCTCCTGTTGCCAAAGTTACTTCTATTAGATTACTTTTATCTATTGTTGTTGCATTTGATTTTGAGATAGAACAGATGTATGTGAAGACAACATTTCTTCACGGGGATCTAGAAGAGGAGATCTACATGAAGCAACCTGAAGGATTTATGGTGAAGGGTAAGAAAGAACTGGTGTGCAGGTTGAAGAAGTCTATGTATGGGTTAAGCAGGTCACAGTTAGTATGGGAAATTTGATACCTATATATGGGGACTTTGCTTCACTAGAAGCAAGGAGGATCACTGTGTTTATTTTAAATTAATTGGTAACAGTGTTATTTATTTGGTCTTGTATGTGGATGATATGTTGTTGATTGGAAATGACAAAGAAATTATCCAAGATTTGAAGACCCAACTGTTCTCCAAATTCAACATGAAGGATCTAGGTGCTGCAAACTATATTTTGGACATGGAAATTAAGAGAGATCTGGCAAAGAGGAAGCTCTGGTTAAACCAGAGGAAGTATGTAGAGACTATATTGCAGAGGTTCAATATGCAGGATAGTAAAGCGGTGAATGTTCCTATTCCTGTAGGTGTAAAGCTGTCTACTGAACAGTATCCTGGAACCACGAAGAAAGAGGAGGATGTGTCTCGTGTTCCATATGCAGTGCGGTATTCTTTGATGTATGGAAATGGTCTGTCTTATACAAGACATTGCACATGCAATGCAATTATTCAAGGAACAAGTTTATGTCAAACCCGGGAGCAGAGTACACATGGATAAACGTGTGGGTTTTACAAATATTTACGTGTATAGTAGATATGGCTTGTGCTACCACGGGCCAGTTGGAAAGAATGATGGACATTCATTGGTTTATTGTCTGGTAGGTGGAGATTTGGACAAGAAGATCTACAAGTGGGTATGTGAACAGCTATTTGGAGCACGATCACTTGGATGAAAAGATACAAAATATAGTCATGTGGCTCTTTCAACTCTCTGAGCTGAGAATACATAGTAGCCACTCATGCAAGCAAGGAAGCAGTTTGGTTGCAGAGATTGTGTTCAAGTATGGGGTTGGTACAACAAGCTATAAGGATAGATTGTGATAGCCAAAGTGCAATTTTCTTGGCTAAGAACCCTACTTACCATTCAAAGACAAAGCACATTAATGTTCAATATCACTTTTTTAGAGATATGGTTGAGGCTAAAAGGGTGTTGCTGGTAAAGGTGGACACTTTGAATAATGTTGCAGATGCATTGACGAAGTTTGTGAGCACTCAGAAGTTCTCTTTGTGTAGAGAAATAATGGGTGTTCAAGAATTGGCCGAATGACTAAGCTCTCCTGTGGCCCCCTATGGAAAGAAAACAACAAGTGGGAGAATGTTGGGTATGTGTTATATTCTTTCCATGACTAGCCCCACGCGTTTTACGTTGCGTCGGGCACAACAGGGGGGTCACAAGGGGGGAGGCAGCCCCCGCTGTTGGGGTCCGGGGCAGTGCCCCAGCGAAAATTTGTTTAGTGTGCGGACCCACCCATGTTTTGTGCATGATTTTGCACATGGTTTTGGGGTATGATGGTTTTCGGCCCCCGGTATTTTGTAGATCCGGTCAAGGGAACTATGGTTATGTTCTAATCCAGGGTTAATGGATTGGGGTTTATGTATGCTTCGACATGTATATATATATATGTGTTGTAACACTAAAAGGAATATAATGAAAAATCAAGCTGGTCGTCCCGATTTGGGATCCAGGGGAAAATCTCTGTGTTTATCTGTTTTATGTTTTATGTTCTCGCTATTGTTTATTTTCTGTTATAAGATTCGTGTGTAGATAATTTCTGTTCAGGGTTAAAACCTACAGGGTTTCATTCCTAGGACCTTACTATAAATATAAAAGTATTTCTTATAGACTCAACCAAACCCTAAGAGTTTATGATTTTAGATCATACTATAGAAAACCCTTCTTTATTAACTCTTCAAGGGTTCAAGATTTCATATGACTTCATTTCAACCCTAACAAGTTAGAGTTTTCATGATCTTACCAAAACCCAAAACATGACATCATCATAATAGTATCCCAATATGATTCAGGCCCCCTCCAATGTGTTAGCATTCTGGTAAGAGTATCGTATTGAGGTAAAGGCAGATCATAGGAGAAAAGTGAAATTCCCAAGGTCCAATTTTTAGTACCTAGTCACCTTCCTTGATTGAGCAACCCAGAATGAGAAATGTGTAGGTGGATACATGATTAAGCTAGATGGAGAGCATAGAATAAAAGCAAGCCTGGGGCTCGACCAGTGTACTAATACTAAGGTCAAGTTTTTGGAAGCTTGGGGCCTCATGCACTTAGCAACTTTAATAAACCTTCATGTTATATGTGTTGGTGGTGACTCAGAAATCATCAAAGATTGACTCTCTAGAAATACAAACTTGTAGGTGTTGAATGTGGCTTACTGGAAGTCTAGAATAAATAATCCGATAACTTGTTGGTTTTCTCACCATTTCCTTCTTTCACATTAACATGGAATTTAACCTTGAAGTAGACCCGTTGTCCAAAAAATTTCTTCTGATCCAACCAAGGACCTTTCATTTAGAAAAATGGCTTGATGGGATAAGGATTTATGCTAGAGTATACCAGTTGTTCTAGCATTTTGTCCTGATTTTTAGGACTTTTTGTCCTGTTTTTTGCATGGCTTCGTAGACTCTGTGCCTTACTATAGATTTTTTAAATTCAATATTTGTCGTGTTGTTGTATTCTCCCTTTTTGGAACACCAAGTGATTCTTTCATATCATAAGGAAACAATATATTTATATGTCCTCAAATGGTATAAGGATAAATTGTATTTGTCTTATTTAGCCCCTGTGTGAATGCTTTTTTTAGAGTAAAACAATATAAAATGAAAATGTTCTTTTTACCATGTCAAATTTCCAAAAACCAAGGTGAAGTAAAATGAAAATGTGCTTTTTACCATTGAAAATTTCCAAAAACCAAGGTGAGGCTCCAAATAAGAACTAATCTAAACAAAAAAACATCGTATTTTTGAGAATTCATACTCCTAAAAAGTGTAAATCTCAACAAAACACCCTCCTATTTTTGAGAATTCATACTGGAACTTTGTATCAACATTAAGTCACATTTTCCTCCCACAGCTTTGCATCAATATTAAGTCACATTTTCCACCACATATATGTGTAACATTAACATCAAAATATTAAATATTTTTTATAGAGGAATGAATTAGAGGAGAGCACATGCAACTAACTCAATAGTCAACCACCAATGTTGAGAAATTTTACATGACATTTCCAAGACATTGACCTATATTTTACTACTCATACTTGGCATGCATGGAAGAACATGAAAAACAACAAATGTTTTGAGAAAAATAATTTAATGCTACTGCAATCATTTCCTTGGCAGTTCTGGCCTCTGGGCATTTGAATTCCTTGGCATTTCTGGCCTCTGGGCATTTGAATTCCTTGGCAGTTCTGGCCTCTAGGCATTTGATAAACAGGCAAAATGATTTTCTACGATAGCTTACATACATGTCTGTGAAGTCTATTTTCGCAGTTTTATTGTCTGAATCTGAGTGATTTCACTTATTAGAAAAAAAAATGATAATGTGAAATCTGAGTGATTTCACTCATTAGAAAAAAATGATAATGTGATTCAATGCAGGGACAGAGAGTAGATAAGACAGGCATCAAGAAGATTAAATTTATAGATGGGATATTCAGGAAACAATTAGACCCAACTAGAATGGAATGCCGGTGGATGGCAACCATGAATTTCCGAATATGAATTCTGCTACAGTGAATTGAATGTATAATGTATCTATGGTCAAATAGATTGTATTATAGCTAATTATTTAAGAGAGCAATGCTTCTTATCGATTCTTAGATAAGTATGAAACCCCTATGCTTAAATATGTTGTTTACACCTATAGATTTAATGTTTGTGACATGTTTGAAGAAATTGTTTTCATGGCTAGGAGGGGTCCAAATGAGTTCTTGTTGATGTGATTCCTTTTGAAACATCATCCTGATGTTATTTATCATCCCTGAAGCTTTTATGAAGTTTTGGGCAGCGACCTAGGCTCCAGGTCTGTAAAGGTGGCTCAAATCTTGGAGTCGTAAGCACATAACTGAGCATTTGGGGCCATAGCTGCTAGCTTGTAGTGTTATGCCTATTCATATAGCCTCCCAGCCCTAGAATTAAGTGTTATGCTCGTGACTATGACTCAAAGGGTATCAAAATTTCAGTGTGACCCGAGGGTAAGAGGTCTGAGTGGTTCGGTTACCTCCTAGGGGTGTTTTGGATTAATTAAAAGGTCTGTAGGTTCTATTTTATGTCGGTTCTACTTCCTTAAAGTCACATTCGAGGTTGAATCATGTTATATTAGTGTCTCCTTGCATGTTTTCCTCGGTTGGATGATTATTTGGGTAGATGTGGGAATGGGTTGTAACAGATTCCTTAATCATTTACTTTCCTACTTCACATGTTGCAACATATCTTTATGAATGTATTCTCCAATAAAAAACTACGTTATGATCTCCCTCTTAACCAGGGATATTTCTTTTATCTAGAATCTCTCTTGGTAGGGAGATTAACTTCTTTCTTCGATGTGGTATAATATTTCATGGCTTCCATCCTTCTCATCATGCTTAACATCTTCTCTTATGAACATCTTCACCAACTTGAATATGATGTACATGGACAAATTAGACAACAAGTACAAATAAAACTATAGAATCATGAAGTTAGTCATAACGAAATATTATAGTATGTAAAGCATTAGAATTTTTAATCCTTAAGATGTTATGCTTCAATACTTCAAATTCTAGACCAGGTTTGTTACAGACCCTAAATCACATCATAAATTCAATAAATATCATAGAAGACAAGTTTTGTCATATGGAGGTCCCTAGAAATAAGTCAAAAGAAAATAAAACAATTTAATAAATGTCATATTTCACATGTTATATTTCCTACTAGGCTTTTATGTAAACCCTATATTTCACACATGAGCATTAAAAACTAAAAAAATCATAACATGAATACCTTCTAATAGGGTTCAATGTAAATCCTAGAATTTTCCATTTACAAATTCTCAGCAATCACTAGATAGATTCTAGATTGTTATGCATATTAGAGAATTTAACTACTACTAGGGTTTAGCTACAAAACCCTAGATTTTCCAAGCAACATTAAAATAGAAATTTAAACTTGCACTAGAGTTTGTTTCCAAACCCTTGGAATTATGACACATCTAGGAAAACATCATCACACATAAGCATACCATATGTAAGTCATATTACACATATACCGATCTAGACCAATCTCGGGTTTCAACCAAATGAAAACATACCTAGGGTTTCATTCCTAGGACCTTACTATAAAGACAAGAGTATTGCTTATAGACTCAACCAAATCCTAAGAGTTTATGATTTTAGATCATACTATAGAAAACCCTTCTTTATTAACTCTTCATGGGTTCGAGATTTCAAACGACATCATGTCAACCCTAACAAGTTAGAGTTTTCATGATCTTACCAAAACCCAAAACATGACATCATCATAATAGCATCCCAATATGATTCAAGCGTTCTCCAATGTATTAGAATTTTGGTAAGAGTATCCTATTGAGATAAAGGAAGATCACAGGAGAAAAATGAAATTCCCAAGGTCCAATTTTTAGTACCTAGTCACCTTCTTTGATTGAGCAACCGAAAATGAGAAATGTGTAGGTGGATACATGATTAAGCTAGATAGAGAGCATAGGATAAAAGCAAGCCTAGGGTTCGACCAGTGTACTAATACTAAGGTCGAGTTTTTGGAAGCTTGGGGCCTCATGCACTTAGCAGCCTTAATAAACCTTCATGTTATAATAAAGAATCCGATAAGTTGTTGGTTTTCTCACGATTTCCTTCTTTCACATTAACATGGAATTTAACCTTGAAGTAGACCTGTTGTCCAAAAAAGTTCTTCTGCTCCAACCAAGGACGTTTCATTTAGAAAAATGGCTTGATGGAATAAGGATTCATGCTAGTGTATACCAATTGTTCTAGCTTTTTGTCCTTATTTTTAGGACTTGTTGTCCTGTTTTTTGCATGGCTTCATAGACTCTGTGCCTTAATAGATTTTTTTTAAATCCGATATTTGCCCTGTTGTTGTATTCTCCCTTTTTGGAACTCTTAGAGCTTCTTTCATGTCATAAAGATAGAGTATAGTTATATGCCCTCAAATGGTATAAGGATAAATTGTAGTTGTCTTATTTAACCCCTGTGTAAATGCTTTTTTTAGAGTAAAAATATAAAATAAAAATGTTCTTTTTACCATGTCAAATTTCGAAAAACCATGGTGAAGTAAATTGAAAATGTGCTTTTTACCATATCAAATTTCCAAAAACCAAATTGAAACTCCAACTAAGAACTAATCTCAACAAAACACCCTCCTCTTCTCTTTTTTGAGAATTCATACTCCTAAAAAGTGTAAATCTCAACAAAACGCCCTCCTATTTTTTAGAATACATACTCCTAAGAAGCGTAAATATCAACAAAAACACCCTCCTATTTTTGAGAATTCATATGGAGCTTTGTATCAACATTAAGTCACATTTTCCCCACAGCTTTGCATCAATATTAAATCACATTTTCCGCACATATATGTGTAACTTCAAAATAAAATATTAAATATTTTTGCAGAGTTAATATATTTAATTAGAGGAGAGCACATGCAACTAACTCATTAGGCAACCATAACTGTAGGGAAATTTTAGATGACATTTCCAATGACATTGACGTATATTATATTGTATTACTCACACATTGCCATTACTTGTCATGAGTGGAAGAAAATGAAAAACAACAAATGTTTTGAGAAAAATAATTTACTGCTACTGCAATCAATTCCTTCCTTGGCAGTTCTGGCCTCTGGGCATTTGAATTCCTTCCTTGGCAGTTCTGGCCTCAAGGCATTTGACAAGTTTCTGAGATAGCTCACAGGTCTGTGAAGTCTAATGAGTGAAGTGATTTCACTCATTACAAAAAAAACCATAATGTGATTCGATGCTGGGACAGAGAGCAGACAAGACAGACATCAAGATTAAAGAAAGTTATAGCTGGGATATTCAGGCAGCAATTAGACCCAATTGGAATGGAATGCCGGTGGATGGCAACCATGAATTTCCCAATATGAATTCTGCTGCAGTGAATTGAAAGGCCACTGCAGGAGAAGTGATGCGATGATAACCAGGCCAGGTCACTCGATTGGCTGTAGCTGCACCAGGACCAGAGTTCATATATTCTCCATAGTAAAGTGTGTCGAATGCAGAGCTTCCCTTTCCCTTCCAGTGGTACCAACCTTCTGGAGAAATATTAGTGTCCAAATATGATTGCATGTACACCGTCCGAGAGTACTGCTTCCAGGGTCTTCCAAGGTACGTGGGAACCCGATTGTTGTCAGCCGCGGTGACTCTGCAGTTTTGGAAGGAGAAGCCGGTTTTTTGGTGTGGATCCATTCTGCCATGTGCACTTATAAAACTATATTTCCCCTTCCCCTTCCGCGCCAGTATGTTGCAACTCTGGAACACAGCAGCAGCGTTGCACTCACTCTCTGTTCATCAGTTAATGGATGCCCTCCTTCGTATGGTTTTATGCGATAGGAAAATTAACAATTATAAGCTTTTTGTTGGTCAAGAGGATATAATGCACCTGCTGGGGAATTCCTGTGTTTGTTTGAATGCTATTGATGTGTGTTTACAGCATCTAGAAAGCTACATCGTCTCAGACACTCACTCCAAAGGGCGTACTGATCCTCTGGTGGATCCTCCTAGTGCTTCTCTTAACAATACTATCGATTTCACAGTGATTTCTTCTTATTCACAAGACTGTTGGTTTCACAGTGATATAAAGTTCTTGCTTAGGAATGTTATTTTCTATTTGAATGATATTAATGCACATTTAGGTTGTGTGGAAAGCTACTCTGTCTCAAATTTTAGCTCTGGAGGGCCTACTGATCCTCTGACGGATCCTCTTTTTTCTTCTTTTAACAATACCGTTGATTTCACAATGATTTCTTCTTATTGACATCTTAAATCTTTCGTTTTGATGTCTTTGTGCTTCATAGCTTTCAGTCTTCAGATATTTTTGAGGTCTGCTCCATGGTGGTATATGGTAGTCTTTCAGTTGCGTTATTTCTTTTTGGAAGCATTATATGCTCTGGCTCCCAGAATTACCACTTATACGCCATAACTTGTTACTTGCTTATGGCTCCTACGAGATGTGTATTCATTACTCCATCTAGTTTATGCAAATTGGAGATTATTTCTATAAAAATCAAAGTTTTGATAAATCGTGGAGTCAAGCTGGAGCGTGTTTGCTGCATAGATTCGCATGGAGGATCTACAACCAAATCATCCTTTTCTTACAAAATTCAATCAATATGTGCCATTCTAATATCCTCGGTGATGGATCCTAAAACTCTAAAACTAAGTTATGTAACATGTTTATGCTGAGCTTACACAAGTTTGAATTATATGTGTTACTTATTTATTGGAAAAAAAATTCAAATGAAATACATATATCATATCTTAGAAATGAATAAACAAATAAATAAAAATAACAAAAAACACAAAAAAATGTTTTGTGTTTGTAATGACGATTATTTGTTGAACATGCTTATGATAAAGGCCTACTTAGTGAGTTAAAGTCCCTTAAGTTAGAAGAATTTGAAAATTTAGTTATATCCAAAGAACGAAAATAACAAAGGGAAATCAACTTCCTCATTTTTATGAAAACTTTTCACTCCAAGAAAGGAGGATAGAAAATAGGGACTAACAAGAAGAAGAAAATTCCTTATTAGAGTCATGTTTTCCATTCAAATGGAGAGGGGAAAGGAGGACACTATTCCAGAAGGATGGCTGCAGAGAAATTCCATTGACCTGGACGAGAAAGGGATTACACTATCATAATCACTACAAATACTTAGCTGGGGATAAATTCTATGAACCTGGTACTCTTGGACAAAGTTACTGTGCGAGAGAAAGACAATAATTACCTTTCACAAATGCGAGATAAATATTGGTGAGATGTGAGAAGAAATCCATTCTTCTTGCTTCACATCAAAAATAAAATCTTAATTTGGTAAATATTTTTATTTTGGATGAAGGGACAACAACTCGTGGGTAGCTAAAAGAGATATTTCGCTTAAGGTCGAGAGGATCGAGTAGCTATTGTACATGATTTTATGGAAATTTAGATAATTTTTCTAAAAAAAATTCTGGATGCACGTAGAATAAAGAAACTTAGTTATTTGTTTTAAATTAAAGAAAAAAAATAAAATTTACGATCTCTCCAAGGAAAGTATGCACACAGTCACCAATTTCTTTCATTTAAATAAGTTTTAATCTAAATGTTTACATGGATTATGTAATATTTTGTGTTATAGCTATTAGAAGATAAAGGGTTTGTTTCAATGTAAATTATGATCTCTCTTGGCATTGTACATGTGATATGCAGGTTAACCGAGTAAGGAGTTATAATTCGAAGAAAAAAAATACCTTTTATTCCTGAAGGAAGTTTGATTGAATAAATTTCAATTAAAAACATCACATGCAAATAAGAGGGTCAAGAATAAGTTAGATGAGAAGTAAGAAAATTACTTCATAAAGGAACATTTTTTGATCAAACGTACAAACTCTCTATAGGTAAGCAATGACAAGAACTATGGAAAGGAAGTTGCATAACTTGTGACGGTTAGAACCAAATTGTCAAGTAAACTAAACCAAAATGTTAGCTCAGTCACTTGGATAAAGTGTAAGGAAAATTAGTGGCCTTTGAACAATGTAGAGAAAGAAAAGAAAACATAAATATTTATGAGAACTATTACATTCTTTGGGCTCTCTGTCCTTATGGAGAATCCTCAGCTCTTGGATATGTATACATGAATAGAGAACTATGAAATACATAAGAATAAACTTTATCATTCAGATATAAGAAAGGATAATGGAATTCACTGGAAAGAAAATAAACTCATCACCAGACAATGCAAGTGCCATTTTTATTTCTCAATATGCAATTAAAAAAAGGAAATGTTACATTAATAACACATGGATCCCCTCTAGAATGTATTAATTTAATTACAAGAATTAAATATAAAAAAATACATATACAAACAAAGCTTAGGTTCTTGGTGCTATGAATGGATTAACATTAGAGGATATTTTAGCCTAAAAGTGTCCATCATATTTTCACGTAGAGAATATGTAAACGAGTTAAAATCCTTCAAATTTAAAATGAGGCACATGTAAATATTTTGGAGGGAAAATAAATAAAAAAAGAACTACTTTTTTTAATTGTATATTTTGCATATCTCCTTATAGGTTTACTCAAATTTCACGACTAGACGCTCATTGGATGTGGAATTAAATTATGAATCCAATAAGTACCCATTATGCAAACTTTTGAGAAGACATGCACTGATAAAAAATGAAGATAGATTTTAAAAATGTGTTGAAACATGTTTTTCAATGTATGTTCATTTTTTATCTATGTGCGTCTTCTCATAAGTATGCATAATGGTTCGATGTGAAATTTAGTTCTACATCCAACATGTTTCTACTCATGAAATTCCCTGAGAATAGTTACAAAAGACCTAGCTTACTATTTTACAGTGGACATGCACTTGGTATGGCTATTGTGCAAAAGAATCTTTTGCTAAAAATCTAAATGAGTTTTAGTGAACAAGTTATTCCTATTTAAATTTTTGTAAAAAAAAATATCTAGTTTCTCAATATTACTTTATCGTATGTAAAATTGATTATTAATGTGTCGATCTAATAGTATTATTGAGGTATCATATTTTTTAGGCGAATTCGGCTAAACTTGGTAATTATGGTTTGAACATGCCTTAGGTTTCCTTAGGTTTGTAATGGTTTTTAAGACTATAGTATTCTAAATGTTATACTTCTAGTTTTTTTAATAATTTTATTAAAATTTGGTTGTTTATTTTATAAAAAGTAATTAAAAATTTAATTTTTCTATATAAACATTAAAAAAATTATAAATTATTTTTAATAATAGTTATATATTAGAGATTGAGGTTTATTTTATTTTTTTATTTTCCTTGTTTCGCTCATTATAGGAATTCAGAAAACATCACACGAGCTTATGACCTCCATGCAACACATGTATGAATTTTCACACCATCCTGTTAAGGACATGCACACTTGTTCATATGTGAAGGGCAGGTAAGGTTCTATGTGTTGTATAGAATTAAAACACATGCTTGACTACTTGTGAAGGACCCCGTAAATTCCTTTGAGTTTCAATCTTGCGACCTGTTATAACTTCGTAATTTTCCTAAGCTGACGAGGAAATTGCAGTAGTAACTACAAAACCACTTTTAAAGCTAGGATATAGTACTTCTAGCTTTAGAGAGGGATTTCTCTATCTGATTTAGATTTTTTTCTTAATATATTAGGCTAGATATGAGTTTCAGGGGTTGTTTTTTTCAAAGACTTGGTTGAAACTGTAAGGAAATTCCACTGGGCAATAGAGTCATAAATCTTAGAATGATTAGATACAAAAATAGGAGCTTATAAGTAACAGTGAAAGGAAGGAAAGCTTTTGGATATTTTAGAGAATTTGTGGGGTGAATAAGATGAAAAGATTAGGAATCAATTAAATATAGAGCATGCTAGGATGAATTATATACTTAACATCAGAGTGAAAATATGAATATTGTTTATAAGCTAGAGCATAGTGGATTTAAAAAAATTCATCCCTTTTTTCTTTAAACAATAGAGAAAGAAAAAAAACATATGGAAAACCAGGAAAATAACAACTTCACACAAGAAGATACATCACCAATTTCTTGACACAGGAATCCTGGAACAAACTTTCTATATTAATGGAATTGATAACTTCAAAACAATATGCAACTTTACATCACAATGCAAACCCTTTCTTTATACACATTCCAACCCTTACTAAGTATTTTTACAAAGTGTTTATAAAATTTTCTTTACATATTTGTCTCGAACTTGATAGAAAACATTTTTACAAAATAATATCTATTAAAAGAACAATTTTTTTAGACATAAGAGAAAAAGATAGGGATAATCGAGTATTCTGTTGTGTTGTCAAGGATATATAGGAATCCGGTGATTCCTCCAACTATTTTTATGAAAATTTTGTTCCTTCATTTAACTCTAGCAATTAGTCCCATCTTTCTTCAGTTGTAATGAAAAATTTAACCATATTTATGAATCTTTCATCCACTTCGGTGTAAATGTCAAAAGTGACCTTATTTACAAAAGGTGGTGAATTTCATGCTAAATATTCAAGTAAAACTCTAATCCTTATATGATTCCTTTCAACTAAAAATTCCTTTATCCTTTACAAACTTGGAGGCATCCTCACCTATGTTGCACAATTATTCTTGGTAGACTATGCCAAAATTATGTGATCTGCTCTCGTCTTACTTAAATTCCTTTATGTTTTGATCCTTGGAAGAGGTATAGTTTGTTTAATTTGGTTTGAGTTGTTTAGTATTTATGTCCCTTTGGTATCTCCTTATCTCATTTTCCATGGTATTTAATTTCTGGAGGTGTTTCACATGATTGTTAGGACTATATCATTGTGGTGCTTGGTAGGGAAAATTTTCTAAACCTGTGTCAAGGTGAAGTTAGTTGATGGTGATTGGGGGATGATTTACTTCTGTGTTTCTCAAGTATTCATAGGTATTTCGTCAATCCTCTCTTGTGTTATGTGGGAACTTAGTTTCTGTGTTTGTTGTCCCTATTCTCTTGCTCCACTCACTATGCCTCCATGCCAATGCAAGGCCACTTGTAGAGGTGGATCTAGTTCATGTGGATTTTACCATAATTGGTTGTTTTCTTACGAATCAATTTCATCATATTTTTATTCTATCCCTTTATAATTTAGTCGAGAAATTTGATAGCTTGACTCGAATGAGTTTGGAGATCATCCCTCCTTCGACTCGAAAGCGGGAGGAAATGGTTTCCAATGGCTCACGAACCTAGGAAATTTAAGGTAACACAGATTTCATTTCTTGCATTCGCTCTGTGTTCATGAATTAATGGATACCCTCCTTCATATGGATTTATGTGATAGGCAAGTTGACAACGTGATAGGCAAGTTGACAATTAAAATATTTTCGCTGGTCAAGAGGATATAAAGCTACTGCTAAGGAATTCCTATTTTTTTTTAATGATATTGATGTGTGTTTACATTGTGTGGAAAGATACATCATCTCATACTCTCACTCCAGAGAGCTTACTTATCCTTTGGCGGATCTTCCTAGTCCTTCTCTTAACAATACTATTGATTTCACAGTGATTTCTTCTTATTGACAATAATTCTAATTTCACAGTGATATAAAGTTCTTGCTCAAGAATGTTCTTTTTTGTTTGGATCATATTGATGCGCATTTAAACTGTTTGGAAAGATGAATTTTCTCGAACTCTGACTCTGGAGGGCCTACTGATCCTCTTGGTTCTTATTTTAACAATAACACTGATTTCATAATGATTTATTCTAATTGACGTCTTAAATATTTAGTTTTGTTGTCTTTTTGCTTCATCTTCTTTATTTTTTTTTCGAAGCATTATATAATATGCCTCCTATAATTACCACTCATACGCCATTAACTTGTTACTTTATTATGGTTCCCACAAGATTTGTATTCATTACTCCATCTAGTTTTTGCAAATTGGTTATTATTTCTATCAAAATCAAAGTTTTAATCAATCATGGAGTGAAGCTCGAGGGTGTTTGCAGCATATTCGCGTGGAGGATCCTACAACCAAATCATATTTTTCTTACAAAATGCCATCAATATGCGCCAATTGTAATACCCTGGGTGATGGATCCTAAAACTCTAAAACTAAGTTATGTTTATGTTGAACTTAGAAAAGTTTGAATTATTTTTGTTAATTACTTATTGAAAAACATTCAAATGAAATACATATATCATATGCTAAAAATGAATAAACAAATAAATAAACATAACAAAAAAACACAACAAATGTTTTTTTGTTTGTAATGATTATTATTCGTTTCATGTTTATAATAAAGGCGTACTTACTTAGTTAAAGGACCTTAAGTTAGAAGCAGTTGAAAATTTAGTTATACCCAAAGAACGAAAATAACAAAGGGAAATGAAATTCCTCACTTTCACGAAAATGTTTTCCTCCAAGAAGGGAGGAAAGAGAAAAGAGACTAACAAAAAGAATAAACTTCCTTTTTGGTGTCATATTTTTCATTCAAAGGGAGAGGGGAAAAGTAGGACAATATTCCAGAAGGATGGTTGCAGAGAAATGTCATATTTATTTATAAGTTTTCAATTTTTTTTGTTTTAATTGTTATGTTTAATGCCTGGAAAAAATCACATGCATCTTGGGGTTCAAATACCTTAGGTTTGTAATGTTGTTGTCCCTTGGGTTTAATATAATTCCTTTCGGTTTACAATGCCTTTTCGTTTTTAGTATTAAACTATTTCATTTATTATTTGTTTACATTTGTAACATTTAACATATGGTTTATATACCTTCATTTATATTATCAATTTTTTGTGTTTATCAATGTTTCGGTTCATATTCGAAATGTTTAATATTGTTTGAATGGTTTAGTGTTTGCACAAGACTTTGAGAAAAATAAGATTACTTTTATATAAATGTTGTTGTTTCTTGCAAATTTGTTTCTTGAACTTCATAGTTTCTTTCTATTACTTTCTCATCATTTGAATAGATATGTCGATTGATAATGTCAGTAAACTCGGAATTTAGAAGATATTGCATGGGTTTTTGATTTTCTCGTGGTTTTGTGGTTTTTTGATTGATTAAATTTAACCTATTCCTAATATATATATATATATATATATATACCATTATATTTTTATCCATTAAATTTTTTATTCTTTTTAAAGAAAATATAAAAGGGTTAATATGCCTTGTTTTTATAATTATAATGTCCTTTTTTCTTTCTTCTCTTGTCATTTTTAATTGTATTAGGTTTATGTTCAATAAATTATTTTTTGGCTATAAAAGAAAATACGAAGTTGAAAAAACTAAAACTATTTTTTGTTTCTATATATTTGTTTCCTTATTTCTTTACGTACTATTTTTTTTCTATATTCATGCCATTGAAATGCAGATATGGACAACCATGATGGCATTTATTACATTAAAGCTATGAAATCTATTTCTACAACCATAATTTTTGTTTCATATATTCACAAAATGTTAAATAAGAAACATGGCTTTCATCCTTCTTTTATTGATGATCATATTTGTGTGTTGGATGTAATGAAATCAGATGTGGAAAGCTTGTATCATTTGCACCAAAGAGAAGCTGGGAGGAAAATAAGAAGGGATTGGTTGGAGAGTGTTAAGTATCATGAGCATTATCCTATTGATTTGAATTGGTGTTACCTTTGTCATCATTTAGGGTGTGTTTCCGAATACACTCACAAGAAATAATTTTCCTATGGTTGAGTATTTGAATTTTATTTTTTGCTATACAATTTGTAGATGTGAATAACTGTGATATATATATATATATATAATTTAAATATAATATTTATTTTTTCCCTTTAAATGTTAGGAAATTTGATTTATTTATCATTATTGTTGCCATGTGTTATATTGTTTCCCAATTTTATTTGATCTTTTATTTTCTCATAGGGCTTAATATTGCTCCATTGTATTGAATATTATTTTCATGTGTTTCTAAAACATTCATATTTCTTGTTAGTATTATTGAATGTAATTTGGTTTATAATATGTGAGGGTTTTCTGTATTTTTTCTTCTATTTGTATAAGTGTCTTTATAATTTCTCTCCCCTGCGTTAAAATTTTTCTTGTTTTTTATATAATTCATTTCCACTATTGTGGTAATTTCTTCACTTTAACTTTAGTAGTCATAAATAATAATATTTATTATTAATAGTAGTAATAGTTTTACTGCATATTTACTAACCCAAAGGATTCATATTGTAAAAGAAAATGGGTTTTTATCAACCCCTTTGGTTTATATTTCCCTTTCAATTATAATCCCTTGGGTTTATAGTTCCTTAGGTTTTTAGTATTAAAATCCCAAAGGATAATAAACCATAGTTTTGTTGTTCTCAAAAGGATTGTCTCTTTGTACAAATTGAAATTCACAACCATGGTCAACCATGGTTCAATGTTTCATAATGAAAAAGATTATATCAATAGTAAAAATCACCCATGGTCAAGCATACTCTGATGTCACATTTTGAAAAACGTTGTCACAAACAATGTCAACCATAGTTGAGGTTTGCATTATAAAAAGGCTTCTATAGTCCAAAATCTACTATACTGAACTATTTTTAAACATGTTTATTTAATTTTTTTAATATTTCTGTCTTCGATTTATAATATTTATCGATTGGGTTTACTATTATTCGATTGGTTTTATAATCCCTTAGGTTTATAGTTTTCATCCTTTGGGTTTATTATTTATCTAAGGGTTTATATATCTTGGTTTTTTAATATTATTCCTTTCCCTACAAAAATGTATGGCGTGTAGAATTAATCACTTTGGTTAAAAATATTTATTAATAATAATAGTGCTTACCGAAGAGATTGATATTGTAAACCTACGGGGTTTTTATTTACCCTTTCGGTTTATCAACCCTAATGTATTATGAAGCCAACATTTAATATCGTGTGAATGATTGTGCGAATATTTTAGGGTTTACATGTCTATTGAAGGACTTATAATTCTATAAGAGTAATATATTTACTAACCAATGGATTTATATTGTAAAGCGAAGGGGTATTTATCAACCCCCTGGTTTATAATTACAAGGGGTTTCCATTTTAATCCCTTGGGTTTATAATTTCTTGGGTTTGTAGTATTAAAATTTCAAATAATTATAAACTTGACTTTTGTTATTGTGAGAAGGATTGTCTCTTTGTACAACTTGATATTCTCAACCATGGTCAACCATGGTTGAATGTTTCAAAATGACTAATATTGTATCAATAGCTAAATCAACCATGGTCAACCATAGTTTGATGTTGCATTTTGGAAAATCTTGTCCCAAACGTATTCAAAATTCATCAACCATAGCTAATAGCTAATCTCTGCATTGTAAAAAGGCTTATGTTTTCCAAAATATGTTGTGGTGAACTCTGGTGAAACATATTTATTTAAGGTTTTTAATATTAATGCATTTGGTTTATAATAGAAATACAATGCCTTTAGTATTATTCACTTGCATTTATAATCCCTTGGGTTTTGGGTTTTGATCCCTTTGGTTTATTTTTTCTTTGTAAAACTTGACATTATCAACCATGGTCAAACATTGTCTCAATAAAAAATCAACCTTGCTCAACCATTATCTGATGTCACATTGTGACAAATATTGTCCCAAAGGTGGTAAACCATAGAAAACCATAAGCCATCTTTGCATTCTTAAAATTTCGTAGTTGTCCAAAATATATTGTGGTGAAATCTCCTCAAAAAAAATTATTTAAGGGTTTTAATATTTATGTCTTTAGTTTACAATATTTGTCCATTTTATTTACTATATTTTTTTTCGCTTTGTAATCCCTTGGGTTTCTTGTTTTCATCCCCTATGTTTATTATTTATTTTGGTTTATAGTATTTTTCGAATGGTATATATAACTCCGTTTTATAATATTGATTCCTTGGGTTCACAAAATGTGTGGGTTGAAGATTTAATCACTTCGATTAATAATATTTATGAATAATAATAATATTTTTCGAAGTTGATGCAGGAGCATCATGGTTCCGAAAAAATTCTACATTTAATCGAATCTAGGCGGTGTTATGTTTTTCAAAAGATTTGGTTTCCTAAGTATTTAATTAATGTAATTTTCAATGTTTTGAGTCATTTATGTGAGACATTTAGAATAGGATTTAATTAAATATTGAGAGGCACATTTGTAAATGTTCTCAAATTTAGGAGAACATGAGTGATTGATGAATGATTAGTGTGGATTGAGATATTCTGAAATATTCTAAATCTTAGATTAGAAAGTAGTTCATGATTTTATGGATTTAAAGAGGATCCTTATAATTTATTTGAATGTTGAGATCCTAAAGGGATAAAGAAGAGATTTTAGGGATTAATTGAGGAGTTAGAGGATTCTTAGAAATTAATTGAAAAGATTGAGGATTTGAACCATAATTGGTTACAGAACCTTTTGTATCTATTTTTAAAGCCTCAAAGGTAAAAAAAGGGAAAAAAAGAGAGAGAGATATTCTTAGGGATGAAACTTGATTGTAAGCCTACAGATATAGAGAGAGAGGAAGAAAAAAGAAGGCCATGTAAAAGGCGCATCAGGCCAAAGCTAGATTGTGAACAGAGTTTTCTTGCATTTGTACAATTTATTTCTTTAATGAGAAATTGAATTTCATTTTGACTGTGTATCATTTTTGTTATGTGGTGAGTGATCCATAATAGAAAGAATTTGATATCAGTATAATAATTACCTGTACCAAATTATAGACAAATGAATAAGTATTATTGTGTGATAGAAGACTTAATGGCTGGGTAGAATCGATATGATTACAGTCTCATATTTAATTAGCTTCGAATGATGCTAATGGGAGTGAATATGTGTAGATAAAATTATGTGCATGCTGAAAGGAATAAAACATGAATTCTGACTTTAAACAATATGAAAAGGTGCACATCGAGCATGATAACTCTAGATAAGATTCAATAACAAGAACAAGCTTAGAAGAGATTAGTGTTAAAGAATACCAAACAAGCTCAAGGGGAGTAGTGTGGAGGAAATGAAGCTGCAGAGCAGCGATAGTAAAAAGCAGAAAAATTGACTAAGGCAGAAAAGACTTTGAAGAATTGCAAAGGAGGAATCAGACGAGGAGGATGAAATCACAGAATTGAAGTTTTAAGATTAAATGATAGAGATCACATCGCAAGTTAACAATTTAAGTTGCGATGTGGTAAGGATTGAAAACTGCAACAAGATAAAGGGAAGAGCCACGTGTCGGCCCAACACTCTAGCACATATCGCACATCAACATATTTAGAGTTTAGCACTAAGACATCGCAAGGTAAAGTATTTTTGTTGCGATGCGATAAGACGGGAGGTGGCATGTGAGACGGTACAACAAGACCATTGGGTCTGGCATAGACCAACGATGGAGATTACATCACAGTTCTAGAGAGAATTCGCATTG
This sequence comes from Pinus albicaulis, assembly GCA_034641835.2. Taxonomy (NCBI): domain Eukaryota; kingdom Viridiplantae; phylum Streptophyta; class Pinopsida; order Pinales; family Pinaceae; genus Pinus; species Pinus albicaulis. The sequence goes on along the minus strand of CM076573.1, from coordinate 868,370,921 downwards.
GTGGGATTATAAGTTTGTTGCTAAATTTATTTGTTAAATTTTCTGATATGCGATGCACCGTGATTGGTTACCGGATTGTGGGACCCTAGAAACATAGTTTCGCAGGTTTGTATAACCATGCATGTGGTAAGGTAAGGTGAAGTTATGGTAAATGAATAAAAGGTACAAGTTTTATTATATTAACTTATAAACTGAGAGCCACTTATTTTTAAGCTTGCGCATGCGTTTGATTTAAAATATGAACATTTAAGGTTCAATGGAGGTAATGTGGGGTTAATTCTACTAAAATTTCATATTTGGATATTTTTGGCCTTATGGTTGCATCATTTGGTATCGGATCTTAGAGTAAATTAAAATTGTTATAAATAAATATTGTAGAGTTAAACTATGTAGAAGACATTTGGTAGCAAAACATAATAAGATTCAGCATGATTGCGGATCAGAGGAGAGGAAGTTAGATTATAAATTTGAAAAGGTGGAGACAAGTGCAGAAAGAAAAGTCAGACAGTAAAATATGACAAAGTGATGGTTGTTTTCTTAAGGAGAACGAAGATTTACTCAAATGTGAAGAGTCAATGGAGACTTCTTACAAAATCTTGCAGGTATTGTTTTATTTAACTCTATAATTTTATTTTTGCATGATAAAAGAGAGATTGAAGATTGATAATTGCAATATTTAAGTATCTCAGCAAAAGAAGATCACAACCTTAAGAAGCAGTGATGAAAGAAGTTGGTAAGGATTTCTGAGTGAAAGAAGAGTGTGTCTAGAACCTAGGATTTCATTTTTTATTGAAATACAAGAGGAGAGTTGTGTTCTCAAAAGTGTAGAGGATTTGAAGCCTAGAAGGAGCAAAGGAATGCTTAAGGAAAGTTCCAGAGAGGGGAAAAGTGACCAAGTATAGAGGAAAGCTTGGTGAGGTAAATATAGCAGGGAGAACTTGCTATTGTAGAGGCTTAATTACAGCTAATACTAAGTGAGGAGCTCATGAAGATGAAGAAGAAGGTGACTATTGATATTCATAGCAGAGGTTCGAGAAGCAGTCACAAAGTGAAGAAAGAATATGCCAAAGAAAATGGCATATGGAGACAGATGAGTGATGAAGAATATGAGAGAGAGACAGTTGAGATAAATTTCCAACTTGTATTATTGATAGATATGTTGTAGAGAAATAAGGTAGACCAGAGATATGGTTGGACTATGAGAAAGAAGGTAAAATGGCATAGGCTACAAAAATATAGAGAGCATTGAGTGAATATGTCGTTAATAGAGGATATTGGGAAGCTTGAACAGAAAATGAATGTTCAATTGAGGTTGGAAAAGCTCAAAGGAGTTGAGCTACATCAAAAAAAAGGTTTTGGAGAAGAATAAGTTCCTTTTGAACTTGAAGATGGAGGAATGATGCCTGAAACATTAATTGAGGCTACAGATCCTTATGATTTTTAAATTAACAGTTTGTGTATGGTTGCAGGTGTAATACATGATCATGAACAACCTTTGGGTATTATCAAAGAAGAGGAAGAAGAGAGACAAAATCCGAATTTTGTTTTAAATAAAAAGGATGAGACAGTTAGGTCCCATGAAGAAATTAATACACAATTGAAGGAAGATAGGATTGCACAAAGACAGCTAGTGGAAGTTGTTAATGTAGTAGAAAAAGAGAATTTGACTGTCAAGGGCAACGAAAAAGAAGAAAAAATGTTGGAGACTATTATGATAAAGGCTAGAGATGACTTCATACTTTTTAAGTGTAAGGAAGATATTAGAGTGCTAGAAGAATTGTTGAGAGAACCTAAAAGGGAAGAAGAAATTACAACCAAAGGATAAGAGATGTTTTTAATATATAAGGAGACTGAGATGATTTTAAATTTTCAATTTAATGGTATGTTTGTGGGTGATGAAGAAGATACAAACGAGGCTATAATAAAGGAGATTGAGGACATATTATCTTTTGAAGGTAAGAGCGAAGTCCAAAGGCAGTATGAGGATGAAAAGGTTTTTGTATTTAAAGACAATAAGTATGAAAGAGAATGGAATTGTAATCATCAGCTGGAAGAAAATGTTGACACAAGCAAAGACGATCTCATGCAATGTAATATTTTTGGGGTATGTAACATTGCTAATTTTGTCATAGAAAAGCAGGGAATAAGACATTCAAATGTCTTATGCATCTTTGAAAGACGTGGAGAAGAAAATGAAGACAACAAGAGTTTTGAAACTCTTACACAAAGGAGAGGACAACAACAAAAAAGTAATTTGGACAAAGAAACAAAAAAATTTATGACGATTATGAGTAAGAAGAAGACAAACAACTAGTTGGATGAAAGGATGGACTGTAACAAACATTGAAGGAAAATTCAATGGAGTGTTACAAAAGAAGGTGTGGAAACAAGAAAAAGAAAGAAAAGATAGCATAATACATGAACAACAGTTAAAAGGAGCAAGGAAATAACTGAAGAATAAAGTATGGGATCTTGGAGGACAAAGATTGGAAACACATGATTTGGAGATCATGAATTTTTTTTACTTTGGGAGTCTGATGCAAGAGCATCATGGTTTCAAAAATTTGTACATTTAGTAGAATATAGGGGGTCTTATGTTTTTCAAAAGAGTTGGTTTGCTAAGTATTTAATTAATGCAATTTTCAATGTTTTGAGTGATTTATGTGAGACATTTAGAATAGGATTTAATTAAATATTGAAAGTCATATTTGTAAATGTTCTAAAATGTAGGTCCAGAACATGAGTGATTGATGAGTGATTAGTGTGGATTGAGATATTATGAAATATTGTAAATATTAGATTAGAAATTAGTTCATGATTTTATGGATTTGAAGAGGATCCTTAGGATTTAGTTGAATGTTGAGATCCTCAAGGGATAAAGAAGGGATTCTAGGGATTAATTGAGGACTTAGAGGATTCTTAGAAATTAGTTGAGAAGATTGAGGATCTGAACCAGAATTGGTTACATAACCTTTTGTATGTATTTGTAAAGCCTCAAAGAACAAAAAGGGGGAAAAAAGGAGAGATATTCTTAGAGAGGAAGCTTAATTGTAAGCCTACGGGCATAGAGAGAGAGGAAGAAAAAAAGGGCCATGTAAAAGGTGCCTCAGGCCAAAGATAGATTGTGAACAGATTTTTCTTGTATTTGTATAATTTATTCATTTAATGGGAAATCAAATTTCATTTTGACTGTGTGTCATTTATGTTATGTGCTGAGTGATCCATAATAGAAAAAATTCGATATCAGTGTAATATTTCCCTATAAAAAATTCTAGATGAATGAATAAGTCTTACAGTGTGATAGAATACTCAATGGCGGGGTAGAATTTGTATGATTCCTGTCTGGGAGTTAATTAGATGTGAATGAAGCTAATGGGAGCGAATGTGTGTAGATAAACTTATGTGCAGGCTAAAAGGAATAAAACATGAATTCTGACTTTAAACATTATGAAAAGGTGCACATCAAGCATGATAACTCTAGATAAGATCCAATAACAAGAACAAGCTCAAGAGAGATTAGTGTTAAAGAATACCGAACAAGCTCAGGAGGAGTAGCATGGAGGAAACGGAGTTGCAGAGCGGCGATAGTAGAAAGAAAAGAAATTGACTAAGGCAGAAAAGACTTAGAAGAATTCCAAAGGAGGAATCAGACGACGAGGATTGAATCGTAGAATTGAAGTTTTAAGATTAAACGGTAGAGATCACATCACAAGGTAAACGATTTGAGTTGTGATGTGCTAAGGGTTGAAAGTTGCGATGCGATAAAGGGAACAACCACGTGTTGGTCCAATGCTCTAGCACATATCGCACATCGGCGGGTTTAGAGTTTAACACTAAGACATCGCAAGGTAAGTTATTTTGGTTGCGATGTGATAAGGACGGGAGATAACATGTGAAATGGTACATCAAGACCATTGGATCTAGCATAGATCAATGGTGGAGATTACATCGTAGTTCTAGAGAGACTTCGCATTGGCGGAATTATAATTTGTAGTTAAAGTTATTTGTTAAGTTCACCGATATGTGATTCACTGTGATTGATTACTGGATTGTGATACCCCCACAACCATAGTTTCACGGGTTTGTATAACCAAGCATGTGATAAGGTAAGGTGAAGGGGCGGCCAATGCATAAAAGATACAAGTTTTTTTATATTGAGTTATAAACCGAGAGCCACTTATTGTTAAGCTTCTACATGTGATTGATTTAAAAGATGAAAGTTTAAGGTTCATGGAGGTAATGTGGGGTTAATTCCGCTAACCTTGTATCTTTGGATATTAGTGGCCCTATGGTTGCATCAGAAGGGATTGTTATTGTAAACCCACAGGGTTTTATAAAGTGACCATTTATTATTTTATGAAGGATTATGTCAATATTTAAGGTTTTACGTGTTCACTTAAGGGTTTATAATATTTATCTTGGGATTTATATGCCTAGGGTTTATAATATTTCTCTGTTGGGTTTATTATTGTTCGCTTGGGCTTATAATGCTATAAAGCCTTTCTCCCTTGGGATTTTATTGCTAGACATTCAAAAACCCCAAGAAACAATGTTATAATCTCAAGGAAATATGCTAAACCCTACTTTAAATTTATTGTGTGTTTGGTAGTGCAATAATGTTTTTTGTCATTGTTGTTGTCATGTGTACACATTACTATACATGTATACATTAATTTACATTTTTGTGCATAATAATGATGTATATGTACTTAAGTTTATTAATATACAGGATGGTAAATATATAGTTAAGTACATTATTTCGCATTGTATATAGTGAATTTGATATAAATATATAAGTTATTGTCATGTGTAAACATTACTATACATTTGTACATTAATATACATTGGTGTGCATAATATTAATGTATATATAATTAAGTACACTAATATATAATAGTGTATATATAGTTAAGTACATTAATGTACATTTCAATACAATGATATACATTGTATATACTAAAATTCATATAAATATATAAGTTCATATAAAATATTATCTATTGATGTGTATTTATTAATGTGTTTGTACTAATATATTAACTTTAATCAATCAGGTGTCCTTTTAACAAAAAGTTGCAGCTTCATAGTCTACAAATCGTGTATTATAATGAATATAATAAAAAGTTCCAATTAATTTTTCTTAAATTAAATCGAACCTTATTTGATTCAATGTGTTTGATAAATTTCTTATTAAAAATTCATTTGATTCCAAATTAATTAAAGATATTCTTTGATGACAAGTGTCTTTTTAACAAAAATTTGCAAATCGTGTATTATAATGAATATAATAAAAATTTCCAATTAATTCTTCTTAAATTAAATCGAACCTTATTTGATTCAATGTGTTTGATAAATTTCTTATTAAAAATTCATTTGATTCCAAATTAATTAAAGATATTCATTGATGATGATTAAGATTTGTTAGGAAGAGATCTAACTAAATAAAAATAAACTGAACAATTTACAATATCCACTCTCCCCTTACCTAGTTTACTCCATTTACTCATAATATTAACTTATAATATATTCCAGGTGGTTTTTTCCTTTAATTGGCTAAAATAAAAAATGAATACCGTTAAGGAGTGTTATATTGGAGAAATAATTTAATAAGTTTAAGAAATTTAATATTACACAAATATATTGTAAGTTTTTATATGTCTTTGGTGCCTTGGGGTTTTGATGCTCTAGGGTTAATGTTAATAAGTTTAATAATTTCAATGGTAAGTTTATAATATACGTTTATATGGGTATATTATTCACATTTATTATTGTTATGTTGTTAGTTTTTAAATATATACATATGGTTATTTATTATAAAATAATTATTGATACTTTTTGTTTGGCCACTAGTATGGAGGCTAGTCTTGATAAATCTAGTTTTCTCCATAATGGATTCAAAGAATCAAATCTATATAGTTTTCTCCTTAGAGGAGATAGCAAGGAGAAATTATGGGAGGGTTTTCCACCCCCCTTAACTCTTGAAGACAACTAAAAGATCCCCTAAGATTGTCTCCATCAATTCGAATTCTGGAGGCAGCCAAGAAACTCAAAGACGAGAGTGCACTCACTCTATGTTTACTTGGAGTCAAGTGGACTCAATCACTATTTTCAAGGGAGATGTTAGTAGCTGCCCTGTAAAATAAATAGAGCAGAGCTAGAGCTAGGAGGGATTGAATGCTATTGGGAAATTTGCTACAATCTATGGACCTTTTGATTATTGTACTCAGTCATTAAACCTTGATAAATGTATGAGAATATTCTTTCATGAAATGAGAAGACTGGTTTCATTTTACTCATTTAAGTTTTAGAGAGCTAGGCATGTGGGTTAAGGCCCAATCCATGTGCCTCAGCCTCTCTGTTGTAGTTTTTCTTTGCTTTCTGGCACTCATTTAGTTCTTCTTCTGATAGTTTCATCTCTGGTTAGTTTTTGCTTTAAGTGTGCTACTGTAGGTTTCATTTGCTTATGAGTAATACAATAGAGGAGAAAACTATAAAATTTGTGGATCAAGACATCCCTTCTCATCTCTGTCAATAGAGCTCGAGGAGGGTGAACCTTCCCACAAACCCAAAAATTGATTTCTGTTCACTGTTTCTGATATTTGAGTAGAGTTGCATTACCATTTTCAACCTTCCCATTGCACTATATTTTCACGCATTTGTATGTTTCTTTGTGCATAATTTAGTAGGGTTGATTGTGGGAATTAGTGTTAAAAAACCTAGAGTAGCTCTGTGGTGCCTCCCCGCTTCATTTTCCATCTTTGTCTTCACAACCTTAGCACTGCTTTTACACCTTCCATTCCCTCATGTTTTCCACTTATTCTAACTCCTGCACCCACATTTTATTTAGAAAAATACTTAAAATATATAACCACCTTATTTCTTTTCTTTCATTAGTCACAGCCACCGCACATTTTTAACACAAATTGCTTGAAAAAATATCAAAGTTGGAACTCCGGCTTTTCTCCTCGACTTTCCCGCTTATTGCATCCCATATTTTTCAAATTCAACATTATCACATTTCATACTTCACATATTTTCCTCCTGCTTTGTTAACATTTAACTCCCAACTGACGATTGTGACATTACTGTAGCACTCTGCCACATTATCTCTATCTCATTTCGCATTTCGAATATTCAGCATTATCGGATTTTGCAATTCGCACATTTCACTCCTGCTTCATTAACACTTACCTCTCTCAACCGCCAATTGTGACATTACTGTAGCACTCCACCGCGTCATCCCTATCACATCTCACATTTCAAAAATTCAACATTATCGCATTTCACACTTTGCACATTTCGCTCTGGCTTTGTTAACACTTACTACTCCCAACCATTGATTGCGACATTACTGTAGCACTCTGCCACATCATCCCTATCACAAATCGCATATCGCAGTTACTCTGCCCATCGTATATCGCATATCTCATTGCCACCCTCCTCTTACAACTCTGCCATCGCACTTTTAAAAGCCTCCCTCTCCAAAGCATTTTTGCGATATTAAAAGTTACAATAAAGTCTTAAACCCCTTTTTTCACTCCCCTAAGCCTTGTTTCATGTGGTAAGTCCTCCATTAGGACCTTTACCCATTTCTTCTCCAAACTGTAAGCAACACCTCTTCAAATTAGAATTAGGTTGTGAATATCTTCATAGATAGGAGCATGACAGATAGAGCACGGTGTGTTTAGCTGATTTTCCAAGTTAAGTAAAATTTAAATTAGTTTCATTTTTTCCATTTCCTTCCTGCAAATCAGATTAGTTTCATTTCCGTCATTTCCTTTCTGCAAGTTAAATTAGTTTCATCTCTGTCATTTCCTTTCTCCAAATAAAATTAGTTTCATTTCCATCATTTCCTTTCTACAATTTAAGATTAGGTTCCTTTCTGTCATTTCCTTCCAACAATTTTATTTCCAGTTCTTATCATAGTTTGATAAATAACACCCTTTCATAAAGCAAAAGAGGATGACATGAGAAAAATGCATCTTCTCTTTATATAGCACTATCACCTCCAAGTTTTTACGAACCCTAAGTTGATAAAGTAAAGTAGGGAAGCCCTTTGGAGTTGCAGCACTCTTGGTGCAATACCAGGGCTCACCACTTTTTGGTGCCATTGCGAGGGAGGTGTCTAGTAAATTCTTTGACTTTGTTTTAGCATTATTTTATTCGTTCATCTCTTTTTATGTTATTTCATAAATAAATAAAAAGAAAAATATCCAATTTTCATGCCTCGTATGATTAGGACCACTCAAAAACAAATATTACCTAAAACCCCCACATCACCTCCTAGCCACTCTTCACTCTTCTTCAATGGGAGTGAGACTAAAATTCCTATAGGAGAGCCTTATGAATACTCTGAGGAACCTACTGGGGATGAAGAAGAAGAACTTGGTACAACTAAGGGACCTGCTTCACCTATATTAACCATGGTTAGGATCCAAAGAACCTGTCCCATCAAAGAGGCAGATGGGGAAACTAAGATGAAAATCAGTAGCCCCTCAGCTCTTCCACACTTCCATGGAATTACCTCTGAGGATCCTGACACATTCATGTTTAAATTTCTTGTTGTATTTATGACTTATTACTACACCTCTAATAATCAGAAGTTGAAGCTATTCCCATCCACCCTTAAAGATGCAACCTTGCGCTGGTTCATGGGTCTACCTAGGGACAACATCACTACCTAGGCACAGATGGAAGAAACCCTAAACAACAAGTACATAGACTATTGTAGGTCCAAGGAAACTAAGGATGACTATAGGGTATCATGAATCCCTATAGGACTATGAAGAGAGGTTTTAATTAAACTATAAGAGAGCCAACTGTACTCTTGATCCTGCATCACTTAAACTTGTACTTCTTTGAGGGATCATAGAATAGATGATAGAAGCCTTGAATATGCTATCAGGAGGATACATCTACCAAATTCCTTATGAAACAATAAAAAAATTCTTCTGAAACCATTCTAGGTAATTTAGGAAGATGGACAGAGTTTGCCAAAACACATACAATACCCCTCCCTCTTCCACCTCCATAAAACATGAGATTGGAAACATGCTAAAGGAATTCATGAGTGACAAGTTGCATACCCATTCTTTTCAAATGGACACAATGCAGGTAAAAATGAAGCAAGAGGAAGCAGAGAGAGACCTAGCCATATTTTGTCCTAGATGTACCCAGAAGCACCCAATAAATGAATGTCCACTGAATGTCATGGAGGTTTACTTAGTCTATGAGGAGAATAATGTCACAAACAAGTGTACCTCCATACCTGGACTCAAGTTTTTATATCAAGGTGGGGAAGCAATGCCAGAGCAACTATGCTTCATCAACCAGAGAAGGCCTCAAGGCCCTTGCCCATATCAACAAGGTATGCAAGGTACACCTTACTCTTACTATCAAAACAATGAAAGTGAACCCATGCAACCTTGGTACACCCCCACTCCTCCATCCTCGTCTACACCTCCTACTTGGCCTTACAGCCATCCATATCATCCTAAACTAGTGAATCAACCATTTCAGCAGTATGTTCCACAACCACCTCAGTGGAACAATCCATCCCAAGGGTGGAGGCCTCAACACAATAAACCACTTGCTCTAATGCCTCCACCCCAACCTCAACCTTAGCTTAGTCATGTTGCTCCACCTAGGCTACCCCAAATACCTACACATCCCAATTTGAACCCAAACAACATTCATGAACATCAAGCTCCCAATGGAGAAACATCATATCTAGCTTATGTTGTGCAGATATAGGAGATTAATCTGAGGTCGAGAAGAGTACTCCTAGACAACCATCATCCATCTCCACCTATAGAAGTTGAGGAGGAAAAGGAAGAAGGTAACACTAAGATCCAACAACCTCCTTTTCCTGAGCGCTTGATCCACCCTAGTCAGTACACCCCAAAGAAGACTGAACTTCTGGGAGAACTAGAAAATTTGTGTGTAAAGATACCACTTCTTGAGGCCATTAAGGCTGTTCGTATCTACAATAGGCTCATCAAAGCAAATTTCTTCAAGAGACTTGGGAGAAAGAAAAGAAATACCCCTATCATCAATGTGGTAGGACAGTTGTCCAACCTAATGTTGGGAAGGGTGATATTTCCAAACTACCTGCACCCTGGTAGTCCAGTTGTTGATGTGCACATCAATGGTGTCATATTCCCCAACGCTCTGATTGCTCTATGGGCTTGCATCAATGTCATTACCATGGAAACTACATGGAAACTTAATCTCCAAGGGACTTTGATGAAAACCACAATATTTATGCAACTTGCAAATCGGTCCGCAGTAACTTCGGAAGGAATTGTTGAGGATGTTATTGTTAACATTGACTCTTGGGAGTATCTTACAAATTTCCTGGTCCTACAACCAAAAACCATGTTTAGTGGTTATCCTTTCATCTTAGGGATACCTTGGTTAGCAACTGCAAATGCTTATATTAACTGTTGGCCTGAAAACATGACTATCAAAAATGTGCCTTTGTCAAAATAGCTAATTTTATATCCTCCAGCTCAGCCTTCCATTGATCATGATCTACCTATATGGTTGGAGGATGAAGAATATGAGTTATATAACACTGCCCCTATGTGTACCATAGATGTTATTCTTAGAGGGGGTCATCTTGATGAAGATGAACTCATCAAACATGTCATTCAAAACCAGTCCTCCACTAACATTCCTGTCAAAACCTTAGTCAAAGAGTCTTAAAGAAAACCTTGGATGGAAGTGGACTTAGTTGAATCAACCTTTGAAACCACAAAGTTTATTGAGTTTGGCCCATCCATATCTTTGAAAATAAACCCTGACCTCTTGAATGAAGAAGAGAATAAGTTATGCCATATTTTGAAAGAGAATCTATATGCATTTTCTTGGGATTATAAGGACATGAAAGGGGTGAATCCTTCAATATGTAGATGTAATATTTACATCAAAGAAGGATGAAAACCTTTGAGACAACCCCAAAGAAGGATGAGCCTGGCTCTGAAGAACATAGTCAAAGAATAGCTCCAGAAATTATTGGATTCAGTGTTCATATATACTATATCTGACAATGAGTGGGTATCTCCTCTTTTCCTAATCCCAAAGAAGAATGGGAAGCAGTGAATTTGTGTTGATTATCGAGAACTTAATAAAGCCACCAAGAAAGATCGTTTCCCTTTTCCCTTTAAAGACCAAGTCCTAGATGGCCTTGCAGGGAAGAAGTTATTTTCCTTCTTAGATGGCTTCAGTGGGTACAATCAGATTCAAATCAGCCTTGAAGACCATAGTAAGACTAATTTCACATGCCCTTGGGGTACCTTCGCTTATCCAGTCCTACCCTTTGGGTTGTGCAATGCCCCAGCCACCTTTGAAATAGTTTTCCTACACATTTTTTCTGATTTAGTCCATGACTCTGTTGAAATATACATGGATGATTTTACACCATATGGGTATGGCTTCCAAGAAGCTCTCTCCAATTTGGGTAAATTAATAAGAAGGTGCATTGAGATGCATCTCTCCCTAAGCTCAGAAAAGTGTGAATTCTTGAAGAAAGTAGGAGTTGTGTTAGGGCACTCCATATCCCAAGTAGAAATATAGGTAGACACAAACAAAACCACTATCATCAAAAGTGTACCTGCTCCTCGAAAGTGGAAAGATGTCAATATTTTCTTAGGCTTAGATAGTTATTATATAAGGTTCATCAAATATTTCAGCAATATCGCTTCACCATTATTTGGGTTATTGGCCAAAGATTCTGAGTTTATTTGGTCTGGTCCTTGTTAAGAGGCTTTTGAGCTCATTAAGGAAAGGTTGACTACCACCCCCATTCTTCGAGATCAAAATTGGACTTTGCCTTTCTACATCCACACTGATGCATCCGAAAAAGCTATAGGGGCGACATTAGAATAATTAGAGGAAAAAATACCTTATGCTATCTATTTCATTAGCAAGAACTTGTCTAAGGCTGAGCTGAATTATATTGTTACTGAGAAGGAGATGTTAGCCATTATCCATTCTTTGAACAAATTCAGACATTATGTAACTTGATATCAGACCTTTGTTCACACTGACCATGCATCCATCAATTATTTAATTAAAAAACCAGATGTTAATGCTAGGATAACTATATGGTTTTTACTTTTACAACAATTTTATTTGACTATTGTTGATAAACCTGGAAAGGAGAATGTTGTTGCGGATTTTTTTGTCCACGTTAGCTCTCCCTAAAGGTGAAGAAGGAATGGTGGATGACCAGCTTCCCGATGAGCATCTCTTTTATTTATCATCAATCTCACCATGGTTTGCTAATATAGCCAACTATTTGGTTACTGGGAAATCCCTCCTAATTTTTCATTTAGGGATAAGAGAATGATCATCAGAAAAAGTGTCGCTTTCACATGGATTGGGGTAAATATTTTCAATCTAGGCCCTCATAAAATCCTTAGGAGATGTGTGAGGGAGGAATAAGTTTTTATATCCTCTCTGTATGTCATCATAGCCCATGTGGAGGCCACTTTGCTACCAAGAGAACTACTTAAAATTTTTTGCAAGTAGGATACTATTGGCATACCCTTCACCAAGATTCCAGATTATACACCAACATGTGTGACCAATGCCAAAGGATGGCGAAACCCACACAAAGGGATGATATTCCTTTGCACCCTAACGTGGCTCTTAAGCCATTTGAAAATTTGGGCATGGACTTTCTTGGACCAATGAATCCACCATATGGAAAAAAGCAGTATATCATATTCTACATTGATTACCTAAAAAAGTGGGGTGAAACAAAAGAAGTGAAGGTAGAAACTGAGGAGAAAGTATGATAATTTCTAAGGGAGAATGTGTTTTACAAGTTTGAGTACCCCGAAGAAGTAGTCACTGACCAGGGAACAAAATTCACTTCTCAACTTATTGAAACTCTTTTGAGGAAGTGCAATATTAAGCATAGGACTTCTATTGCTTATCACCCTTAGGCGAATGGACAAGTAGAAGTAACTACCAGATATTTAGAGAGCATCCTCACCAAGGTTGTGAGCAGTAGCAGAAAATATTGGGCAGAAAAATTAGTAGAAGCTACTTGGGCCTACAACACTACTTAGAAGGCAACAATAGGATTCACTCCCTATGAACTAGTCTATGGTAAGAAAGCTCTAATTTCAGTTGAGTTTGAATTCAAAACTTTACAAATGGCAGCTGAATTAAATCTAGATCTATCGAATTCCCAAAAGGAGAGGTTGCTGCAACTAAATGGATTGGATGAGTTCAGAATGCAAGAACTTCTTTACACAGAGGTAGTGCAGCTGCAAAGGAACGTATGGATTGACTTAAAATTTACAAGAAGCCCTTATCTAGGGCATAATTCATAAATTCAATAAGCATAGAGATGTATGTAATGGGAAGCTCCATAGTTTAAAACACCTCCTTAAAAAAAACAACAACAACAACAAAAAAAGAGAATAAAGAATATCCATGGGTGAAAACCTCCCTGAGGTGCTCAAGAAAATCTTGTGGGCTGGAAACCTCGATGGACGTAGCCTACTTTCTTTCAAAAAAAAAAAGAGAAATACATTTGCATCGTTGTGTTTTCTATGTTTGTTTTTTTGTAGGTTATTAATGGTGTTTGGAAACACATGGAAGTAGTCATCTTCTTCTCTCCCCTTCTATTTTACCATCCATCCCTTCATTCACTCCATTCATTTCCATATCTCCTTCCATCACCTCCATACACCATATTCCTCCATTCCTAGGAACAATGTAGCAAAAGAAAGCAGGCCACAAACTGCTACAAACATCAGGAAGTTCCTTCAAAAACAAATTTGTTCATGGACTGCAAAGAAAAAAAGAAGGAAAACTGCATAACTGACTCCAAGAGAATGATAATTCCACCCATGGCATCTCAATAAACCTACACAACATCTACAATAGGAAGAAACAACAAGAAAATATCAGCAGCTCACTCAGAGAGGTGCTCATTCACCAAGATGCTCACTCAGAAAACAGGAAAGTGGTGAAGAACACAGCATCTAAAAAGCTTGTCTCCTCAACCCAACTCCTTCAAACACATTGATAACAACAGGTAAGCTCAGGTATATTCTTTCACTCCTCTTTGTGCATTCATAATAGCCATAAATAATAAAATGCAAACATTTGGAATTTACAAGGAAGAAAGGTGGCTAGTTAGCTTGTCCACCATCGTGAAGTGTGACTAGGGAGAGTTGCAAGTTCACACCATCTAGGCATGAAAAAAATTAAATCAATTGGAGTAGAGGAAAATGAGAGGAGGAAACACACAATCAATCATGAATTCAAAGAGAGAAGGAAACAAATTTCTCTAATGGAAACTCGAGTTGAGCCCGAGTTACATAAGAGATCCAAAATTAGTCGCTCAAACTAATAAAAAGAGATCCCATCTCATCCAAACTAGTTAATTGATAATGTTTTAGGGAAAGAGGCCGAAGAGAGATCGCAACACAAAAATACTGAGTTTGGGCTACGTATTTGAACAACGTGTAGCAGCAGCAGCAGAACAACATCACTAACATTCATGGTAGCTTCTGAAGTATACCGCATATCAGACACACTAGCAAGGGACCAAGGGAAGATTTTATAGAAACCCAAACAAGGAAAAATTCTACTCGTAGCCTTAGAAAAGAAGGAGAAGAAGAATCAAAAGAAGAAGTACCAGAAGAGAAATAGAAGAAATGGAAATGGAGACAAAATTAATAAAGGTAGCATAATGTGAGCAAGAAGAAGACTCACAGCACCACCCAACATCCCCTCAAAACCAAGAGGAATTTTCCACCTTAGCTTCTTTGAGCACAAAGAGAAAAAGGCAGACCTCTAGGTATTTCAAAACTAAACAGAGTCAGAGGGTAAGTCAAAAAGAGTTAGCAACTCCTCCCAAGAGCCCCATCATCATTGAAGAATCACCAAGGGAGGAGGAAGGAATCAAATAGACAGTTCTAAAGGAGCAGTTGTAGGTGGCACATGTAGAGAATATAGAACTAAAGGAGCAATTGTTGCAAAAGGGGAAACAAGTAGCCACCATGGCAGACTTGTCCATAGAAGCCCTTTAGCACATATTCCCGACTAACTCATATGATGTGTACCTCAAGGATCAATGGCTCCTATTTCAAAATAAAAACTCTAGCCTCCCATGGATCCCTACCTATCCGATATTTTAGGAAATTCATGGATTTCTACAAGATGGATGATTAGGAAAAGATGGTAGAGTTTTATGTGCATAACCTTGTGCTGACAAATCTGGATACTTGGGAACAAAATTCTATAATGGGAGATATGCAATTGATGGCTCTAGTATCTTGGATGATGAATGAGGACACTAGAGAAAAAGAGATATGGAGGGTCATGAGAAGAAGAAATAAAGAAACCTTACATATCAGACCAGAATTGTTCAGCCCAAGAGGAGTCATCCTTAACCATCGAGAGATTGAAAGGGATCCTACACTAGTTGAAAGCTACCTCCAAACTCAAACATAGGTAATATGCCACTTTGATGATGCTTCTAGGAAGATAGAATATGGGTGTATTACGGCCAACCATAGGAGATGGAACAGGCTCCCTCATAGCCTCAAGAATAGGGAGTACCATACTCCAGAAAGACTAAGGGGTGCCTTGGAAAGGGCACCATTATACAAGAGGGCCATGCAGGCCAAGAAGATATAATGGCTTGGTCTCAAGCTTAGTCCACCTTTGCTGCTAGGGTTGAATGATGAAAGGGACACATATGCACAAGATAGAGAATGGGATAATGTAGAAAATAATAATGGATTTTACTCCCTTGAGGGAACTCCCACACTTCTTCCATGGGAAATCAGGGGGGTTGTCGAAGCCTTGAAGAAATGCAGGAGGAGAATTAGTTCTCAAAGGATGAGAAACAATTCAGTAGTGGGTGATGATGAGCTCCATCATTAGACACATTTGGAGCAGTTAATGGTCACCTTCTTTCCTCCTTAAATATATTTTTCTTACATTTTTATTATTATTTTGTTTTATGATGCTAGTATAGGTGGTGATTAAGGCTAACATACTCTGAGTGCCTGGCATGAGGTTGAGTGTAGAAAATCATGAGTAATTAGCATTTCTATGAGGATTTTATCATAAATGCTTGGAGGAGACAACAAGGAGAAATTATGGGAGGGTTGTCCACCCTCCTTAACTCTCGAAGACAGCCAAAGGATCCCCAAGGATTCTCTCCAACAATTTGAATTCCAGAGGCAACCAAGCAACTCAAAGACCAAAGTGCACTGAATCTATATTTACTTCAATTCAAGTGGACTCAATCAATATTTTCAAGGGAGTTTTTGGTAGCTGCCTTGTAGAATGAATAGAGAAGAGCTAGAGCTAGGAGGGATTGGACGTTATTGGGAACTTTTCTAGAAGCTATTGAGATTTTGATTATTGTACTCAATCATTAAACCTTGAGAAATGTATGACACTATTTTTTCATGAAATGAGCAGACTGATTTCATTTTACTGATTTAAGTTTTAGAGAGCTAGGTGTGTGGGTTAGGGCCCAGTCCATGTTCCTGAACCTCTCTGTTGTACTTGTTCTTTTCTTTCTTCCACTTAGTTAGTTCTTCTTCTAATAGTTTTATCGCTTCTTAGTTTTTTCTTTCAGTGTGTTTTTGTAGGTTTCATTTGCTTATGAGTAATAGAATAGAGGAGAAAAATCTAAAAATTGTGGATCAAGACCTCCCTTTTAATCTCTTCAATAGAGCTAGAGCAGGGTGAACCTTCCCACAGACCCAAAAATTGATTTTTGTTCATTGTTTATGATATTAGAGTAAAGTTGCATTACCATTTTCAACCTTCCTATTGTACTGTATTTTCACACATTCTTTTGTTTCTTTATGCATGAGTTAGTAGGATTGATTGTAGGAATTAGTGTTAAAAAACCTAGAGCAACTCCGTGGTACCTCCCCACTTCATTTTCCATCTCTGTCTTCACAACCTGAGAACTGCTATTACACCCTCCATTACCTCCTATTTCCCACTTATTCTAACTACTACACCCACCTTTTATTCCCAAAAACACTTAAAATATCCAACTGCCTTATACCTTTTCTTTCATCAGTCACGTCCACCACACCTTTTTAACACAAACTTCTTGAAAAAATATCGATGTTGGACCTCCGACTTTTGTCCTCGACTTTCCCGCTTATCGCATCTCGCATTTCACAAATTTGGCATTATCGAATTTCACACTTCGCACATTCCAGTCCTGCTTCATTAACACTTAGCGCTCCCAACTGCCGATTGTGAAATTACTATAGAACTCTGTCATGTCATCCCTATCACATCTCGCATCTCACAAATTTGACATTATTGCATTTCGCACTTCGCACATTTCGGTACTACTTCGTTAACACTTACTGCTCCAAACAACCAATTGCGACATTACTGTAGCACTCTGCCACGTCATCCCTAGTGCATCTCGCATTTCACAAATTCGACATTATCTCATTTTTTACTTCGCACATTTCGCTCCTGATTCGCTAACACTTACCGCTCCCAACTGCTGATTGTGACATTACAGTAGCACTCCACCATGTCATCCCTAGCTCAAATCGCATCACAGTTTTTCTCCCCATCGCATATCGCATATCGCATTGCCACCCCCCTTTTACAACTCCGCCATCACAATTTTAAAAGCCTCCCTCTCCAAAGAATTTTTTCGATATTAAAAGTTTCAATAAAGTTTTAAACCCATTTTTTTTCATTCCCATAAGCCTTGTTTCATGTGGTTAAATCCTCCATTAGCACCTTTACCCCTTTCTTCTCCAAAATGCAAGAAACACCTCTTCAAATTAGAATTAGGTCATGAATAGTTGCATAGATAGGAGCATGATAGATAGAGCATGGTGTGTTTAGCCAATTGGCCAAGTTAAGTGCAATTTAAATTAGTTACATTTCTACCATTTCCTTTCTATAAATTAAACTAATTTCATTTATGTCATTTCCTTTCTACAAGTTAAATTAGTTTCATTTCCGTCATTTCCTTTCTTTAAGTTAAATTAGTTTCATTTCCATCATTTCCTTTCTCCAAATTAAATTAGTTTCATTTCCATCATTTCCTTTCTGTAATTTAAGATTATTTTCCTTTCTGTCATTTCCTTCCAGCAATTTACTTTCCAGTTCTTATCATAGTTTGAGAAATAGCACCCTTTTGTAAAGAATAAGAGGATGACATGAGAAAAATGCATCTGTTGTGTATATATCACTATCACCTCCAAGTTTGTACGAACACCAGGTTGATAAAGTAAAGTAGAGCAACCCCTCAGAGTCGGAGCACTCTTGGTGCAATACCAGGGTTCACTAGTATTCATAAGACGACATTTTGAACTCATTATGTTCATTATGAATTTGTTGTTTTACCTTTTGGTCTCACTAACGCCCCAACCACATTTATGATCTTGATGAATGGAATTTTACACCTTTATTTGGATAAGTTTATCCTAATATTTATTGATGATATTCTGATTTATTCCAGAAATATGGAGGAGCATAAGCAACATCTCTAGATAGTATTGCAAACACTCAAAGAAAATCAGTTTCATGCCAAATTCAGTAAATGTGAATTTTTTAAGGAGAAGATTCAGTATTTGGGGCATGTTATTTCCTCTGATGGTTTAACAGTGGATCTTGAAAAGATTAGAACTATTATGAGATGGATTGTTCCTAAAAATGTGGCAGATATTAGATATTTTATGGGTTTGGCGAGATATTACCATCGCTTTATTGAGGGATTTTATAAAATTTCCTGCCCTATCACCTGCTTGCAGAAGAAGGGGAATATGTTGAAATGAACAAAATAATGTCAATGTATTTTTTTAAGGATTAAGCATTTGTTAACCACTTCCCCCATGCTAAAAATTGCATACTCAACAAAGAATTTATTGTGTACTGATGCTTTCCAAGAGGGCATTGAAGGAGTCTTGATGCAAGAGGGGAAGGTCATAACCTATGACTCTTGCAAACTAATGTAACATGAACAAAGTTACCTTACTCACTATCTAGAGTTCACATCAATAATTCATGCCCTTATGGTCTAGAAACATTATTTGATGGGAAAAATATTTGTGATAATGATAGACCATAGCAGTTTGACCAACTTCTTTAAGAAACCCACTTTAAATTCTCGAAAAGCTAGGTGGATTGCGTTCTTGAGTGAGTTAGATTTTGATATCAAGCACCTAAAAGGGAAGGAATAGAATTGGGTAACCAACACAATTATTAGGAAACTACACCATCTATATGAAATTTCTTACAACGAGTAGAGGTTTACTATTCTAACAAAATCAAGGAAGCTACCCTCCGAGACGATGAGTATCAATTTTTGTGGAAGAAAGGTAAACTAATGAAAAAAACAAAACAATAGTATGATTATGACATAAATGACCATAATTTATTAAATTTTAAAGGAATATTATATGTCCCTAATCAGAAGGAAGTTAAACAATTTTTATTAGATTAATTTCATCGCAACCCATATGTCGCACGTCTAGGATATCAAAAATTATTCTCTAAAATTAAAAATAATTATTTTTGTCAAGGTATGAGGAGGTATATCATTGAGTACCTAGATAAGTTCCTAGAATTCCAACAAGTAAAAGTGAGGTACCAAAACCCAACCACACTACTTCATCCCTTACATGTACCTAAATTGAAGTGGGACACCATTACAAATTATTGTAGAATAGTTTTTCCGAGGTCCAAGAAGAAAAATGACTCAATTATGATCAAGTGGAAAAATTGAGCAAGGTGGATAATTTTATTCATGTTAACTATACATTTCAAACTGTTCAAATTTCAGACATATTCAGGAAGGAAATATTTTGATTGCATGGAATATTGAGGGTAATAATTTCTGATAGGAATGTAAAAGTTATATCTGAATTTTGGAAGGCTCTCTTTAATGGATTATGTACTCAAATCCAATTCAGCACAAAATACCACCCGCAAAACGATGGGCATACCGAGCGATTTAACCAAGTACTAGAATATATGCTTGGCATGTATGTGATGCAACAACCAACAAAGTGGGAAGAGTATATTCATTTAGTGGAGTTATCTTACAACAATAGTTATCATGAGTCAATCAAAATGAGTCCTTTCAAATTTATATATGGGAAAATATGTCGAAATCCTAGAAATTGGAGTAATCCAGAGGAGAAGTTAATTTTGGGGCCGATCTTCTTGCAGAAATGGAACAAGCAATAAACAAGGTAGGGAAAAATGTGAAAGTCACACAAGACAGAAATAAATCTTACGTATACAAGAAAAGGACCCACAAGTGATTTCAAGTGGTAAATCATGTGTACGCAAGGGTAAAACCCAAGAGGAGTACCCTCAGGTGGGCTGGGTGTACAAAACTAGCACCTTGATATTGTGGGTCGTTCCAATTTTTGGAAATAATAGGATCAGAATCATATAGGCTTGCCTTACCAAGCCATGCCCATGTCTATAACGTGTTTCATGTCTCCCTTCTTAAGAAATACATATGTGATTCCAGACACATCATAAATTGGAAACATGTAAAGGTATATAAGATAATATTATGATGAATGATTGACTTAAAATAATGACTTAAGGAAACCGACATGGTATCCTATGTAATTCAGGCTGAAACAGACAGGGAGTTTTTGGCCGAACCCCTACGTATTCCAGAATGGAGAGAAAAAATTATGAAAAGGTGAGTTATCACCCAAGTTCAGGTGTAGTGGAAGCACTTTGGCTTGGAAAAGGCCACTTGGGAGGATCAAGAGTTAATGCAACAAATATATCCTAATATTTTTTGTGAACAAGAATAAACATTGAGGATGGTGTTTCAAACAAGGGAGGGAATATGTCACACCCCGACTCATAAAGTATTTCGTAGATATTTAGTTAACTATATCTTGGAAAAATTACTTTGATTACGAGACTTTTAACACTTGGGCTTATAAAGGAGCCTATTAGGATTAAAAGTAAGAGATCTGTTTAATTATTTATGGATATATTATATCAATGAATATGTGAAATTCTCATGTGAGAGTGTTTTATATATGACTAGAAAATTCAAGCAGGGAACCCTAAACGAGGTTGTCTAAATACTAGATAGTTTAGCGATTATGGTTCTTAGTTTTCGTTCCTTTGGAATAAAAGGATCTCAGAGGAAAGGAAGAAGTTTTAGACCATATTACAAACCAATCTCAGAAAATAAATAATACAAAATATCAAACCATGAAGGTGCAACTAAGTGTTGCAAGTGGAGAAAATCTCTTGAGCTGATTTGGACCCAGTGGAGTACTCCATATAAATACACTTTGACTGGACTCATAGAAGAGTAATGAGGTTTGCAATTTGATTCAAATTGAAAATTTCTCTAGTAATAGAAGCTCAGGTGGGGAGCTCAAACATGATTTTCGATCTCGTTGGAAAGGTATAGGTGTTCTTCCTGTTGATTTTTCTGGGCTATCTAATAACATATACGTAAGTTTCTTTATGATGTAGGATAGAGTATTTTTCCGTGATGGAAAAGTAATTTTTTTGTGAATTATTTTAGTAGTTCCTGGAAGAAAACTGCTAATGAGATTCACAATAGAATTAAGAAAATTTTCAAGTGAAAAAATGGTTAAGGCCATACGTTCTAGGTGATACAAGGGAAAACCCTCTAACTGGTGGGCGCTGCTCCTTTCACCGGTTAGTCCACCTCCATAGGAGACTTGAGAGCCAAACAATCCTTTGAAAAGAGAAAACCTAGAGGATACAAGGAACTGAAAGGGAAGTGTAAATCAACTAGGCACAATGGGTGAAATCTTAATAACAATATTAGAATAATCCTTGAGGAACGAATAGCTTAAAATTACAAAACCATTAAATAATCAAAACATCTATGTTAAGGACTAAAATGAGCATCACGATATAAAACTAACATAACCCATAATATTTATAGGGTGCAGAACAATTAAATGTAACAAATTGAACAAGATAGAGCTCACATTCAATACAATAACATGCAACTCATAGAAATGTTTTCCGAAATATATCTATAACCCAACAAAGCTATAACCATGAAAATAGAGTAAAGAAACCCTGATATGAAACAAATATTTGAAGAGACTAGAAAGAAATATCATCCTTTGATCAAAGCCTACATCCGTAAATTATTTCCATTCAGACCAAAAACAAGAAATAATAGGCTTCCTTCACGTAAATTGTAAGCCAAGAAAACATAAGTATAAACTCGAATACCTATGTAATAGCATCATCAACCAATTAGGCTCGGCATCTTAGGAAAAGAAGTTCAAAATCATCCTCTTAAATTAAACCATATACAATCTTTAACTGTAGAAACCATCGATAAATTATAGAGGCCTTAACCCTGGAAACCCCCAACCATTTACAAAGGTATTAATAAGTGCAATGGAACTCTAGCTCATTTCCATTTTGTGCGATCGAAAATAGGAAAAAAATGGTAATTTCTCTACAGGTCTAGTGGGTAATAAAACTTGAAGTAGAATAGGAAATTTAGCCATGGAAATTATATTTAAACCCAAGACAGAGAACTAGAGTATACCATACTTTAGACATTTATCGTTTCCAAAGAAATTAGCAGGCTTCTATGAATACCTGATAAATTGAGCCAACGTCAAAACCCTTATTTGGGAATGAGAAATTAAAACCACCAGGCAGGGAGAGGAGATACATGTTCCTATTAACAGTTAACAACGAAGAAGAGAAAATTAAACTAATCCAATACTAAAAATAAGTTGGAAGAACTCAATAATTATTTGATATGAGTTGTAGCTCTGGAAGGCTCACCTGTGGAAGCTTGGCAAAGCCTCTATGCAGAAAATAAACCTTTGCAAAGAATGGATCCTTTCATGGTTTCAGAACAAAATCACAATCGAATGTAGGTAAGAATTGACCATGAAAACCTATTTACTTGTAGTGGTTCTCCATTGCCACATTAAACTATAAAGACGAGTCGAAACCTCACAACAATACATACAGGGTGTTTAGAAAGTATTACAGATATAACCATAGCTATTACCTACAGCTATAGCACAGGGTAGGACTTACCTAGAAATAACAGAAGAACCAACGACTTTGGGCATGGTGAAAACCTACGTAGGTGAGCAAGTTGATCAGTTTGTTGTAGAGTGATTTTGATTCCAGAGCAATGGAAAAATGAAACTCCAACAAGGGTTTGGGTGGGGATACTACCCAAACCGTCTCCCCATGCATCACAACTATTCATTCAAGAAGGAGATCGACAGTGGGAACACACCCAAATGTCCATTGCACCACTGGCCAAGTGATCATCGAGAAGCTTCGAGAAAGACATATCATATAACCCATAGTTTCATATTAACATCAAGAGTTCACATAACATACAAATATTAACATAAAGTGAAATGATTATAGCAAGGCTTCAGAGGTAGATGTATATATGTATATAATAAAAAAATAATTCTATGGTAAAGGGAAGAGTAAACCAAAGCCATTGTATAGTTGTGACAAGATATAAGCCCAAATGCCTTTTCCTTTTCCCAAGGTTAATATGTGAAGTAAATAATTTAAAGTGAGCATACTTACTAAGTAGAGTTAGATAGACGAAAGGGAAAAAATGGCTTTGTGTTGTGGTGTTATTTTCTTTGGATTAGGGTTCCAAGGGTTTGCTGCCACCGACGGGCTTGAGGAGGCTCTGGGGGAGAGTTCTTGGCCTTCACCAGCAAGAAAAGGATGCAAAGCACTGCTGAAGATGGTTGAAGACCCATTGCACGATGATGCTCTGGAGTCTTGCATGGTGGAGGTAGGGGCAGAGGTGCCGCACAACTCTTCTCTCACCTTTTGCTCATCTATGCAGTCTTTTCCTAGTTTGGACTCTTCCCCGGTGGACGATCGTGGAGGATGCTTTTGGCGGGCTTTTTTGGATGAAGGTGAACCCCTTTTGCTCCAGTTTCGAAGGCGACAAAGTCACTGCCTTACGCCCTCTGTTAGGGACAGAGTAAGGTCCTATGACTGGGCTTTCCCCCATGCGGAGTGGCTGCTCACAAACGATTTACATCAGAATCGACAATGGTAGCACCTAGCCGTTGATGCCATCATGGCCTTCGCTTCGGCCCTGTTCATCCAAGCTGCCGTTGCAGACTACACGGTAGTTCCAGAATTCTTTGCGATCTACATTGCCGCAGTTCATTGCGGTCTCTCGCTTTCATCACCATTTTGGCAGCAGGTCTCTCCTCTCCAGGATGCCGCCGCCTCTGCTGAGGAGGACTGGCTTGGGGTCCCTTTGATCTCGCGCTACCTTGCGAAGGAACACGAGAATCACGCTAATGATGGGCTTCTGTGAGGCAGCAACGCTAAAGCAATTTTGTTGGAGGCTCCGACTCTTCTACCTCCCTACTGCGGTCGAGTAGATCTTAAGCTAAAATTTTACCCTGTTTCATTTCAAATCCAAATTTTTCTACTCTCAGGCAAAACCTTATTGCAATGGGTCTGTTCTTCAGATCTGGTGCAGAATCTGAAGCTACTTCTGGAACAGCGGACTGGGATACCTTTGGGACTCCAGCGACTTCTTTTCCAAGGTAAACAACTTGAGGATCTTCTTCCCCTCTCAATTTACAGCATTAACAGAAATGATTATATTGTGTTCTCCCTTCGTTTGAGGGGCGGCAAAGCTGGGCAGTCATCTTCTGCCCCAACTTTCTCATTCAAAGATGTTGTTCATTCTCAGAATCCCAAATCCCTTGAAGCACCCAAGCCCCAACCTTTTCTGGTTGACAAGTTGGATGATGTTCCCTCCGTTGAGATTTCTCATCCAGATCTCGCAAAAGATCCTCAAAAATTTGCAGAAAAAGCCATCATTTGCAGATTTAATGGACTTTGGCCGCGTACGAAAGAACTATATGATTGGATCCATGCTAACTGGACTAGCAAGTGCAAGGTCAACTTCTGTTCAAAAGGATTCTCCATTGTTCTATTCAATCACTCCAAGCATTATGAACTGGCCTTAGAGGAAGGACCCTGGTTTTTGGGAACTGCAGGGCTCTTCTTAACTCCTTGGTTCCCAGACTTTGACCCTACTACAGCTATCATCACCAGGACACCTGTCTGGGTTAGGCTTCCCAACCTACCAATTCATCATTGGCATCTGGCAGTCTATAGAAGCATAGGCAACACCCTGGGCCGCTATGTAAAGGCAGATTATGGGAGGGAAACTCACGGTCCCTACACATACACCAGAATATGTACGGTACTAGACATCAGCAAAGGCTTGCCTGACCAAATCATCATCAAGGTTGGTGACTTTGTATGGACTCAGTTCCTAGATTATGAGAACACGACATTATGTTTCCGCCATTGTCTTCAAACGGGGAATCTGTAGAACTCTTGCCCTACATTCCCTGCAAATAAGAAAAAGGATAACAATACAAAGTCCAAATCAAAAAGATGGACTCCTTGTAACCGGCTGCCTGCTGTAGACTCTGAATCCTCGAGTTCAGAAGAGGAAGGGATTGACGCAGAAACGGTACATGCTCCTCTAACGATGAATTTGTCCACTGCTGCTCCTGAGCATTCTCCTGATTCTACAGTCACACAGAAATGCGTTCATGAATCCGCCTCCTCGGATTCAGATAAGGAGCTCCCACATTTGGAGAACTCCAGTCTTCAAATCGTCCTTGCACACACCCACCAGGATGGTTGGGTTAATGTCAACAAAAAGAAAGGGAAAAAACTTCGTGTGGAGGCCTCCTCCCATTCTGGATAGAAGTCAGTTTTTCTTGTCTTCTAGTCTTTTGTTGTTGTTCCTTGCTTTTCTCTTCTTCACTCACCGGGACCGAGGTTGATAGTTTATCATTTCCGGCTGGCCGGTTTCTTGTTTCTCTTGATTGTATCACCATAATGTACCATATTTTTGCTTAATAGAATTAGTCCAATTCAGAGAAAAAAAAAGAAAGTAGAGTTGGATAGAATTTAGTTGTTTAAACCATAAAATAATATTGTGAATTTGCTGAGCATCTCAGATTCTTTTATGTAATTCTCAATTTGGGAAAAGTTCGCAGTATAGTGGTAAATATTATCGTGAGTATATATATATGTGTGTGTTACATTAAGCAACCATTAATAAATTATCGTTAGCCTCCACAATTTCGTGATGCAGGATTTATGGTTTTCCTATTAGCATTATATGGAAGGAATTCAAGGCAGGGCCTTCGAGTTTGATTCAATGCAGCGGCCTGCTGGGATTTCGATGATTCCATATCCATGAAGGGTTGTTTTTGTCCTCAAAGTTTGGCCACGAAATTTTCACGTTGCGTTCTTGTTTCTGGAAAAAAATTAGGATTGAAATTGGATGTAGCGATGAGTTCACGTGTGGTGATGTGTTCGATAAAGGAATTGTTTTATATCTAAGCAGTATTTTCACCTTTTCAATATTAATTACCTTGGCAAAGTTCAACATAGAGGTAAAGCATTGAATTTTAACATAGTTACTATTGGATTTAGGGCTGGTTGATCTTAATTAAGTATTTGTTTATATTGGATTTAGGGCTGGTTGATCTTAATTAAGTATTGTTTATATACATTTTTATATGATAATAATAAAAAACAGAAATTCCAAAAATAATATTTATTCGTTTAAATATTTATTATGAAAATAATAATGAAAAATTATTTTTAAATTATGGTTAAACATTAAACATTAAATTAGTGTATGATTAATATATGAGATTGAACAGTGCAACTCCTTTATCTATATTCCTATAACCATGGAATATAACCATTTATGCTCATTAAAAATAAAATAAAATGGAAAGTAAATTTAAACTCTTTATAATTTAAAATAAATAACCATAAAAAGAAATAGAAATAATTATAAAAGGAAATATATGTAAACGTGCACGAGTTATTATTAGAGATATAAGCACGATGTGACATTTAATATGGGCGTTGAAAAGTTAGACCCAAATAGACGAAAATAGGGCTAGTTTATTAATCTTAATTTCTAACACTACCACCCATTCAAACATATACAAATAACCAAGAATATTTTTAAGTGAGATAAATACCTTTTTTTTGCCTCCGGTCGACGTGGAATAAACCCCATAAATATGTAGCTAAGAAAATTGCATGTGATATTTTAATTTTCATTTTTGGAAAAGACACGCATATTCTTTAAACAAACTCAATTGTTTTAAGTGGGATTGTTTTGAAAAGTTTTATTATTTATTTTTTAAGTTATTTTATTTTATATCATTTGTTTTTATTGAAATCGTAAATTTGATAGGTTAATTTTGTAGAATTCAAATATTTTATAATTTGTTTAGATTTATTGAAATGGAAAGTTTGATATGTCAATTTTGCTAATTTTTTTAATATATTGAATTTATATATACAATTAAAAAATCAATTTAAAGAACACAAATCAAAATCTAACGACAATTATTTTCACTCAATTCCAAACTCAAAAAATATAAAAAACTCCTAATTAAAATATAACATTTTTTTCACCCAATTCCAAACCAAAAAAATGCATAACGTCCGTATTTTTAAGAGAAGCCATGGCGTTACCTTCGAATTTCAATTAACTGTTTGAAAAAAAAAATTGAACACGATCTTCCATCTTCATTCACACCTGGCCCCCTTACTTAGGCCTGCTTACATTTTTTTGCGTTTTCATGCTGCAAATTTCGTCCACAAGACCGCACATGATCTAACATATTGACATAATACATGAGGCGGTAGCTACAACTAGTTTCTAAGATATTAGGACTAGATGCAGGTACTGTAGCATTTTGGTACAAAAATGGCAATTTAAACTTCACAACAAAAAGCTCTGAACCACTTCAATAAAGTTTCAACACAGTCAATTTCAGAGAAATCGTACGGTAATTGAAAGACGTTTTACAAACCCAGAGAACCAAGCCCACCCATTCTAATGCGAATATCGATATATCTATTTCTATAGTCTAGTCCTGTGATCGTGGTGGGCACCGAATATTTTATCTTGGAAAACTATTATAGATTTAACTGCTCAACCTTCACAACTTATTCTGCAGTGTTCTATGAGTTTTCAGGAACGATCACATAGTTTACATACTCAAAGGCCCTTACCAATAGATCCTCTATATATCAAACGCATCCATGTTTTTTGAGCGGAAGAATGGAGTAATAAAACTTAAGTGACATTCTAGGACGACCTTGCAGGAAAAGAAGGTCTTGTTGTTTACTCCGAGAACTTCTTTGTTGTTGGTTTCCAACTCCATCGTCTTGATCTAAACTTGCAGAGGGAGCTGAATCCATTTCTTGGTGCTCTTCCATGGCTGCCATGGGAGCTACAAACGAGTAGACTACAATTTCAATCTATATTTGTAGACTGAATTTCTCAGATCTCATGGACAGAGATTTAGTTCCTTGAATACAGGAAATTTCCAAGACAGGAGAAATATCAATATAATCTCACTTCAAGATGAGTAAGAAGATGATGGTATGAGTTACCCAAAAAAAAAAAAAACTATGAACAAAATATTTATGATAATATATTTTTGTTAATTGATAACAATAACTATATAATAAAATATACGATTATAAGATATCTTTTTCGATTGCCATTATCAGATTTGACTAGGATTGTGCCCACTAACTTTTGGCCGTAGGGAGATTTGGTTTTCCCCACTAGGCAGTTGAACACTCATGCACCGACAGATAAAGGTTGAAGTGGGGCATACAGATGCTCTCTATCTCGGAGTCCTGGGTCTGGTGTAATGTTTTTCTAGGGTAGGATCAGGGGTAGTACACTAAACAAAGAAAGGGGCTTCCATGGATTATTTTATTCCACGCAGGTGAATCTCTGACTGCAAACTCTGTTGCGGAAAATCTGAATTAAGTACTTAATCCGTTTTCGGTGCCAAAAACCATTTCGAGATATTATAATTTACACTCACTATATTAATTGGCAAATGACATCCACCATTAAACCTAATCCGATAGAATTATATCTAAACACAATTATCATGAATCTGTCCATAAAAATGTGTACACTACAAATCTGAATCTCATATCATAACGGTTAACAACATACAAATAAAATTATAATAATTATAATATTTATAATTGAAGATGACATCGATTCTCTTCACATGAAACATAATGCTTCCACAAAGTCAATTTTCCTGGCACAACGGATTCACTGCGATATATAAATTGCAACTTCATATTTAGAAAACCTCAAACGGATTTTTCTCCATGATTTCATATATTTATTCCTGGAGCACGTGATTTCGACCATATATCTTGCATTTTTAAAGCCCAAAAATCTTGTTTGGCCAGCGACTTGAAGTATAAATCGTGAATTTCAGTTGAACAACCATAATCAATGTTAGAAAATGAATAAATATTTAGCAAATTGCAAGAATCAATGTTAGAAAATCCACAATTATTTAGCAACTTGTAAAATTGTTCAAGAAAATAATCTCTAATCAAACGTACTTAACAATTTGTTTATTATTCATTGGAATTACAATTTGCAAAGTAAATTCAATTTGTATTATGAATAGTGTGTATAATAGAATGTCAATCCAAAGTTGGATTGAGTTTTCATATTTTTTTGGACTCAATTAATTTATCTCCATAACACACACTAACCCAAATCTTAATCATGAGTATTAGGTGTCTAACATTTCTCTCCTTAATTAGAAGGGATGTATATCAAAGTCCAAGAATGAGAGCTAAAACACATAAATGCATCACAGCCAAGAGTTGTATGTCTCTCAGAAATGGTTTTCAAGGATGACCATAAATGAAAAGATGAGAGAAATCGAGGTCTCAACCAATGATAATTCAAAGATGACCACCAACTCTGGAACTGTCATAGCAGTTCCAGGAAAAAACCAAATTTGGAACTATGAAAGTTGTTCCTCAAACAATTCCTAATCTAATAGCTTATGCTAGTGGAAGTGCTCCTTCACCATAAACTGATGTAGCAAATACAGAAGTAATTTTGAAGGTAGTGTTTTAAGGATAGAATACACCTACCAAAACTGAACATCCAAAAAACATGCAATCATGCCCATAGAATAAAAGCTTATAGAACACAAGTTCATTTATGATATAAATACAACTTGAATATAATTACAAACTCAAACTCTAGATTATAAGAGTAAACTTTGATTATCTTTGACTCAGGCTCACTTGATAAATCTTCGAACTTGTAGTAGACTATCAATTCCATCAATTCCCCCATTTTCAAATATTGGGTGAGAAGATGAATTACTCTTCACTACAAGAGTGGTCAATACTCTTGAACATAACTTGTGATATAACTTGTAAATTTTATTTCCTATTTTAGACCAATCCCAAGAATAAATCCATCCAATATTAATTTTCTCTCTTGCATTAGTCTTATGCTTGAAATATTTATTTGAATGATGATTATTATTTCCACAATGTTCATAAGGATGAATATAATAACAATGATCTTCCTCATGTCCAACTTTGTCACAATGTTGAAATTTAATAATTTGTTGTAATGGTAGAACCACAATAAAATCATCCTAAAGAAAACCACCACTACAAAACTATATGGGCTTTGAAAATTCAGGAACATGAAAATACACATATTTATCATATCCAACACCAATTCTATTTTTTTGTGCACAGTTTCTTCCTACGGTATAATGAATGTCTTGGGAACTGTATGTTTCACATATGTATGCAAATGAATCTTACATAACCTTGCCTTGTTAGATAATTGAACATGACTTTCGACTGCATCCAAATTTTGTCCTGAAATGATTTGATCCATAACCGATTGATGATGTAATTCATATTTGAACAAAGTGTTCTAAACAAAAACAAGTTCATATTTACAACTCATCTTTAGTTCACACAATTCATCCTTTTGCAATTGTGAATCTATTTCGATAAATTCAACTATCTCTTGTGCATTTTACAAATATTTTTTAATGTCAAAAGTGTATCCTTGCTATTTTAACTATTCTTTGAGTAGTAAATACGTTTATAGTTCTCAATAACTCTAATAAATTATCAATTCGACCCATTTAAAAGTAATTATCTGCTAACAATTACAATGGTTATCTAAATAACATCACTTATATTAAAAAATACCAATGCAACTATTAATACACTCAATTCATACTATCAATATATTGTCACACCATCACTTATACAAACCAACACATATACTATAAAAACATGTTGATGCCTTGAAAATCAGTGCAACAACATTGGGGAAAACCAACCAGTCGAGGACTTAAAAATCATCCCTTATCCACTTGAGATAGTGGCTCAGACTGGATTTATGGGACCAGTTTCCCAATGAAATATAAATTGGTGGATGGGTTGTACTTTAACTAACCATGACTTGATAAATGGGAGTGATAACAAGATTACAGAAAAAATATATATACTTAACTTTATCCAAGGAAAAATATCTTTTTGTTATATGTGATTTAAAAATATGATCTTTCAGTGAATGCAAATAAAAATTTAACACACACTTACAGAGATGTAGAACAATTTAAGATAATTTATTTGATTACATAGTTAATCAAATCAATTTAATAATTATATATCGCATCTATTTATTGCATGTATTGAATGTGTATAAAAAATGGCAATCAAATATGCTCATAGGTGAATTAATGCTAGATTGTGTTAAAAAGATACATATAACAAAACATCATAAAGAAATTCAACTATTTCTCATTTGAAATATAATATCAACATAAAGATAAAAGTACCATATATATGCTAACTCTGCTCATTTGAAAAATAGTCTCTCGTCTAACCTTTTCTATTAAGAAAAAGTTTTAGAGTACAAAAGTGCAACTTCTGTAAAGACTTATTTTCAAATCTTCAGGACCCCTTCTTACAAGACATGAAGGGGTTTATATAATAAAATAAAGAGTAGAAAAATAGAAATTACACAAAGAGTTGAGGAGATTTAAACATCGCTCCTTAAATTAAGTTAAATTAAAACAGAAACAGAATATGATGGGATGACTCGCTTCAAGATTGTATCACTGTCTCTTTTTCCATTCATTCCTTCATTTGAAGGATGTTGATCATAGGTGATGGGTCTCTAAATTAGACATAAATTAAGGCCCATATAGCCTTTCTGAGGCCCATATACCTCTCTTATGCACATAAGAAGATATATTAAATCTCTCCTTCTTCCCTTAATAATGTTTTCTTATGCTTTAATATGTTCTTAGGAAGGATTAAAGGTAATTTCACATTTGTGCCTATATTGGTTATTTTTGTAGAATATTGTGAGAATATTTGGCAGATTATGCAGATTTGGAGAAGGAGAAAATTTAGAGACTTGCTCCCTGCCACTAGAAGATCAAGATTGAAGAATAAATGAGCATAATATCAGGAAATTAGGGAGAAATATTGGAGAGATTCAAGGGGATTTTCCACCCTCCTTAACCCTCAAATGCAGCCAAAGGATCATCGTGAGATCCCTTCCAACAATTCGAATTCCAGAGGCAGCCAAGCAACTCAAGACTAAGTGCACTCGAGCCATAATTCACTTGGAGTCAAGTGGACTCATTATCTATTTTTTAGGGAGTTGTTGGTAGCTGCCCTTGAGGATAAATAAAGTTGATCAAGAGCTAATTAGGGTCGATTCTAGGGGATTCTAATCCATTTGATGCAGCCCATTCCATTCCATCCCATGCCAATCATTTTCCATTCTATTAGGCTTTTTATGTTTAAGACGTTCGAGATGTAATAATATTGCATTTTTAATGCAATGAGTATTTATATGGCATTTTTATTAATATAGTTCCAGAGAGTTTGACTCATGGGTTAGGGCCCAACCCAGGTGCCTCAGCTTCTCTATTGTTTTCGTTCTTTCCTTTCTGTCATTTAGCTGGTTTTTCTTTTGTCAATTAGCTATTTTTATTTCTATCATTTAGCTAATATTGCTTCTGATAGTTTCAAGTTGTTGTTTCGAATTCCTGTTGTAGGTTTTTATTTTCTTATCAGTAATAGAATAGAGAATAAAACTTTAAAAGTTGTGGATATATACTTCCCTTCTCATCTCTGTCAATAGAGCTAGAGAGGGGTAGATTTTCCCACAAGCCAAAAAACTTATTTCTGTTCACTGTTTTATTAAACACTTGTTTGTTTTTTTTCATAAGTAGACAGGGTTGATTACAGGTACAAGAATCTTTGCACGGAATAATTTCATTGACAACTCCCCACTTCATTTCCCATCTCTGTTGTTATGCTTATATTCCCTTATATTTCACTTATTGCAGTAGTCGCACCCTTTTTATTCACAAAAACCATAAAAGTTTGACCTCCACCCTTGCTCCTTGAACTTCTTGATACCATACTTCGCCTTATCGCAAATCACACTTCGCATCTTTTTCCTTTTTCCTTTTAAGACTTACCGCTCTTGTCTGCTGATTGTGATATTGATATCGCGCTCCACCACCGGTCCCACTGCCACGTCATCCAAATCATCGCAACCTTTAGCCTTTTCGCAAATCGCACTTCACAACCTTTTTCCTTTTTTTAAGGCTTACCATTCCAAACACTGATTTGTGATAACTCTCTATACTCTGTGACATCTCACATCACAAATTGCATGTTTTAGTTGGTTCTCGTAACAAGTTCTGCTCCCAACACTGATTGCGATATTGGTATTGTTCTCTACCATCGGTCCCACTGCCAAATTATCCCATCGCATTTCGCAATTCGCTCCCGCTCCTGAATAAAATTTACGCTACCCCTTTGGTGTTGCAATATTGCGATTGTGATATTGCATATCGCATATCGCACTGTCAGCCCTCCATCACAACTACACCATCGAAATTTTTAAATCATTCTGCTTCAAAGCATTTTTGCGCCATAATAAAGCTTTAATAAGGTTTAAACCCACTCTTTCCACCTCTAAGCCTTGTTTCATGTGTTGAGCCCTCCATTAGCACCTTTAGCCTGTTTTCCTCAAAACTACAAGCCACACTTTGTCAAGTTTAGTTTATCATAACTTAGCTACATGGATAGAAGCATGGTAGGTATAGCATAAGATAAGTAGGGTGTGTTTAGCTGATTAGCCAAGTTAAGTGCGATTTAAATTAATTTCTTTTTTTCCGTTTCTTTTCAGAAAGTAAAATTAGTTTCCTTTCCTATCATTTCTTCTCATCAATTTAGTTTAGTTTCCTTTTTTTCATTTCCTTTCTATAATTTATTTTATTTTCATTGAACCGTGAAAGACTTCACTGAGAACCCCTAGAAGTAGCACCCTTTCGTAGAGTGGAAGAGGATGACATGAGTAAAATTAATTTGTTGTTTATATAAAACTGTCACCTCCAAGTTTGTACGAATCCCAAGTTGATAATTAAAGTAGGGAAGCCCCTAGCAGTTGCAACACTCTTGGTGCAGTACCAGGGCTCACCACTTTTTGGCTTCATTACTGGGGAGGGGACTAGTAGATGCTTTGATTATGTTTTAGCATTCTTTTTTGCTTTCCTTTTTCATGTTGTTTCTAAAATATTGAAAAATACAAAAACAATTCTGATTTTCATGCCTCATAGGAGTAGGGATACTCATAAATTTAAAAAAAATACTTCTCCAATACAAACCCCCCCACTTGACCACGTGGTGCAGTAAGAACCACATCACCGTATAATTTTGAAGGTAGAAGAGATGGATGGATATGATGGAAATGAAGAAGATATTATTGGTTTTCCCATTCAAGATATGGACATTAGTCTACATATGAAGAACATCCCTCCATATTTCCTTCCCAAATTCCATGGTATGAGGACAAAGGATCAGGAAAAATTTCTCTTTGAATTTGAGATACTTTGTAGATATTATGGCTACTTATCACACACTCAAAAATTGAGATTGTTTCCTACAACATTGAAGGACAAATATCTTAAATGGTTCATGAGTCTAGGTACAAATTCAATAAGATCATGGAATGATATGCAAAAGGTATATCTAGAAAAATATAAAGATCGTGATCTTAGAGAAGAAATTTTTAGAATGAACCAAGAAGAATATGAGAGCCTTGAGGATCTAATAGAGAGGTTTGTGTTTAATTTTAAGAGGGTAAAATTACATCATTTAGGATTTGACACACTAAAAACCCTCTTACTTAGAACAAGTAGGGATGAGTGGGTTGATCTCCTTAATCTCATGAGTAGAGGAGATGTATACCAATTTCCATTTGAAGAAATTTTTTAAACATAAAAGTGCATATCAAAAGGAAGGGAAAAAGTAAGTAAATCTGCATCAACATTGGTAAGACAAGATGAACTTAGAAATTTTCTTGAAAACTTTAAAACAGAAATTATTAGAAATCTAAGTGAACAAGTAGAAATGTTAAGAATGCAAAATGAGCATAAAGAAGGTGCAGATATTTTTGTTATCCATACAAAATTGTATGCTACTAAAAGTTGTCCATTATTCCCTAGGTTTAAACAAGTTTACCAAGAAGAAAATGGAGCAAGGCAATCACCAAAGAAGCTATGTTATGTAGCTCCAAGGATAACCTAGCACCCTAGTCAACTTGATATGATACAAGGACTCACTTAACAATTTCAAGCTTATCCACATCCATATTGAACTAATTGGGACACACTCGCTCCTTGGAAACCCCAAAACCAATCTTGGAAACATGGTTGGCAAGGCCCTTATTGGGAAAATCCTCAACATCCTCCATACCCAACTCCATGCTATCCCTACCATCCACCTCCACCACAACCACAACCTCAATCACATCCATCTCATATATCCACCCCCATTCAACTACCCGTACCACCATTTCCAAACCCACACCATGAAGTATCTCAGCCAACTTACAATGTTGAGGTACAATACTACTAAACATATCCTGTTGATATTTGGTTTGCATCCTAGCTCAAGAAATGTATTGCAAAGAAGAGATTTTCTTAATGTCATTGAAGGAAAACATCAAGAAGAATAAGATACAAATGAGGAGATCAAAAGATCAAAGGCTGAACTTGATGAAGAATCGACATCTGAATCAAATGTTGAGAAAGTTTCCTTGTGTCTACCAGCATTTCCTCCATGTGTTCAAGAGAAATATCAGCAAAAAGAGGAAGATTTTAATTTCATAATAGAAGAGGACATCCAAGGTGATCCAAATTAGCAAGTGGACCAGGGGCATCACAACTATATTTACATATGGTTACAAACACTCATTAAGTTGTAGAAACACACCCTTCTCCAACAATACTTGATACAATCCTAGTCAAAGATATTCATCTATCATATTAAGGTACATGTCAGAGCATGTCTTCCAAGTGTGCACATGATTTTGTTTTTCATCTTGACGTGTACATGGATCCATTGGAATTATTCTTATACGTGAAAAAGGTTTTTTTTTTCAAGTAGAGCAGGAAAGTGAAAAAGAAAAAAGAAAAAAAAATGGAAAAAGAATAAAATCTCAGGTGAAAACCTCTTTTGAGGCATTTGAGATTGGCTCACTAATTGAAAACCTAAATGAGGTGGTCATTGGGTTGAAGAAAAAAAGAGAAAATAAAAAATCCTAGGTGAAAACCTCCTTTGAGGTTCCTAGGAAAACCTACTAGTGGAAAACCTCATTGAGGCAGCTAGTAGGCCTTAAAAAAAAAAAAAAAATGTAGTTCTCCCTGTATCTCTCTCTAATGAATGTAGGTGCTCTCCAACCTTTGCAAGTAGAAAAACAACAAGTTGGCACAAAACGAAATTTGGTTAACACCCAGGTCAAAGGAAGTCAAACTTGGACTTCCTCCTCTTGTGCTCAAAAGTTACAAAAGGACCTCAAGCAGATTATCACATGCAGCTTTAGAGTAGCTTTAGAACCATCGAAGAAAGCTTCAACAGCCATATTAGCAGCTTCAATATCACCTGCAAAAACAAATCAATGGTAAGCCTCAGTTATGCGATCATCTAACCCTTTCTTCGAATCTGTTTTAGCTTAATACAACATTAGAAAGTGTGAGAAGGAAAGTTTTTTATATAGCCAAACTCAATAGCACAGCAACCTCAGCCTTATCTAGAGACTAGCCTCACTTTTTCCACCAAGAAGAGGAACAAGACAAAAGTAAAAATGACTTGATAAAGTGGGTAGTAAGCATTTTATTTTAATGGAAGACAAGGAGTGACAACAGGTAACCAAGGGTGAAATCAGTTCACAGAAAAAAAAAAAACTGTGAGTTTATTCTACACGCAATTTAAAAAAAAAAGAAAAGAATCAAATAAAATAAAAGGTGGATCCACCTCCTCTTAGAATGAAAATAAGATTTGCTTAAGGCATATAAGGACCTCCAT
This sequence comes from Pinus albicaulis, assembly GCA_034641835.2. Classification (NCBI taxonomy): domain Eukaryota; kingdom Viridiplantae; phylum Streptophyta; class Pinopsida; order Pinales; family Pinaceae; genus Pinus; species Pinus albicaulis. Next base: position 868,333,613 of record CM076573.1, on the reverse strand, counting down.
GAGGCACCAATGAGAAGAAATTCAAGAAAAATAGCAAGAATATTAACAGGAGGAGCAATGCATGGGACAATAAACAAAAAATGAAATAAGTGAGCATGTAGGAAGAAACATAAGGCAGGGAGGATGAACAGGCTACTCACAAGATCAACAAAAATTTTAGTATGGGGGTGATGATGGGCCTCTAGATTAGACATAAATTTAGGCCCATATAACCTTTCTTAGGCCCATCTACCTCTCTTATGCACATAAAAAGATATAAAAAATCTCTCCTTCTCCACTTAATAATGTTTTCTTATGATTTAATATGCTCTTAGGAAGGATTAAAGGTAATTGCACATTTGTACCTAATATTGGTTATTTTTGTAGAATATTGAGAGAATATTTGGAAGATTATGCAAATTTGGAGAAGGAGATAATTTAGGGACCTGCTCCCTGCCACTGGAAGATCAAGATTGAAGAATAAATGAGCAGAATATCAAGAAATTAGGGAGAAATATTGGAGATATTCAAGGGGATTGTCTACCCTCCTTAACTCTCAAAGTTAGCCAAAGGATCCTCATGAGATACCCTCCAACAATTCAAATTCCAAAGGAAACCAAACAACTCAAGACCAAGTGCACTCAAGCCATACTTCACTTACAGTCAAGTGGACAAATTACCTATTTTTTGGGGCACTGTTGGCAGATGCCATTGAGGATACATAAAGCTGATCAAGAGTTAATTAGGGTCAATTCTGGTGGATTCTGGTCCATTCGATGCAATCCATTCCATTCGATCCCATGCCATTAATTTTCCATTCTATTAGGATTTTTTTGTTTAAGACCTTCGGGATGTAATAAGATTGTATTTTTAATGCAATGAGTATTCAGATGACTTTTTATTGATCTAGTTCCAGAGAGCTGGGCTCGTGAGTTAGGGCCCAACCCATGTACCTTAGCTTCTCTATTGTTTTTATTCTTTCCTTTCTGTCATTTAGCTAGTTTTTTATTTTTTTTATTTTTTTCTGTCAATTAGGTATTTTTATTTCTGTGATTTAGCTAATCTTTCTTCTGATAGTTTCAAGTTGTTGTTTCGAATTTCTGTTGTAGGTTTTCATTCGCTTATGAGTAATATAATAGAGGATAAAATCTAAAATCTTTGGAACTAGACTTCCCTTCTCATCTCTGTCAATAGAGCTTGACGAGGGTAGACTTTCCCACAACCCAAAAAATTTCTTTCTATTCACTATTTTTTTCACAAACTTGTCTGTTTTCTTGCATAAGTAGGCAGGGTTGATTGTAGGTACAAGAATCTTCTCTCGAAAGAAGTTCATTGACACCTCCCTTCTTCATTTCCAATCTCCCTTCCATCTCTGTTGTTACACTTCTATTCCCTTCAATTTCACTTGTTGCAGCTGCCACACCCTTTTTATTCACAAAATCCATCAAATTCAGACCTCTGACCTTGCTTCTCGAACTTCCAGCTACCGTACTTCACCTTTTCACAAATCGTACTTCACGTATTTTTCCTTTTTCCTTTTAAGACTTACTGATCCTGTCTGCTAATTGTGATATTGGTATCATGCTCCGCCATCGGTCCCACTGCCACGTCATCCGACTCATCGCAAACTTTGGCCTTTTCGTAAATCTCACTTCACAACCTTTTTCCTTCTTTTAAGACTTACCACTCCAAACGTTGATTTGCGATAACTCTCCGTACTCTGCCGCATTGCACATCACAAATAACATATTTTACTTGGTTCTCATAACACGTTCCACTCCCAATGCCGATTTTGATATTGGTATCGCACTCCACCACCAGTCCCATTGCCACGTTATCCCATCACATTTTTCAATTCGCTCATGCTCCCGAACAACACTTATGCTACCCCTCTGACTTTGCGATATTGCGAGTGCGATATCGCATATCACATACCACACTTCTAGCCCTCCATCGGAACTCCACCATTTCTCTTTTTAAATCATTCCTCTCCAAAGCATTTTTGCACCATAATAAAGCTTTAATAAGGTTTAAACCCACTCTTTCCACCTCTAAGCCTTGTTTCATGCGTTGAGCCATCCATTAGCACCTTTAGCCCATTTTACTCCAAAATGCAAGCCACACTTTGTGAAGTTTAGTTTATCATAACTTAGCTGCATGGATAGAAGCATGGTAGATAGAGCATAAGATAAGTAGGGCATGTTTAGCCGATTGGCCAAGTTAAGTGTGATTTAAATTATTTTCTTTTCTGCCATTTCTTTTTAGCAACTTAAATTAGTTTCCTTTCCTATCATTTCTTTTCACCAATTTAGTTTAGTTTCCTTTATGTCATTCCCTTTCTGCAATTTATTTTAGTTTCATTGAAGTGTGAAAAAATTCACTGAGAACCCCTAGAAGTAGCACCCTTTCGTAGAGCTAAAGAGGATGACATGATTAAAATACATTTGTTTTGTATATATAATTGTCACATCCAAGTTTTTACGAACCCCGGGTTAATAAAGTAAAGTAGGGTAGCCCTTGGGAGTTGCAACACTCTTGGTGAAATACCAGGGCTCACCAATAGGTTGAACCTTAGGAGGTTGTCTTGGAATGATGTGCACCTATCATATATAGACTACATCTGATAGTGGAGGCATCATATAAGAGGAAGTGTCTGTAATATAGCACAACATTATCCATTGGCTATGTGGCTTGACCAAGTACTTCCAATACTTTTCCCAGTTTATATTCTCCAATTTTTTGATGCTTTCTTCCTTTACCTTGGACATTTTCTGCCATTTTCTTATCAAATATTTTACAATAGGTAGAGAGACAAGAGGGCATCTATCAATCAGATTGACAGCAATGATATTCTAGATAATTTTTTCAACAATGTTGTTAGCAACATCTTTGGCTCTACAAATTTCCCTTTCTGGTTTTTTTAAATGTATGTCCCAATTGGTATATAAGATTTCTTTTTGGAATATTCAATCCTGGGAAGATTTCCCTTTCGGACATCAACAATATCTTTCCAGGTGACATATTGGGATACTTTGTCATCGATTTCATCAAATATGATCCTCTGGTTAGCTACTTGATTCATCAATGAATCTCATTTCTCACATAGTTCAACAACACTAGATAATTTTTGGCAGAGAACAACTTGTTGTTGGGCCAAGAGGGTATTTAGTTCCAAATCTTCCTTCTTGAATTCATCTACTTTAGGATTTTCTTTCAATTTCTCAGTAGTGAATTTAAGTTGATGTATTTGAATATCTTTAGCACCAATTTCATATTGATGTTGCAACTTTAATTTATCTAGGCCCTGTTGGACTTGTGATAACTGTGCTTGTAATTGTTGATTAACACTCTGCTTCTATACTAGCAATTCCTATTCCAATTGAAGGATCCTTTCATCCTTTTCTTTGACTATTTTCTGAACTTCAGTGGCTTTTTCTATGGTGGTGGATGCATATGGTCCTGCAAACTGAGTCAAGCGTGTTAGATTCTGAGACAGATCTACTTGTGAGTATTTCCAAACTCCATCCATAAGAAAATCCCAGGGAACAAGGATTTGTGACTGTTATGTGCTCCTCCTTGTAATCTACCCACTCATGAAAGCTTTATATCTAGGACTAAAAAATATATCTAAAGGAGGTATTTCTTCAATTTTCAACACAATTACTGATGTAGGGTAGGCTGGGATAAATTCTACTTTCTCAGTGTTAACTAATTTGTCAGCTGGCTTAGCAGTGAACAGGTTCCGACTTTTACCATGAGGTGTTTCCATTTTTTTTTCATGATCAATGATCATCACTTCTTTATCTCCTTGAATTTGTTTATTAAACTCCTTCCAGACATCATTTAAGTCACTTGTAAACTGTGGATATTTGGCTTGAACTTCAGTAGACATATCTTCTTCTGTTCTACTAAGGAATTCAATATTCTTAGGTGGTTGCTCCTTTTCCTACTCTTTTTGTTGTTGTAGGCTTCTATGAGATAGCTTGGAATACCTCTAATATATTTAAAGGAATCCCATTTAATATTTTATTTATGTAATTATTGAACTTTGAAAGTTGTTGCAGATTGAAGCATGATGCTGCTAATTTCTTTACCGTATAATAAGTATCAACTAACTCAAACAATTCATCAAAATAATCATCCTCATGGACAAAATGGTCCGATTTTCACTTGTGTTTTGAAATTGAAGGCAACTTGGTTTGATTTGGGTCATATTGCCTGTTAGAAATGTAAACAATTTGAAGCATTGGATTTGATTGACCTCTAACATTGCATGATTGTATTTGTATAATGCATAGACACCACAATGAATAGGAAAAGAGGGCCACAAAGCTTTATTTTCATCCTTAAAAATCTTATTTAATCCATTACCGACATTATGATAAGCTATTTCTCTTGTGAGAATTTTATCTGGAACATACAATGGTAGGACATGTGGTCAGGCTAAGCTTCCTAAGACTATGACATAACTAAAAAAGGTCTTCTCCAAACCATTTTCCAATGGAGGTAAGGTCCGCTTGAGCTTTTTTGGATAACCAGAGGACCTTTTCATCAAACATAGATCGAAATAATGGGAGCATAACTCCATGGAAAATCTTGTAGAAATGAGCTTCATATTTTGATTCCCACATAATACTATGATAGACATGAATGGAACTAGGGTCTTGGGTAGTCCATTTCAAACCCATGGTTGGAAAATATGACATAAAACATACAACATCCATAATGTAGGCACTCATGTAAAATGGGCGAAGGATTTTAGATGAAATGGAACGATTATTTCTATATTCAATAATCTAGGTGGCAATATTATTTGATAAAATAGTTCCTCGGTCCATGATATAAGAAATTGTAACTGCATCCATAAAGGTAACCCATTGAAATCAGAATTTAGTGGTATTGGGTTGGCCGAAAAGTCTATACATAACTGCATAAATATAAAAATAGGGACCAACAAGAAAATCATTGGAATACATACCCTTATCATTATTTTTATGCTTGTTAGGTTTGCTCCTCCATTACTTTATGGGGTCTGATTTTAGTTCATTCTCCTTGGAAAAATTTTCTAGAAAATTTTTATCGTATACCTTCTTGGGGTATGGAATGTGGTACATTTTCTTCAAATATTCAACTCTGAAAGACCCTATCATCGTACCTCTTCTTGTCAGAAAATTTATGTCTCTAATTTTAAGATTGTCGATAATCCATTTTACCATATCTGTATATGGTAAAATCTTGGGGTGTGTAGCAATTTGGTGTAGAAAAGGGTTGGCGAACTCCGCTATAGTAGCTTCTGAAGAATTAGAAGTGTTTGCAGTAGCTTCACTCTAAACCCTATGGGGTTTCTCATCTTCAAATAATATGTACATTAATTCTCAAGACGAAGAACAACTCTCTGAAGCACATGTCATATCTACGAATAAGGGGGGCATCTCTATTATTTCACTAGCAGAAGTTGTAGGATTAGTGGGAGCCATGGTATTTTTGGATTTCTTCACAGCCTCAGAGATTTCTGAGGATCTTTGCTTGTTTGGAATTTCCTATGAAAAATCAAGTACGATAAGTAAAAAGGGGAAATATTGTTGTAATAGGATAGTACCGTAATAATGGAAATAATGGGTAAATAAAAATTGGCACGCGTATAATCTAAAAATTTAATACTCTTGTGGTCAAATCATTTTTGGAGGCTTAAGACCTTAAGTTTTTTAAGTTATGAAATTAATGGAAAGCATGAGTTCACATGCCAGAGCAATATTTTAAGCATTTTAATTACAAATTTTCGCATTGCAGATCTATTCATGTGTGAACTTATTAAAATGTCTATTAGCCACCTTTTTCCAATTGTGATATCACAATCACAATTTCGGCGGAATTGGATAGTGGGGGGAAGTGGTCATTAGCGAGAGTGCAATGTGATGGAATAAATCACATCGAGGAAATGTAAATGACAAATCGAATGTTGGCATGGCAGAAATGTGATGTATGAGTTGCGATTGATTACGTGGTGGTGGCGGGTCCCATGCTTTTCTTTTCATGGAATATCGTTTGGGTGGAAGCCTTTTTACTTTACTAAAGTACTTTATTGTTTTCACATTGCAAATCATTTAGAGTGGCTTTTAAAATCCATATCTTGTCCATGCGATTTTTCGATTGCAATTTACTTGCATGTTTGTTTTGTATTCTCCGCTTAAGTGTCCTTTAAAAAAAGAGGTATTTCTTAACCCATTTTACACATATTTCTATTTGAATTAATCACTTAATGGTTTTATTCATTCTAGTCTAAATTTTTTTAAAAGGGTCCCCATTATTTTCCCAAGGCAACTATTCTAAAATAATGGGGGTTGTTGAATAACACAACACAACCCTAGTGAAAATTCCATGTAATAATGTTAAAATAATAACCACAGTTGATGGGACATGTGTTCTAAGCTGAAAGTTGGGAAAAACATCCTAGTGCGGGTGCTCACATGGTTTATTATGGCTAAGGAAATTGACAAAGGCTATGGCTAAGGCATTAAAGAGACAAAAAGTAATTTTGGCACATTTATTTATGAAAATAATTAAATTAGGAGAAAAGGGAGGTAGAAGGTCATAGGTTGCATGTGAGGAGGAAAATGAAGGAAAAATAATGAAAATGAAGAAAATAAAGGCCTCTTTTATAAAAAGGCTTTTAAGGATCAGTTAGTACGTTTTGTGAATGCATTTTTGGAGCTCTCTCTCTCTCTCTCACACACACACACACATACTCTTGGATACTTAGAGTTTTCTTGGAGCACTCTTTGAGAGTGTGGATACTTGGTGATTTGGAGAAATAAAGAAAAGGAAAAGCAGGAAAGCGCAGGTGGACATCGCGATCGAAAACTATATCGGAGTTTGATTGGAGGTATCAAGTTACATGTATGTTTTCCTCACTAGTTTTTGCATGCATGAGTATCCATGTGGATTCTCCTAGCCTTTCCATTTCCTAGACAACCATTATATTGTGGGATTATATCCCTTGATTTTTTTTTGGTGGGTTCTCATGATCTTTAATTTGTGGGTTGAGTTATTAGTTACCGGAAGCCTTGGTTGGACAAATGCTCTGGAAGCCTAATGGACAACTGTGGGTTTAATTACTAGTCCTAGAAGACATGGTTGGGAAAAAGCTCTCGAAGCCCTAGGTGGTTGAGTTACTTATCTTAGAATCCCTTATTGGGGAAATGCTCTAGAAGTCCTGTAACAGTTGGGGTTGAGTTACTAGTCCTAAAAGCCCTAGTTGGAACAAACACTCTGGATCCATGGAACAACTTGGATAGATATTCATCGATGCTGGTTAGTGATGCTCGACCATGAGGTGGAATCACTGGTTTGGGGTTGAGAAAATTTAGTCTCTGGAGATCGGGTTTGGTGTTGATTGATATTTTTGATAAATTCCCACTTTCATGATTGGAATATAGCACAGGGGTGATTGGCTGAAGTGAGACTTGGCTTAGCAAATCTATGGTTGGGTGGAACGTGGAAGTCCCATCTATGGTTGATTTTTACATTCAATAATGAAGAGATCATTCCTCTATTATTTAGTGTGCAAATGCATTGGTTTATATATGGATTTATTTATTTTCATATCAATTTTATTTCTATTTTTATTATGTTGGTTATAAGCAAGTATTTGATTGGTGATGATGTATGGCTCTATCTATTTTTTTACCTGTAAATGAATGCACAATGTGTCTATGGTCAAATATACTGTATTTTAGCCTATGATGTAGGGGAGAAACACTTCTTAGCTATTCTCATATTTGTAAGAGACCCCCATGTTTAAATATATTGTTTATACCTGTAGATGCAATGTTTGTTACATGTTTGATCAAATTCCTGTCATGGCTAGGAGAGTCCAGATGAGTTCTTGATGATGTGATTTCTTCCATACCTTTTTTTAATTTTATTTAACATCTCCTGATTTTTCATGAAGTTTGGGGAGTGACCTGGGCTCTGGGTCTAAAAAGGTGGCATGAATCGCTGAGCTGCAGGTACAAAAATAGCGTTTTGGGGCTCTGGATGTGACCCTTTCAGGGCATTCTCATGGCAATAGGTCGCTATTTGCTTCCATGCCCTTACATGCATGCAGCTAAGTCCTAAATGGGTCAAAAATCAGCCCCCCTTCAGGGTTAATGGGCATGAGAGGTTGGGTTACCTCCTGGAGGTGTTGTTGATGAAACGTAAGGTTAGTTTATCACGTTCTAATGGTTTCACTTCCTCAAGGTAATATTGGAGGATGAATATTGTATTAGTAGCCTCTCATCACATGTTTACCCTAGTTGGATGGTTACTTGGATAGATGTGGGAATAGGTTGTTAGAGAGTGGTATTAGAGCATGGTTCACCTCACAGACTGGATGGGTTTTGTGTTGATCATGTGATATTTTCATTTCTTATGTGCATATCATACCTATGTTGTATTTGGTTACTTCATATGCGTTGTGTTGGCCATGGTGGCAGTGGTGTCACCATGGAAGTGTTGATGATGTTGTTGTCGACATGCTGTCATGAATGCATGAATAACTGTGTGTTATTCTTGTTTATGTATTTTGGGTGTACTCTAGCTTACATATTGTTACATTTTGTATATGCATTTCTTGTGTATGCTAGGTCACATTTTGGTCATTATTGTGTAGTGTACTTGTGTGCGTGTTTGTGTGATGTTTTATTCTGAACATGCATTGTTCATTTACGCTTTGTTACATGTTGCTTATGATTGCGTATGGTTTGTGATTTTGATGGTAGGTGGTCAAGTTACATTGCTATGGTTATGCATTAGGTCATGTTGTGTAATTGGTCTCGTTATGCATCCATGACTAGACTCCTGCTAGACTGATGTTTATGTGATAGTATACCATCTGTTACAAGTTTATATGATGTTATAGTTATCTATATACATGTATTTCGTTGATTGGTTGATCTTACAAGATGTATCCTCCCTAAATTACACTAAGGTACGTTGGTTTATTTTTGAATTGGTTTAGCTAACATATTGTACATTGCAGGAAGAAATCAAAGATGAATAGCATAATGGTAGAATAAAAAGATTCTCCTTATGAGTCATATGAACATCATGGTGTTGGAAATTCACATTATTTGGAAAATACATTGAGAAGCCTAAAGGAAGAAATAAGGAGATGTAAGGCAAGGAACGATAAAATTATATAGGAACGGGAAAAGAAAGAAGAGGTTAATGCAGCCATCCTTCAAAGTTTTTCAGAGTTATAGAAACACAGGCTACTTAGGATCATTTATGGGTAGGAGGATGGGACCAATGGAGTATATGGTTGTAGGTCGCCTGGTGGTGATAGGTCAGATAGGGATGACATGGTTAAAGATGCAAATTTTTTGGATACTCTAGATGGGAGAGGTGATAAACACATATATTGTTCTAGTTCTTATTCTGACGGTCATCGTGATCATCATCACTATCATCCTTACAGGAGGAATGATAGGGGATATTTTCTAGAAAAGTTTAAAAAGGAAAAACCACCTACGTTTGATAAAGAGAGGAAGAAACAACAGGATGCAGACGAATGGTTACTTGGCATGAAGAAGTTTTTCATATTGCATGATTACTCAGAAAATATGAAAGCTAGGGTAGCTACATTTAGCCTCATAGGTAGAGAATACATTTGGTGGGAATGTGTGAAGAAATTCAGAGATATTCCTAAGGAGGAGTTGAATTGGAGTGAGTTTGAAAGGTTATTCTGGAAGAAGTATCTATGAGAGAGATACTACAATGATAAGGAAAAGGGGTTTAATGAGTTGAAGATGGGTTCCATGACAGATGAGGAGTATACTAGTAGGTCCTTGGAATTACTGAGATATGTACCTTACCTCAATGAGGAGAAGGCCAAGATTCAGATATTTATTAGTGGGTTACCTTTTGCATTTAGAGATAGGATTGAGTTCGATGAGCTTAAATCATTGGAGGAGGCCATCTGGAAACTCAACCATTGTTATGAGAAATTGAAGCACAGATCATAAACCAAGCCATATTGGAAATTTAATGATAAGAATAAAGGAAAATGGGACAAGTAACGAACTAGGCCTCAAGATACAGGTAACAAGGAGAATTTTTCAGCACCTAAGATGTTTAATACATATGGTACAGGAAAAGGATTTTTATTTGCGAAGTAGAATAAGAATGAAGGTTGGAAGCCTATATAGTGTTGGACTTCTGGAAAAGATCATCATAAGAGAGATTGTCCACAACATCAGGTTGCCAGGGCACAGATCAACAGTGCGCATGAGGCATAGAGAGTGGGATATGTTGAGCATAGCATTCCTCAGATTTATGTAGTTGTGGAAAACATGCAGGAATATCATCAACCTTATATCATTAAGATGGATGGTAAGCTTTTTGATCAAGTTGTTTCTATTTTGATTGAACTTGGATCTAACTATATCTATATTAATCCTGACCTAGTGGATAATTATGGTTTGAGTAAGGAAATGCATGTAGAATCTTGGTTAGTACAGCTAGCCACAGGTATAAAGAAAATAGTTCACCATTGGGTAAGAGCTTGTGCATTTGAGTTAAATGGTATGCCTATAGCAACACACTTTAACATATTTCATTTTAGATCCTACATTATGCTATTGGGTATGGATTTTTTATACCTTCACAGGACCAAGGTAGATTTCTATGATAAAGCTATTGAGTGCTTAAATCATAATGGGGAACCAGGAGTCTTGCAAGGAAAGAATAAAGCCACATCAGTTAATATGGTGACAACCATATAGGCCAAGCATAATCGTAGGAAAGGGTGTGTACTATTTTTAGATCATATATCTAGTGACAAAGGTAAGGAAGCGGAGGATGCAAATGTGTTGAAAAGATATCCAATTTTACAGTAGTTTTAAGATGTGTTTCCATCATATATTTCAAAGTTTCCACCGCACAGGGATGTAGAATTTTCTATTGAGTTGGTTCTAGGGGAAGCTCCAAAATCAAAATCACCTTATAGGATAAGTACATGAGAGTAAAGTTAAAATTGCAGTTCAAGGAAATGTTCGAGTGTATCACCATGGGGTGCACAATGTTGTTCGTGAAGAAGAAATATGGCACTCTTATATTGTGCATTGACTACAGGCAGTTGAACAAAGTGACCACCAAGAAAAACTACCCACTACCAAGGATGGATGATTTGTTCGATCACCTCAAGGGACCATCATTGTTCTTTAAGATTGACTTAAGATCGAGTTATCATCAGGTACGCATAAAAGAGCAGGACATCTAAAAGACTGCATTCAGGACTATGTGCAGAGATTATGAGTTTGTTGTAGCTCCATTCAGTTTAATTAATGCACCAACTAAATTTCTGTGTTTGTATAACAATGTGTTGCATATTTATTTGGACAAGTTTTTGATTGTGTTTATTGATGACATATTGGTTTATTCTAAAAATGAGGAATATCATGATGAGAATTTGGCAGTAGTACTGAGGCTATTCATAGAGCATCAGTTGTATGTTAAGCTTAGAAAATCTAGCTTCTTCGAGAATGAGGTATACTACTTTGGACATGTTGTCTCCAAGGAGGGAATTGCGGTAGATCGAAAAGATAAGGGCCATCATGAAGTGGTAGCTCCTAAGAGTATATATGAGGGGAGATAATTCATGGGATTGACAAGTTATTATAGGAGGCTCATCAAGAAATTCTCACAGATTACTTATCTGATTACATCATTGCAGAGGAAAGTTAAGAAGTTACATTGGGAAAAAGAGTGTGAGGCTATTTTTGAGCAACTTAAGAAGTTGTTGACACATGCTCCAGTGTTAAAGATTTCCAATCCAGATAACGAGTTTGTAGTGTGTAAAAATTATTTCAAGAGAGGACTTGGTGGAGTCCTTATGGAGGATGGACATGTGGTGTTCTATGAATCATGAAAGTTGAATGATCATGAGTAGAACTACTTGAAACATGATCTCAATATAGCAGGGATTATACACGCATTAAAGATGTGGAGGCATTATCTTCTTAGCAGGTGGTTATTACTTATAAGTGATCACATTGGTTTGAGGTACTTGTTTGACTAGCCAAATCTCAAAGATAGGTAGGCTAGATGGTTTTCCATGATTATTGAGCTTGCTTCGATATCTGGTACATTAGGGGAAAGGAAAATAGGGTCACGAATTCTCTGAGCAGGAAGGTACATGTAAATCACATAGAAGATATGATCTTCTATGGGACAGAATTACATGATAGGATCTTGTAGGTAGGTGTTGAAGCCTCGAAAATCGTTGCTTCAAACATTGGGGGATAACCACTCGGTCGGGACCTTAGGACAACTCCTTTTCTGTTTGGTGTGGTGGCTCCCACTGGATTTATAGGACCAGTTTCCTAGTAATTTAAATGGGTTGGTAATGGAATGATTGGATGGGGGAAAATGGGACTAAATGACTGAAATAAAACTATATAAATTAATTTAAATACTGATGAAATAACTCTAAAACTAACTCGGGCATCAAATGTGAATACAACTTTAAATTGTTTCAATTAACCAATAACCATGAAAATGTATTACAGCTTAATTGAAATATGCAGTAACAAATAAAGATAACTCTGTTTAAGAAATTAAAAAGAGTTATAATAACATATTGGATTCATCATAATATATCGCTTGCATATACTATAAAAGATAAATATTTCTAACACACTCAGAAATGATATGTATAAAGAAATATTGTGAAACAAGTATACATAAAGGATAGAAATTTAAAAGAGAATATCATATAACAAAAGAAACTAGTGAATAGATAGAAATACCATATTCATCTCGATACTGTCCAATGCAATCCGATATTCAAATCCAGCAACTTCAATGTAAAATCAACTCCAAGATACAGAAATGCAATTCTTAAAGATAATTTCGCAGAGAATCACGAGATGTGATCCTTTATAAAATTATAGGATTCAATGGAGTACAGAAATGTAATCTCCAAGTAAAAATATTACAAATTTAGGACCCCTTTCTAAATGCATAAAAGGGGTTTAAATAGGTACTTTAACAAAAATAATTAAAACTATTCCTACAATCTATCTAAATTAAAAATATCTAAAACATAAATGCGATCTTGATGAAAACCAACTCATTGATCATCTGTTGCGATTGATGTGCAAAGATGGCAGATTTTGAGCATTTCCTTTACTTCTTCAGGATGACTAAGCTTTGAGTGCAACCGCCCTATATATGTGGCATCAGAGAATTCAGGAATGATACAATCAATGGCATTTGAGAGAAATTTTATTGCTTTTTGTTGACTATGTGGCTTGATAAGATAAGTCCACATTGTATCCCATGATATTCCTTGTAATTGGCCAATTTTCCGGTTTTTATTAGTTATATCTTGTTTCCATCTGTGATCAGTTTCTTTTACTTTAGGTAATTGGCTAGGACTACAATCTGCAATTAAATTGATTGCATATAAGTTATCATTCACCAGTTGTGTTACATTTCTCATTATTCCTTTAGCTTTGGATGTGGCCCTTTCTACTTTGATCAAGCGATGTTCCCATTCTGCAAAAATAATTTCTTTATGTCTCTCCATAATCTTGGGAAGATCTGTTTTTTTCCCTGATTCTAAGTCTTGCCATAAAAGAAATTCGGAGATATTTTCTTCAGCTTCATCAAAATCAATTTTAAGAGTGACTCCTTCATATATCAAGGAAGATGTTAGCTCACATAGAGATTCTACTTCTGCAATATTTAGAAAAAATTCATTTAATTGTTGAGACAATAATTTGTTTGTCTCCAAGGCTTCATTTTTGAATTGATCCAGACTGGGAAAATTCTTGAATTTGTCTAATTTATATTGAAAAATATTTTCTTGTTCAATCTTTAAAGTCTTCTCATTTCGTAGAAGAGCTTGTAATTTTTCTATTTCTTGATTTAGTTGTTGTTTCTTTTCTAGGGTCTGCTGATCAATCTTCTCTTTTTCAACAGCTAGCTGCTCTTCTAATTGTTTAGATTTGAGCTCTTCATCCTGTAATCTTTGTTCTAACTAAATGATCTTTTGTTGGTTTTCTACAACCTGTTCCTCAAACATGGCTATTTGCACATCATTTTGCTTCATCAACTGTGTAACTTCAGAGGCTTTATCTATAGTAGCAGCACTATAGGCACCTGCATACTGAGACAATTTGGTGAGATCCTCTGATGGATTCACCTTAGCATTCTTATAAACAATATTCATGAATTCCCCCTATGATGCCAAAAGTGCATCTTGATCAGTTCTCCTCCTTTTCCTCTGTTTTCTCACTAGAGCCCTATGTTTGGGACTGTAAAATATATCCAAAGGATGGATTTCTCCTGTCTTTAATATAATATCACCTGTGGGGTTTTCAGGGATGATTTCAACATCCTGGTCCTTTGGATCATCAACTTGGGCAGTTTTTTGTTGTCCTATTTGTTGGGCAAACTTTTCATATTGGCTCAGCAAATGAGGAGAAACAATAAGTTTAGTAGCTTCTTGTCCTCCAAGCTGAGAATTTCCACTATTTTTTATATCACCTTTAGGTGTTTTTTCAGTATTTTTATTGTCTATGCCTCGTTTTTCATTATGCACAAGGGCATTAGTACCTATGCTTTATTTTCTTTCCTAGGCCGAAGACTGTTGTACATCAATTTTAGCAGCGATTTTTGTCTTTCCAGTGTCAACTTTGCTGCTATAATATTTCTTCTCCAAAACAGGATTAGTTCCTGTTACTTCTTTTCCAGATGTTCTTCCTGTATCTTTTTGTTGTGGTTCACATCCCTGTGTGGAAATCCTCAACCGATCCAAAGGAACTATGAGTAACCTCTGACTTCTAAATAATAAAAATTTACTCATTTCTTCGGCCTGAAGTCTGGACTTGGCCAAATCAAAAACTTGGGACATTTTATATATAGAAACAAATAAATCTTCAAAGACATCTGGTTCATGTTCAAACCGAGCAATTGAAACAGAGGTAGTAAAATCATACGCCACTTTCCTGGGATCATATTGCCTTCCAGGAATTGTTGAAAGTTTAAGATCGGTTAACTTAACAACTTCTTTTTCAGTATGGAAAAAATTGCTAAGAGTATAGTCACCACATTTGAAAGGAAAAGTAGGCCACATAAGCTTTTTGTTGTTCTTTGAAGTTCTAGACATACCTTCCACTGTCAACTAATAAAAAAATTCCTGTGCTAACAGTTTGTCTGAAACACACAAAGGAAGGATGTGTGGCTCTAAAATACTTCTAAAAATTTTGACATACGTGAACTTTTCCTCCCCAAACCAATCTCCAATAGAGGACAAATCAACTCTAGCTTTGTTGAAAAGTATAGGAGGGAATCGGCCAAAAATGATTTGGTAAATCGGAATAAGAAAACCATGACAGACTCTGTAAACATGACTTCTGAAATGCCCCTTCCATAATAATTTATGATATATATGAATTTGGACAGGTTCTTTAGGAGTCCATTTCCATCCTAATAAGGGAAATTCTGAATTGAAACAGAGGGCATCTAGGATGTAAGCACAAAAGTAAAAAGGAGTGGAATTTCCTGAATTTTTATCTTTCCTATATTCAAGAACTCTATTGGCTATCTTATCAGATAAAATAATAGTCCAATCCATTATCTCATAATTATTAGTAGCATGTATCAACGAAACCATTTGAATGGAAAACCTAGCCGAGTTATCATTACCAAATAATATACACATCATAGCTGCAGCATAACAATATGGAGGCAAGAGAGACTCCACGGAGTACATACCTAATGCCTCATGCCTGTGCTTTTCAGGAGCCCTTCTCCATTCTCTAATTGGTTCTGACTGATTTTCATTGTTTGCATCAAATTCTTTGATAAAATCTTTGTTATAAATCATCTATGGGTCAGGAAGGTGGTACATTGCTTTGATATCTTCTAATCTGAATGACCTGAATATTTCTCTAGATGCAAAAACAAAAGTTCTATCTTTGATAGACACATTATCAATCACCCATCTAATAACATCATAATATGGGAAAATTTTTACCCGAGCAGCAACTCGGTGCAGAAACGAGTTTTCCAATGAACCAAGAGGACTTTCAGAATCAGAATCTGAGTCAGCTTCATGAGGAACTATGGCCTTAGCTTCACCAACTCTAGGGTTTTCCTTTTCTAATAGATTGTAAACATTTTCCCATGTCCTTTTTCCAAGTCCCTGGCAGGAGGTGTTTGTAACCAGCTTAATTTTTGCTGGTTTCTCTTTAGGAGGCATAGTAATCACATGAGCTTTTGCAGCAATAGTAGCTTTCAATTTCCTGAATCTCTTCGACATTTCAGTGTCAGGGAGTATTTCTCTTGCTCTGCGAACATAAAAATTGGATGTTCTATTGCTCTGCAACAAAGAGAAGCTTTTAGCCAAGGTGAAGACGTAATAATGAAAAACAACTATACAAAAGGTTTATTCACTTATTTGTATTTATTATATCCATGGTTTAAAACTTAAATTCCCTATAGGGAATCACACTCATGCATTCAATAACAAAACAAATCGTTGTTATTCGTTTTATTCACAAGTTAATGTTATCGTACAATTGGAGATTTGGCATATTTCGAAATAAGTATAGATATATTTCCTTTTAAAACTTTGAAACGCGATGAATAATAATAAATGGATATTTAAGTTATAATCGCATCGCAATTTGTTTAAAAAGAAAAATGAAACAAGACTTATACCAAATCCTGATTGCGAAGATCACATCGGCGAGTTTAAAATGAAATGAACCGTTTAACATTTTCTCTGAAAATGCGATTGCGATGAGATAGGATCCATCGCATCAGAGTTTTCAAACAAAATAATGCAATGATTTAACTCTTCCAAAATGTGATTGCGATTGAGCGCAATCACATCGGAAATATATACAAGAAACACAACACTTTAAATTTATCGAAATGCGATTGCGATTGAGCGCGATCGCATCAGAATTTTACAAAGTAGAAACAAACTTTAAAGAATTCTCTGAGTTTTCGATTGCGATTACTGTTCATTTCAATATAAAGACTTTATAATATTTTTTGATATGATTAAAAGGATTTATGACTCATCGGATCAAAAAGTTTTTTTTTAAAGGTTGTACACTTTGTGAATAAAAATGTGATATGTATCATTTTATCAATGAATCTTTTATTTCTATTTAGGAAGAAAGATAAAAAAGGAGATCTATTTCTAAATGGGATGTATTCTAAAATTTAAAAATGGGGAGGGTTGTTGTACAGTACAAAAATTAGCGATTCACTGGAAGAAACAGTTATCTTTGAAAAATTGAAATGAACACTATATTTTTAGTAGGTAAAAATTTCTAAAGATAATAAAAACTTATCTTAGGATAATTCAAATAAAATCTAACTGTGAAAAAGAATAAAAATCACTTACAATTTCTTTCTAATTCCTCAAATATAAAAACATTTTTGGTTTATCTCAAGCTTTTATTGGTTGATAATAATAAAGTAAGTGGATTTATTCAAGTTTAGCTTTTGCAATATACTTTATTGTCACAGGCATTGCCTCTGCTGCCAACAAACATTCATATTCTTGACAGGGTTACCTTTTAACCATTAACTATCCATTATCCCATTCAACTAAGATTATGACTCTTTAAAAATAAATTCATAACACATATTATCTTATGTTTTTTGTCTTTTATTTATTTTTTTAATTTAAGAGCCATTGTTCTGGTTTGGTAGCCAGTCAATAAAAATGGCATTCACTAGTTGGATGAGACCCCTTGTCTTACTTTTATAAGCCATTACCATGTTTTGGTATGCAGTATTGGTAATGTCAGTTTTATTACTTCTTATGATCATGGTAAGTAGGCTCGTGATGAGACCTCTTATCTCCTAAATTTTTGTCATATAATTTCTTAGAATTACATTCTAAAAAATCAAAACCGAAATGGATGGGGTGAAATAGTTGTATCCTTAACAATAAATGGTAATCATTTCCTTGAAAATTCTTATTTACATAAAATAACTATTTATAACATTCTTTCCAAGACAATTTTCTAATGGTAAAAAGTCAATTAAAGACTTTTAACAACCTTTATTTACAAAAATAAATAAAAACTATAGAAAGGAATATGTACAAGTAAGAAGGGGTTACCTCCTTATGAAAATAATTTCTTTAAGACAAGCCCATTTACAGGAAGAGATTCTCTCTTTCCTGTTAAATCTTGACGTATGAATGTATATGAGCCTATCTTTTCAGCAATCTGAAATGGTCTAAGAAATTTTTTTTGAAATTTTGCATGCTTACCTTTTTCTTCATGTGCTTTATCCCATTTCAAAACAAGATCACCAATTGACAAATTTTTTGAGCCAGTGGAACTTGAATCAAAAGAATTTTTTACAAGCTTTTGATGTTTCTCATGAATATCTTTTGCTTTTTCTTTATCTTCTTACCTCAACTGAATGGACGAGGAAGGATTTTCTTCAATTAATTGCACTAGGGCTAATGATGGAAGAGCTATATTTGATGGTATCACAGCTTCTTTACCATAAACTAAATTGAAAAGTGAAGTTCCAATAGAAGCTTTAAGAGTAATAGAATCAACCCATAATGAAAATATTAAAGACTTGTGCCAATTCTTTTGATTTTGATCAATAGTCCTTTTAATGATTTTGATGAGATTTTTGTTAGTGGATTCAACTAAACCATTACCTTATGGATAATAATTTGCTGAATATTTCAGTTTAAAACCTCTTTTAATTGCAAATTCTATTATACTATTACCTGAAAAATAAGATGCATTATCAAAGACCATAGCATTAGGTACACCAAACCTGGTAATGATGAGTTGATTGATGAAATCAATAATTGCATCAGAGTTGGCTAAACTTAGAGGAATTTCTTCTACCCATTTTTTGAAGTAATCTGTTGTTGTGAGAATGTACTTGTGCTATTTGGAAGAATGAGGAACTATCTCACCAATAATATCAAGCCCCCATTGTTCAAATGGTTGTTCAATGTTTACTAGCTGCAAAGGAAAAGCTTGCTTCCTCTGTCTTCCACTAGCAGTTTGGAAAATTTTGCATTGTCTCACATAATCATGTGTATCTTTAAAAAGGGCAGGCCAATAATATCCAGTATGGATAATTTTGTGGGCTGTGGTATCACCTCAAAAATGACCTCTTGCTTGTCCATCATGTAATTCCTGCAATACCTTTCTTGCTTCCGTCTTTTCAAGACATCTTAATAGGATTGAATCATAATTCTTTCTGAATAACACATCATCAATGATTTCATATTTAGTAGCCTTCAATATTAAAGCACGTTTATTTTTATAACTGAGATTAGAAGGAGCATACCCATTTTTCAAGTAAAATATCAGATCAACATACTAAGATTCAGAATCTGTAACACTTATCTGACTTGCTTGAACAACATTATCTGGATCTTGATTTTCTGGTATATTATGAGCTCCTGCTAATTATCTGCAAAAACCTTGTCCTCTAGCAATCTTTGCTGGTTTAATATCAATATCATATTCTTGCAAATTTGTCACCCAATTAGCCCTTTTTTCTCCTACTTCT
The DNA here is from genome assembly GCA_034641835.2 of Pinus albicaulis. Lineage (NCBI taxonomy): Eukaryota > Viridiplantae > Streptophyta > Pinopsida > Pinales > Pinaceae > Pinus > Pinus albicaulis. The sequence goes on along the minus strand of CM076573.1, from coordinate 868,314,068 downwards.
CTTTGAATTAGTAATTTTATTACTGCAGAGAAAGGAACAATAACCTTTGTGTGTGTTTTTAAGAGAAAAGGCCTAAAAAATTTTATTGACTTAAATACAACAAAAGATTGTTTTTCAATATCAGAATAATTCAGCTCAACTCCTTGCAGATTTGAGCTGAAGAAAGAAATCGGTGCTTCGATTTATTGATCATTGAGCTTTGTTAAAGCAACAGCATAAGATGTTTCGGTTCCCAAAGTATACAGAATAAAATCTTTGGAAAAATTGGGAGTATTCAATGCAGGTGCATCAATGATTTCCTTCTTGATTGCATCAACGGCTTCTTTTTCTTTATATCCCCATTTGAATACTGAATTTTTCCTAATCATATTCTGCATAGGAAAAACAATTTGAGAAAAATTTGGAATGAATCTTTTTACAAAATTAATCTGACCTAAAAATGATTGCATGTAATTTTTATTGTGAGGTAAAGAAATATCAGAAATTTCTTTAATTTTGTCAGGATCGATATATATACCATATTTTGACACAACAAACCCTAAGAGTTTTCCTTGATCGAGAGCAAAAAAGGATTTCTTTGGGTTTAAGGAAATACCAAATCTTCTACATCTTTCAAATATTTGTTTCAGATCGTGTAGATGATTGGATATCTTTTTTGAATACACTGCTATGTCATCAAGATAAATAACAACTGATATATTAATCAGACCCTTAAATGATATGTCCATGGCTCTCTGGAAAGTAGCTCCTGCATTTACTAAACCAAAAGGCATTTTCTGATAAGCATAGGTTCCCCATTTGGTTCTGAAAGTGGATTTCAACCTATCATCTGGATGTACTAGAATTTGATTATACCCTGAAAATCCATCAAGGAAGGACATGAGTTTAGAACCAGCTACCTTCTGGAGAATTTGCTCCATGGTTGGCAATGGGAAATTGTATTTTTGACATGCCTTGTTTAAATTCATGAAATCAATACAGATTCTAATATCGTCATTTTTCTTCCTGTCAAGTACCATGTTGGAAACCCAATTGGAATGCCCTACAAGAAAAATGATTTTGGCTTTCAAAAGCTTATTGAGTTATGTTTTGATTTGATCCTCAAGATTTGGATGAATCTTTCTTAACTTCTTTTGAACAGGCTTAACATCAGATAGCATTGGAATTGTGTGTTGAATTACAGAAGTATCATAAGTCTTTAAATCCTCATAACTCCAAGCGAAGACATTTTTATATTTACTCAGGAGTTTAATAAAAGCAAATCTTTCTTCTGGAGTTAAATTGAGACCTAGGCTAGCATTCTGAGGTTTAGAATCAGAGCTAAGATTGACTAATTCAAACTTCAAAGTTGAACTTTGAAGTTTATCATTAGTAACTTTCTTGAATTTGTCTTTAATATCATAAAGATCCTCAAGTTTAACAACAGATTTAGGAATCGTATTTTCATTATTTCTTGAAGTATTTTGCAGATCATGATCATCTTCATCAATAATTTGTTCATCACATGATTTCTCAGAAGTTAAGAAATTCAAAATATCTTGATCATGGTAGAATAATCTCCAGTTAGTAATATTGTCTGGGACAGATGGGCAAAAAATCAATTCTACTGAAAATCTATTAGGACTACAATCTTGAGCAAGAAGGAGTTTGGACGTAACATTAGCTGACAAGTCAGCTGATGTGTTTTGATTTCTGGCAATAGAAGAGATATTAAATGCTAGAAATTGAGTGGTAAGGTCTTGTACTAGGGTTTGATAATGTTTGAGATGTCCTGAAGGACAATGGATGGTATTCCTTACTTGTCTTATGAAAATTTCGGAATCTCCATATACTTTCAAGTATTTTACATTTAACCCTATGGCCTTATAAAGCCCTTGAAACAAGGCTTCATATTCAACAGTATTATTAGTGCACTCAAATTCTAATCTACATGATAACATGGTTTTCTCTCCTTCTGGATCAATTAGGATGCCTCCTGCTCCTGCTCCATCACTAGATTTTGATCCATCAAAATATAATGACCAAAATAAAGTTCTATCTACAGGTTTATCTACAAATGAATCAGAAATATTAACAATTCTAGAAGAATCAGATTGCGAAAAAAATTCAATTTGAGAAACAAAAGTATTTACAGAGAATGGTGATTGTGGTGCAGTAAAATTTCCAAGAAAAGACTCGGCAGAATAACCTCCAAGAATATTATTGTTGAAAGCTACAGGTTTGTTAGGTTGTTCAAATTCAATTACAGTGTGCGTCATATGTTTTTCTCGCTCGAATTTGATTTTATTGGGTTACCCTTTGCAGGGAAGCCACACATGTAAAAAATCAGTTGAGATATAACCATTAAGTTTCACAGACCAATCTCTACTTAGGACCAACCCATAGAATTCTGGAATATCTGCAATTAGAATATCAATTCTTTGGACAATCCTAGGATCATAAGCCAGTTTGATAGTAACTGAATTTATTTCTCCAACAACTTGAAATTTAGAGCGATCCAATTGTACAATATGAAAAACATATTTCTGTGGTTCAATATTCAATTTAGCACAGACTAAAGAAGGTATTATATTAGAGGATGCTCGAGAATCAATTAAACAATTATGAAAATTCTTATTGTAGATTTCATAAGTCAACAGAAATGGAGGTTTCTGAGAATTCGATCTTTCTCCAATAAGAACAGTATCAGTTGCATCTACTTTGTCTAGTGGCTTACCAGTCCCTTTAGCTGCTTTATCTACTACCCCACTTGGTAGAGGAGCAATAGGTGTAGCATTTAACTCTTTTAATAGCAGCTTTTGTTGATGTTTAAGTTTGCTGAGTTCATGTAATGAGATGTTTGCTCTAATCTTTTTCATGTCTTCAACGATATTATAATCCATCGTATCTGATACCACCAGAGTTTTAGATGATGATGTGGGAGGATTGGGAGATGATGGATGATTCTGAGTGGGTAAGGGAGAAGCTCTGTTTGTAGGGATTTTGTCTTTAGTACTTGGAGTTGTAGTTTTCTTCTTCGGAACAGTTTGAACAGGTTTAGCTGTAGATTTTCTTCTTGTACTCACAGGCATAGCTTCTTGTTCCATTTCACTATCCGAATTAGGGAGAATGAAATCCCACATTCCATTTAGTTCAGCTACTTCTTCTCTTTCATCTTCTTCATCTGACATTAGATGAGTTTCTTCTTCTTCTTCATCTTTTGATTCTGCATTGGAGATTGCATTGGGAGGTTTTGATTCAGCTTGATTTCTCTTGAAATTTCTAAATGATATCTTTGTAGAAGTCTCTGCTATTTGATTTTTGATTTCAACCATCTCATTAAACATGGTTTTAAGGACTTTCTGTAAACCTTCCATGTCATATGGATCTCTTGGTGTCCTTTTCTTGGAATCATCTTTAAAAGTGACTTTCTTTGATTTCCTTTCCTCAATAGTGTTTTTCTTATCTAGAGAAATCATTCATTTTTCAACTGAAATAACTTCTTTCATATTCTCAGCTAAAGTTGGTTTTGCAACTCTATCTACGAAAATTGCTATGTTTGAGGGCAAAGAATTTATGTACCATTCACTTGTAACTTGTTCACTAGGCTTAGATGTTGCAGGGATCTTATTCAAGAGTTTATTGAATCAAAAGTTAAAAACTTTAATGGGTTTCTTGGGTTGAGTATTTAAATTGGAGATATTGTTAATCTATCATCTCCATATTTAGTTAAAAATTGTTCTTAAAACATATCCTAATTTGTGATAGAATAAGAAGGTAAGGAAAAATACCAGGATCCTGCTGTTCCTTACAAAGTATAGGGAAATAATCGAACTACAACATCTTCATGCACTACCTGATTTAAATTTATAGCAAGCATAAAGTTATTGATATGTTCTTCCGCTTGTATACCAGTATCTGGACTAAACTTTGCGAGCCATTTTTCAGGATGATCAGGTAGATCATGCAAAGGTGCAGCCATATTCACAGCTCCCGGTCTGGTCCATGGTCTTTGTGCTGGTTGTTCCATTATTGTGACGATGGTAGATGGACTAGAAGTGATAACTGGTATATGAGTAGTAACAGTTGAAGTACTGGAAGAGATAATTAATGTTTGAACAGATGCAATTTGAGTGGATGAAGATTGAGCAGAGGTAGTTTGGGAAGATGTAGATTGAGCAGATGTAGATGAGACTACTGCACTTTCCTGATTTGGATCTTGGGAAACATATAATTGAATATGCAATGAAGAACTTGTACCACTTTCTGTTTCCGATGGAGTTTTTCTTGTTTTGACTTTACTAGGTATAGGAAATTCTTTGGGGGGAATTCCAAGTTTTTCACTCTGTGACCTAGTAAGAGCTCTGGAAGAAACTAACTATGAGGTGACACCACCTTCATATAATTATGATTCTTCTAATGACAATGAGAATCCTTGAAGTTTATGAATTAAAGCTTCGACTTCAGGGGATTTAGGAGTTGGATTATCTGATTGATGTGAGACTTTGGTAGTGGGTGTTTGAATACTTTTCTCAATTTCTTCTCTTGTGATTTGGGATGTGGAAGAAATTGAAGGTGATGAGGGTGATGTGCTCTTAGAATGGCTTTAGGATTTAGATTTATCTGTCATTCATAGCTTATATCCCTCCTTCTAGCGCCAAAAATGCTGAAGCCTCGAAAATCGTTTCTTCAAACATGGGGGATAACCACCTGGTCGGGACCTTAGGACAGCTCCTTTTCTGTTTGGTGTGGTGGTTCTGACTGGATTTATAGGACCATTTTCCTAGTAATTTAAATGGGTTGGTAAAGGAATGATTGAATGGGAAAAAATGGGACTAAATGACTGAAATAAAACTATCTAATCTAATTTAAATACTGATGAAATAACTCTAAAACTAACCCGAGCATCAAATGTGAATACAACTTTAAATTGTTTCAATTAACCAATAACCATGAAAATGTATTACAGCTTAATTGAAATATGCAATAACAAATAAATATAACTCTGTTTAAGAAATTAAACAGAGTTACAATAACATATTGCATTCATCATAATATATCGCTTACATATACTATAAAAAATAAATATTTCTAACACACTCATAAATGATATGTATAAAGAAATATTGTGAAACAAGTATACATAAACGATAGCAATTTAAGATAGAATATCATATAACAAAAGAAACTAACAGTGAATAGATAGAAATACCATATCCATTTCGATAATTTCCAATGCAATCTGATATTCAAATCTAGCAACTTCAATGTAAAATCAACTCCAAGATACAAAAGTGCAATTCTTAAAGATAATTTTGTAGAGAATCACCATATGTGATCTTTTATAAAAATATAGGAGTCAATGGAGTACAGAAATGTAATCTCAAAGTAAAAATATTACAAATTCAGGACCCCTTTCTAAATGCATGAAAGGGGTTTAAATAGGTACTTTAACAAAAATAACTAAAACTATTTCTACAATCTATCTAGATTAAAAAAGTATCTAAAACATAAATGCGATCTTGATGAAAACCGACTCATTGATCATCTATTACAATTGATGTGCGAAGATGGCAGATTTTGAGCATTTCCTTTACTTCTTTAGGATGACTAAGCTTTGAGTGCAACCACCCTGTATATGTGGCACCGAAGAATTCGGGAATGATGCAATCGATCGCATTTGAGAGAAATTTTATTGTTGTTTGTTGACTATGTGGCTTGATAAGATAAGTCCACATCGTATCCCATGATATTCCTTGTAATTGGCCAATTTGTTGTTTTTTATTAGTTATATCTTGTTTCCATCTGTGATCAGTTTATTTTAATTTAGGTAATTGGTAGGGACTACAATCTGCAATTAAATTGATTGCATATAAGTTATCATTCACCAGCTATGTTACATTGTTCATTATTCCTTTAGCTCTGGATGTGGCTCTTTTTGCTTTGATCAAGCGATGTTCGCATTCTACAAAAATAATTTCTTTATGTCTCTCCATAATCTTGGGAAGATCTGTTTTTTTCCTTGATTCTAAGTCTTGCAATAAAAGAAATTCGGAGATATTTTCTTCAGCTTCATCAAATTCAATTGTAAGAGTGACTCCTTCATCTATCAAGGAATATGTTAGCTCACATAGAGATTTTACTTCTGCAATCTTTAGACAAAATTCATTTAATTGTTGAGACAATAATTTGTTTGTCTCCAAGGCTTCATTTTTGAATTGATCCAGACTGGGATAATTCTTGAATTTGTCTAATTTAGATTGAAACATATTTTCTTGTTCAATCTTCAAAGTTGCCTCATTTTGTACAAGAGCTTGTAATTTTGCTATTTCTTGATTTAGCTGTTGTTTCTTTTCTAGGGTCTGTTGATCAATCTTCTCTTTTTCAACAACCAACTGCTCTTCTAATTGTTTAGATTTGAGCTCTTCATCCTGTAATCATTGCTCTAACTGAATGATCTTTTGTTGTTTTTCTGCAACCTATTCCTTAAACATGGATATTTGCACATCCTTTTTCTTCATCAACTGTGTAACTTCAGAGGATTTATCTATAGTAGCAGCACTATAGGAACCTGCATACTAAGACAATCTGGTGATATCCTCAAATGGATTCACCTCAGCATTCTTACAAACAATATTCATTAATTCCCCCTATGATGCCAAAAGTGCATCTTGATCAGTTCTCCTCCTTTTCCCCTGTTTTCTCACTACAGACCTATGTTTGGGACTGTAAAATATATCCAGAGGGATTTATTCTATCTTTAATATAATCTCACCTGTGGGGTTTGCAGGGACGATTTCAACATCCTGGTACTTTGGATCATCAACTTGGGGAGTGTTTTGTTGCCCTATTTGCTGGGCAAATTGTTCATATTGGCTCAGCAAATGAGGAGAAACAATAAGTTTAGTAGCTTCTTGTCCTCCAAGTTGAGAATTTGCACTATTGTTTATATCTCTTTTAGGCATCTGTTTAGTATTTTTACTGTCTGTGCCTCCTTTTTCAATATGCACATGGGCATCAGTACCTATTCTTTCTTTTCTTGCCTGGGCTGAAGGCTACTATACATCAATTTTAGTAGTGGTTTCTGTCTTTCTAGTGTCAAATTTGCTACTATCATCTTTCTTCTCCAAAACATGATTAGTTCCTGTTACTTATTTGCCAGATGTACTTCATGTATCTTTCTGTTGTGGTTCACATCCCTGTGTGGAAATCCTCAACTGATCCAGAGGAATTCTGAGTAACCTCTGACTTCTAAATAATAGAAATTTACTCATTTCTTCGGCCTAAATTTTGGACTTGGCCAAATCAAAAACTTGGGATATTTTATCTACAGAAATAAATAAATCATCAAAGACATCTAGTTCATGTTCGAACAGAGCAATTGAAACAGAGGTAGTAAAATCATATGCCACTTTCCTGGGATCATATTGCCTTCCAAGAATTGTTGAAAGTTTAAGATCAGTTAACTTAACAACTTCTTTTTTAGCATGGAAAAAATTGCTGAGAGTATAATCACCACATTTGAAAGGAAAAGTAGGCCACATAAGCTTTTTGTTGTTCTTTAAAGTTCTAGACATACCTTCTACTGTCAGCTGATAAGAAATTTCATGTGCTAACAGTTTGTCTAGAACATACAAAGGAAGGATGTGTGGTTGTACAATACTTCCAAAAATTCTGACATATGTGAACTTTTCCTCCCCGAACCATTCTCCAATAGAGGACAAATCAACTCTAGCTTTGTCGGAAAGTCTAGGAGGGAATCGGCCAAAAATGATTTGGTAAATCGGAATAAGAAAACCATGACAAACTCTCTAAACATGACTTCTAAAATGCCCCTTCCATAAGAATTTATGATATATATGAATTGGGACAGGTTCTTTAGGAGTCCATTTCCATCCTAATAAGGGAAATTCCGAATTGAAACAGAGGGCATTTAGGATGTAAGCACAAAAGTAAAAATGAGTGGAATTTCCTGAAATTTTGTCTTTCCTATATTCAAGAACTCTATTAGCTATCTTATCAGATAAAATAACAACCCAATCCAATATCTCACAATTAATAGCAGCATGTATCAACGGAACCATTTGACTGGAAAACATAGTCGAGTTATCATTACCAAATAATCTACACATCATAGCTGCGGCATAACAATATGGAGGCAAGAGAGACTCCACGCAGTACATACCTAATGCCTCATGCCTGTGATTTTCAGGAGCCCTTCTCTGTTCTCTAATTGGTTATGACTAATTTTCATTGTTTGCAACAAATTCTTTGATAAACTCTTTATTATAAATCTTCTCTGGGTCAGGAAGGTGGTACATTGCTTTGATATCTTCTGGTCTGAACAACCCGAAGATTGCTCCAGATGCAAAAACAAAATTTTTGTCTTTGATAGACACATTATCAATCACCCATCTAATAACATCATAATATGGAAATTTTTTTGCCCAAGCAGCAACTCGGTGCAGAAATGAGTTTGCCAATGAACCAAGAGGACTTTCAAAATAAAAATCTGAGTTTGCTTCATCAGGAACTATGGCCTTAGCTTCAAAAACTCTAGGGTTTTCCTTTTCTAATAGATTGTAAACATTTTCCCATGTCATTTTTCCAAGTCCCTGGCAGGAGGTGTTTGTAACCAGCTTAAGTTTTGTTGGTTTCTCTTTAGGCAGAATAGTAATCACAGGAGCTTTTTTAGCAATGGTAGCTTTCGATTTCCTAAATCTCTTCGACATTTCAGTGTCAGGGAGTATTTCCCTTTCTCTGCGAACAGAAAAATTGGATGTTCTATTGCTCTGCGATAAAGAGAAGCTTTCAGCCAAGGTGAAGACATAATAATGAAAAACAACTATAAAAAACATTTATTCACTTATTTGTATTTATTATATCCGTGGTTTAAAACTTAAATTCCCTCTAGGGAATCACACTCATGCATTCAATAACAAAACAAATCATTGTTATTCGTTTGATTCACAAGTTAATGTTATCGTACAATTGGAGATTTGGCATATTTCAGAACAAGTATAGATATATTTCCTTTTAAAACTTTGAAACACGATGAATAATAAAAAATGGATATTTAAGTTATAATTGCATCGTAATTCATTTAAAAAGAAAAATGAAACAAGACTTATACCAAATCCCGATTGCGAAGATCGCATCGGAGAGTTTAAAATGAAATGAACCATTTAACATTTTCTCCGAAAATGCGATTGCGATGAGATAGGATCCATCGCATTGGAGTTTAAAAAAAAAAGAATGCAATGTTTTAACTCTTCTGAAATGTGATTGCGATTGAGCGCGATCGCATCGGAATTTTACAAAGCAGAAACAAACTTTAAATAATTCTCTGGGTTTCCGATTGCAATTACTGTTCATTTCAATATAAAGACTTTATAATGTTTTTTGATATGATTAAAAGGCTTTATGACTCATTGGATTGATTTTTTTTTTTTAAAGGTTGTACACTTTGTGAATAAAAAAGTGATATGTATCCTTTTATCAATGAATATTTTATTTCTATTTAGGAAGAAAGATAAAAAGGGGACCTATTTCTAAATGGGATTTATTCTAAAATTTAAATATGGGGAGGGTTGTTGTACAGTACAACAGTAGGTTAGCTAGATCATAGGTATATAGATATTGTGTCCAGGTTGCAACACAACACATGTACATGTGTTTTTATAGGTACAAGTGTTGTTACAGGTACACGATTTGGCACCTGTATAGGTACAGGTGTTGTTACAGGTACATGTCTTCATACAGGCATGGGTATTTGTACAAGTACAAGCACTGGTGGTAGCAAAGGTATAGGAACAAGTGGCAGTATAGGTATAGGTACTGGTACAAATACTGGTATATGTATCGGTACAGGTGGAAGTGTACAGGATTTGGACTACCATCTCACAGTAGATGGATTGGTTAGATTTAGAGACAAGATATATGTACCGGATATAAGTGATATCAATAAGGTGATCTTGAGGGAGTTCCATTCGAAACCATATTTGGGTCACCCATGCTACCAAAAGACTTTGACTTCTGTGAAGAGATTATACTATTAGTTGAATCTGAAGAGGGATGTGGCAGATTTTGTAGCTATATGTTGGATTATCAGATGGTTAAGGAAGATTGTAAACATCCAAGTGGATTTATACATGATTTTCCTACCACCATCCATTTACACTAATGGACTCAACCAATCCAATCGGTTGTCATGCTCTTACCTTTAGTTACCCTTATACATGCACTGAGCTTCATATGAGTCTTGCATCACATGCTGGGTTTCATTATTCTCTCCCAAAGTTCCATTAAGTTTTTTCCTTTCCCAACCAATGCCCAAGACTAAAAGAATGAAAGGTAGGGGAAATTTTAAGGGATAATATTCCCAGGTGTGCTAATTCTCCATGTTTTTTCAAAAAAAAAAAAAAGATTCGCCAAATCCCACTTTTTTTTAGATGTTTCGTCCATATTTTATAGTATAAAATTATTTTACTTTGAAAATAGCCAAAATTTAATATATACTAATATAAATTCATTGGAAATCTAAATAGTTTTACAAAACTATTTCCAAAAATTTGACAATTTTCTTATTAGGGACTAGTAAGATTCACCAAGGTTTATAAATTTTAAGATAAAATTCCATCCTTAAAATTTTCCCTAAAATGCAAGAACAAGAACAAAAAATAGGAAGACCATGAAAACCCAAAATCAATACGACACTGCAACAAAGTGGCATTTCCTTGCACTAGACATAAACAAAGTTGAAAATCAAGCATGAAAAAATCATAAAATACCGAAAGTGCAAGACAAGACAAGAAGACCATGACTCAATCCCCATGGTTCCCATTGCTTCCTAGGGAAAGCCCAACCTGAGTCTTCTTCAATATTTCATGGTAGTCTCTTTTTCCATGCAATCCCCTACATCATACTTTCATAAACACATAATTGTCAATTCATAAATAAATATGACAATATACCGGTTATCTTACCTTTCTACTATTTATTATTACTATATGTTATCACATCACCCTAATGTTAGATATATAAACAATTCAACTATTACCTTGACATGCTAATACCAAGCCTGTTTCCATAAAATTGTTCACACATGTCATTCACATGTTCCAAATATCACGACATCATATCTATTAACTAAAATCAACCTTTACCAAGACTAACAGTCATGTCATAATCAATTAATAGTCAAAACCACAACACTAAAAATATCACCTACTTAAACTCATGTACACATCAGATATCTCAACACATATTACGCTAGTACAATCATCTTAACACAAAATCATTTCTCCATGCCATGTTATAGACACATAATCATATCATGCAATTATTCAAACATTCAAAATTAGATGACATTATAGACACCAACACTCAAACAACAAATAGATGACATGATCAAACATTCAAGTACAACGTAAAAGGCATAAGAAAGCTCATGCCTTTTAATGTATTTCAGAGTAGGTTATCTTGTCTGCACACTCAATCTAGTCGGCACGATATCATATCAATTGAAACATAGATAAGGTCATGATATCTGTGACAAAATCTAGCTAACATGTTCACATTATAAATTTCCCATAAGAAAGTGTCATTCATGCATACAATCACATATGCACAGTGAGTCTAGACATAATATAGCACACTATCATAATTCGATCGACTCATGCCTGAATTTCATAACCCTTACCATCAAGTCACTAACATGTAACAACAATAAGATGTATATCATGCTCATCAACAACATGTAACCAAATCATCAAGCTAACTATCATAAAAAAATAACCAGTTAACATATATCATACACATCAATAACATATATCGTAACTAACATAAAACAACAATAGCAATGCATACCACTATAGGTTGTTATCTTTCGTGATTATCCAACACGTACATAGAACCTCAATAATCAACTAGCTCTATAATTTATGTAACCATAACATTAATAGAATGAAAGGGATGCTCAACCATAATGCATATAAAAATCCTAATCCTACATACCTCCATGCCCAACATCAAAACCTATATGACGACATGCTCTTGCCTCGAGTTCCAATGTTGCAGCTTCACTTTGATGCTCTACATATCCTGCTTTATCTTAGCCAACACATTGTCATAATAACATACCAATATCATCATGATGACCTAATTGCATACAATGACCTTATGCACAACAACGTTCACCAAACCAATGCAAACTTGACCATATGCACCCACTTGACATGTATAACCAATCATTAACGATCAATGCATGTCCCACATATAGCATCACCTAAGAAAACATACACAGACAACACACAAGCATGAACAATAAGTGACCTAGTATAAACAAGGAATGCATGTACAATATGTAACAATATGTAAGAAAGCATGCATGAGAAATACACAAGCATGAGAAACACATAACCAGTCATACACTCATGAAAACACGTTCACAACAACACCATCAACACTTCCATGGCGACACCACTACCACCATGTCTAACACCACACAGATGTAACTAGCACATATAGACCATAATCATACTACACACACATGTAACCAACATAAATGCATGATCAACACACCATGCATCAGTTCAAGAATTGAACCATGCTCTGATACCACTCTCTAACGCCCTCTTCCCACATCTACTCAGATAACCAGCCTACTAGAGTAAAAATGCGACGAGAGGCTACTAATATTAGGTTCAACATCTTATATGACCTTAGGGTATTGGAACCGATGGAAACATGTCAAAAAAAACTTACATAACATTAGTAACACCCGCAGAAGGTAACCCAACCTCCCAGACCACTGAACCCTGAGGGGGAAATTATTTTTTACCCTTTTGAGCCTTATCCATGAGCATGTATGAGAAAGGGAGCAAATAGAAGAATATATTTGTGGGAATTCCAAGGCAAGGTCGTAGCCAGGGCCCCAAAAAGCCAGTTTTGTGTCTGCAACTCTCATATTCGTGCCACCTTTTTAGCCCTAGAGCCTAGGTCACTACCCAGAACTTCATGAAATTGTAGGAGATGATAAATAACATTAAAAAAATGGTATGAAAGCAATCATATCATCAAGAACTCATATAGACCCCTCTCGGCCATGATAGGAATTTTTTAAAACATGTCACAAACATTGCATCAACAGGTATGAACACCATATTTAAACATGGGGGTCTATTACTTATTTGAGAATAGATAAGAATTATTGCTACCCTATATCATAAGATACAATATATTTTATTTGACCATAGATAAATTGTGCATTCATTTACACGTAAAAACATAGATAGAACCATACATCATCAATGATCAAATACATGCTTATAACCAACATATTAACGAAATAAATACAATCGATAAAACAACAATAAAATCCATACATAAAGTAACAAATTTTCATACAAAATACTAGAGTAATGAGTTCTTCAACACTGAATGTGAAAACCAACCCGAGATTGGACTTCCACATTCCACCTTACCATAGATTGGTTGAGCCAAAGGTCACTTCATCCAAGTACCCTCATTCCATATTCCAAGAATGAATGTGGGACTTTATCAAACACATCAATCAACACCAAACTAGGGATCTAGAGACGAAACCATCTCAACCCCAAATCAATGATTCCACCTCAAATTCAAACGTCACTAATGATCACATATTGATCACTATCCAAGTTTTTTCAGGGCTCCGGAGTGTTTTTTCCATCCAAGGCTTCCAGTGCTAGTAAATCAATGGCGAGTGTTACAGGGATTCTGATTTGTTTATCCAACAAGGACTTCTAAGACCAATAAATCAACCCACCTAGGGCTTCCAAAGTGTTTTTCCAACCAAGGATTCCAGGACTAGTAACTCAACCCACAATTATCCTCTGGGCTTCCAAAGAATTTGTCCAACAAAGGCTTCCAGGAACTAATAACACAACCCACATCTAAAGGAATTATGAGAACCAATGAAAAAACAGTCAATGGAAATAAACCCACAATACCATGGCTATCCAGGAAATGGAAAATCTAAGAAAATTCACATGCATACCCATGCATGCCAAAAACTATTGAGTAAAAAAAACATGTAGCTCGGTACCTGCAATCAAATCATGTTGCAGTTGTTGATGTTGATGTCCACCTGTGCTTTCCTTCTCTTCCTTTGGCTTCTTTCTCCAAACCACCAAGTATCCACACTCTCCAAGAGTTCTCCAAGAAAATTCTAAGTATCCAAGAGTATGAGAGAGGGAGATGATGAGAGAGCTCCAAAAATGCATTGACCAAAGCTTGCCAACTGATCCTCAGAAGAATTTTTTATCAATGAAGCCTCTATTTTCTTCATTTTCCTCCTTACATGCAACATGTGACCTTTCAACTTCCTTTTCTCCTATTTTCCATTATTTTCATAAATAAAATTTCAATTACTGCCTCATGCCTTTCCAAATCCTTTGCATTTTCATTTTTCAAATTCTTTAGCAATAATAAATGGAAGTGAACACCCTCTAGGATGTTTTTCCCAACATTCAACTTGGAATACATGTCCCACCGAGTGTGGATATTATATTTTTACATGGATTTTTACCAGGGCTGTTACAACACATGCACAAAGATTTATCTAGGAGAAAGAAACTAATCAAAACACCTTCCTATATGTATTGCACTAACCAAATAATATGGATGAATACAATATGCTTTCTCAAGCTTGAGAATGACCTGCACTGGTATCTTCTATCCTTTGTCTGGTTATCTAACTCTTTCCAATACTTAGCCAAATTTTTGAGCCTCCAATCTCCTATTTCCTTGTGTTGTTCCTTGAGGAATTAGGCCCTATTATTTAAAAAATTCCTCAATTTCTATTGCACAATTCCTTTAGGCCAATCTATGACTACATACACCATCTTCACGACTTGGAATAGTTTACAACCGATAGTACACTACCCTTGAACTCCAATCTCAATTGGGTAACTATAATTCTATTCATGCATGTGTTAATTTAGGCTAATTAATCAGTTAATTGGTTTATCACTGAGGTTACACCCAACTACTAGACGTTCCACTAGTTCCTCCAACAATTAGAACTAGTTTAACTAATCATAACTCAATTTAACTGAATTAAATTGTTAGAACCAAAATTAACTCAACCTAGGCTCCTAAAATTGGGAATCACTGCACACAACTCAAGTTCATTCCCCCAACTCGAATTAACTAATCTAACTGAGTGATAACAACCATTCCACCACAGTTAACTCATCCAAATTTTCTGTTGATGTGGAATTTTGAATTTTCCCTATTTAATCAAGGTAAAAATAAATTAGGATATTTTCTTGCTTCATTTTCAATAACTTATATAGTGTATTTCTCCATTCAATGTTTCTTCACTCTCCATTCCCTTTCATAAAAAAATAATTTTTCCTCCTATGGTAGGCACATTACTCCATTGGTTTGATAAATTTATGGCAAGGAATTTGGCCTTATTAGACTAGCTTACTCCCTTATCTCGGTCACTTATTTTCATTTGTCAAATCTCTTTAATTTTCAACCCTTATTGTTTTTTCATCCTTCATTTGAATATTATTAAACCTATAATGATTAGGCAATAATTAGGGAAAGCTACTTCAATAATGTTGTGGAAAAATACACATAACAACAAAGGTTTATCGCGAGGCTTGTCCAAGTTATGATAATCTCACTATTTCTTCTATTCAAATTAGGAATTCATCCTTAGATTCGAGAACTAATAAAAATTTTAATTAAAATTCATGGAAGTATATAATTTTTTCCTTAACACTATTCCAGTTCTTTCCTACTATATAGATCATAAAAAAGGTGTCTCTTTAGAAGCAAGAAATGGGAAATAATTTCTTCATTAGGGATTGAGGTCGTCTCTATTGGATAGAAAATCAACCCAATATGGAAAAAAGAAATATCAATGAATCCAAAGTAACTTTGAGAAGTTACAAAGAGCTAATTCATTTTAATAAGAAGAATATTTTGTGATCCTAATCTAAGATCAATGAATTGGAGCACCATTATATCATGTAGAAAGATGACATTATGAGTTTTTTTATTCATTAGAATCAAAGGATCGATTTATTGGAAATTGATAACTTGGTTAGAAAGTTGACATTTAATCTTCGAAATTACAATATGTCATTAGTCCCAAATAATTAGGTAAAGCATGTTATTCTATGAACTCAATAGCAGAGAGGCTTGGTTCTATGAGGAGGACAAGATATGGTGTAATTTTTTTTGTAATCAACTGGGTCAACCTTCTACTTGCATGACATGAGGTCAATTCCAACAGCTACCACTATAACACGTAGGTGAACCGTGCCACCCCCAGCACACAACCTGCAGCTAATCTTGGGGGATTGGAACCTAGAACATCTTGTAACAGAAAAATTCACTTTCATGACCATTTCTAGTTGAGATGCCACCAAGAGAATGGTAGGGTGTACACTTTTAATATTCACATTATAATTTATTAAATTAATTTTGATTTGATCTATCCTTCTTCAACATGATTTAAAGATTATTCGTCCTCAAACTTCACATCTATATAAGATAAAAAGAGTGATGAGAGATGAAACAGGAGTTCTTTTTTGTTATCCCATAATCTAACGTCTACTAATTACGCTTGTTTGCAATCCCGTGGTTGACTTACATTTAATAAAATATCCATTACATAAACTTGAGTAGGTATTGTAATAAATTTGGTTCTTGGATTGGCATGGTAGGACACCAAGGCCACAAGATCAATAGGGTTGAGAGTTGCAACAATATGAGACAATGTTGGAGATGACAAATTGGAGAACCAAATAGTTTATGAGTAGTTTTTTCTGGTGTTGTAAGTTAAATCCATGGGCATTTCAATGGTTACCAACTAGTCTAGAAATGGTAACTTTGTTGAACTACTATTATTGTTTTGAGTGGGTTTTATCATCCTTGGGTTCTGAGTATAAATGGTTTTGTTCTATTATGATTTGGTTAGTTTTTACACTTGTTATGTGTGGCTTTCCATAACCCAGAGATCTAAAATGTAATAGGTTTACAAATATTATAAATGTAATAAATTAAATTTAAGAGATGAGTAAGGTGAGATATGTGAAATATACCCCTATTATGATAATTAGGTAGTTGTTGGCAACATAGTTTTGATCCATTTTGAGGAGCCTCTTTGGATTTAGCCTTGGTTATTTGCCCCATATTTCATGAGGACTTGTAAAGTCTTAGTGTGAGGGAGACATTGGGCTTTGTTTTTAGGCATTTTACTCTCAAGTGTGATTTTAGCCCTTTCTACCAGCTCTTATAGCCTATTACCATTCTCTTTAGTCACAATCACTTATAATATGGTCATCACATGCATTATAGTTGAAATTGATTTTTTATTTAGAACATATTTTACTTTTATTTTAAAAGGGACACTTGTAAACTAGATACACATCGTTCTCATATTGAGCTCTAGAATGTGCCTCCATGCAATAATATATTTTTCTGTACTTTTCTTTATATTTTTTAAGTTGATATAAAATCATGTCATTTCACACATTGAAATATTTTATTCATGGTTCATAGTGAGAGTAAAATATTTTTATGAAATTTTCTTATGATGTATATCTATTTTTACTTTTAATTACACCATATTTTTTTTTTCCATTTAGATATATTTACGCCTTAAGGCGTTTTTATTTGAAAACAACTCCCCTAATGTCCAGTCTATACCAGTGTGCACCATAGGATAGAATGTTACATGATTGAAAATATTTTGAAGATTGAATTAATAATTAAAAGTTAAGAGAAACTAATAGTTAAAATAAGCAATGACTACATTTAAAAAGTAATTAAAAAAAATAAAAAATTGTTGAACCGTTTCTTGATGGCTTAAGGCTGAAGCTTATTCCACTCTCTTCTCCATAAAAATGTTTCTCTTGCATATTTGTGGCCTTAGTAAAATTCTGGACTGCGATGAATATTTCAAAATGAAAAGAATAATATCTATAACTTTGAAATAGCCTCGGACAAACATTTATATTATATAGATTATTTATTTGAGGAAATTTTGTGATATGATATTTGTATTATACTGGTTTTTTTGGAGAGATTTGTAAGTGAATTCTGCATCCATAGAAGTGTAGAAATACAAATCAAATTAAAATCTCTAAAACACAAAGCAGTACATCTAGTTTTTATCTTATAGATATTTCCAAAATGGAAGGTAAGTGAAATTCCAATGAGGAGATAGATTGGTGGGACGGGTCAGTTGGAAACACATCAACCAATTTTTAGCAACTTTAAATATATTTTCTTTATTTCATTTTTTTTTTTGTTAACTTTAGTTTAAATATATTTTTTTTATTTTATTTTTAGTTTAAATATGTTTTTCTTATTTTATTTTATTTTATAGAAAACACTTCAAAAAGGAAATCAAAGATAAGTTAAGAAGAAAATTAAAATTTATTTAATAAGTTTTCTGATTTTAGTGTGTTTTTGTGCTTTATGTATATATATAAACGACTTTGTACTATATATAGAGAGAATATGAATCTAATATTCAAATTCAAAAGATTCAACCATGAAAATCCTCAAATCCAATTTAATTTGTCAACTATTTCTAGAAATATTTAAAATCAAAAGATTCAATGATAAAATTTTGTATATTATGATATGTTGAAGATGCTTTTACTTTTTATGATATTGAAACTTATATAACTCAATATTGTTAACCAGTCTTATTAAATGAACAATGTTAATGATGCAAATTTACAGAAAAAAAAAAAACATTATGATATTAAATTTCATTAATGATTATCCCATTTTATATATAGCTATTACAATTTTATAACTACTTCACTTGATGATTTTGGTGATTATTTATTCATGAGACACTATATTTAGGTGAAACTTGATACCGATGGATGTTACAATTTCTTAAGATATTTCTACAACAAATTCCAAACAAAATGACATGAAATTATCTAAATGAGAGTAAGGGATATCAAATTATCATTTGATATTAATATAATTAGGCACATGTTAAGTATAAAAAGAATAAAGGATATCAAATTATCATTTCTTATTAATATAATTAGGTACATGTTAAGCATAAAAAATAAAATTTAGAATTTTTTACAATTAAAAATAAATAAATAATCTTAATGGGGTGTCGTGACCGATATTGTAAGATTGTGAAAGTCATCATTAACTGAAAACATTTACATTAAAATAAAACAATGGTTGCTGCCACTCAGATCAACGTTCGTGAAACTCATCATTAACTGAAAACAATTACATTAAAATAAAGCAATGATTGCTGCCACAGAGATCAACGTTCGGTATGGCCCTAAGTCCTAAGAAACACATTTCCCTTGGTTTTCACACATATGGCTGACTGGAAACAATTAAAATACTAGTAAGTATTATGTGGTTAATTAAAATATTAGTATTATGTGGTTTAATGGTAACTTTTGCTTGGTGATACTTCAAATCCCATCGGGTATATATATCACCTTTTATAATCTGGGTTAAAATTATATGAATTTTTTTATAAAAAGCATCCTACACTTCCACACATAATTATGATCTTCTCCTAAAATTACAATGCTAATAACAATTCCGGAAATGAATGTACTATATAAACAATAACTACGTAGAAGTTATAACTACGTAGAAGTTATTTTCTGGACTATTCAATCATAAATGTGTTTAAAATGTAAATGCTTATTATTGACGATCATGAAAATTGATCCTGGGTCTCCTTTAAATTATCCTAAAGAATTATCAATTTACCATATATAAAAAAAAAATGTAAATGCTTATCATAAAATTAAAACAGATACACTCCACACCTCCACGCATAATTAGGATTTTTTCCTAATGGAAATGAATGTCAATGTACGTCTACATAAACGGAGATGGAGAAGTGGAGATGGAGAAGTGGGGCCAAACAGCTACGGCGAGCCTTATATCCCACTCTATTGGCCTATAAATGCACCGAAAAACGAAATGGCCACCGTAAAATCATTTATTGTACTAGCCGGAGGAATCGTCCTGAAAATCATGAAAATTCCGGTAAAATTTTCAGAAAATCTGGCAGGAATTTTTCTAAATCCATGTTATAACTATCAAAGTTTAATATTTTGGGTGTCCTACAGGTTTTTGATGGTGCTGAATCCATTTCCAATGTCAAAATCAAGATTCAAGCACTGTTTCTGCAAGATTTTTAAAAAAAATTTAGCCCGGATTCCGGCCAATTTTGACCGTCCGGGCAATTCCTCCGGCTGGTTAGACAACGCCGAAATATAAGGCTTGCCAACAGCCACACGGAGATGGAAGAGTGGGCCCAAACAGCTCCGTAGCTACGTGATCGAGAAGTGGGCACAAATAGCCACGTAAGTAGGCAATGAGATGAGAATCTGCAATCGGGATAAGGGAAGCAGGCTATGAGAATCTGCAATCGGGATAAGGGAACTGGGAACGAACAGTAAGTAAGTAGGCGATGAAAATCTGCAATCGGGATAAAGGTTGCCGCTTTACACGACCTTCACATTTTTCTGCGTTCTATTTTTGCAAATTTTATCCACAAGACAACACATATTCCAACATATTTACATATATTAGCCTGAATATCTCAGGCGTTGGCTACAACTAGTTGCTAAGAGATTAGGGATTGGATGCAATTACTGTAGCATTTTCGCATAAAATTGCAATTTACACTTCAAAATAGAAAGTTCCATTGTGTCAAGTGAAGCACTTCAATAAAATCTCACCACAATCAATTTCATAGAAAACCTTCAAATATGGTAATTGAAAGATGTTTTACAAACCCAGAGAATCAAGTTTCCCACCAAATCTAATGCGAACTTCAATATGTCTATCCATTTCATCCACTCCATCTAATACATGCCATACTTGAATTTCCCCATCGAGGCTACCCGTATACATCATGTAGCAGTTCATCAAATCATGAATGCGTGCAGTAATACACTTTACAGGAGCTCTATGGCCTTCCAAAACCGCTACGCACCTATGCAAACTACCCACTTCTCTTTTCCAAACTCTAATGCTCTTATCGGCAGATCCATAACAAACCATGTCAGAGACCGTTGCCAAGCACAACACAGCTTGTCTATGTCCTTTCAACTCGGCAGTGACAGATATGCTCAGGTTGTCTACCAATTTATCGACCTCCCACACGAAAACGGAAGAATCACCTCCACCGGAATACAGGATCAAACCGTCCGGGCTTAGAGCGAGACCATTCACTGCAAATTTATGCTTATCCATGGTGGTCACTAGCGAATGTTTTTTATGGTCACCGTATTTCGTCCAGACTTTGATTGTGCCGTCGGCGGATGCAGTGTACACGAATCCACGCGAAGAAACGATCATTGCATTTATGGCGTCGTCGTGCCCTCGAAAGGAGTCCACGCAACGAAAATCAGAGAGCCTCCACACCTTCACCGTTCTGTCCCACGAAGCCGAATATAGATTGCCATTTTCTACCGCCATTGCAGAGATTGTATCTGCATGCTGTATCCAAAGGCACTGCTTGTGCCTGCGTATCTCAACATAATTTTTAGGCGACAGAGAGTTCAGCAGATAGTCCTTCACTGTGGGTATCGTGCACACGAGACTATGATGCAGAGAAGAGTCCCGTTGAGCTCTAGAACATTTCCATACTCTAATCCTGTGATCCTGGTGGGCACTGAATATTTTATCTTCGACAACCAGAATAGATTTAACTGCTCCACCTTCGCAACCGAATCTGTAGTGCTCTACGAGTTCACGGGAAAGATCATATTGTTCACATACTCGAAGGCCCTTATCAATAGATCCGCTGTATATCAAATTACATTCTCTCGCAAATGCAATGGAATATAGGCAACCCTCATGACCTTTGATTGTTGACACGCATCCGTATTTTTTGAGGGGCAGAATGGAGTAAAAGTTAACTGACATTCTAGAACGACCTTGCAGGCAAAGAAGGTCTTGCTGTTTACTATCCGAACGTCTTTGGCAGGCCATTGAGACTGCAAAACGCTGTTGGCTTTCAACTCCATGTTCTTGATCTAAATTTGCAGAGGTAGCTGAATCCCTTTCTTGGTGCTCTTCCATGGCTCTCATGGGAGCCACAAACGCCTCGACTACAATATCAATCTATATTCTCGGACTAAATTTCTCAGACCTCGTGAATACAATGTACATCAAATTTCCAAGACAAGAAACAGATAAGTATAAGCGCACTTCAAGATGAGTAAGAAGACGAGGATATGAGTTACGGGAAAACAAAAGCTACGAACAAAATATCTGGGACAATAGATTTCTGCTAATTTATAACATTGCCTACACAAGAAAATATACGATTATAAGATAGTGTTTTCGACCTGCGATCGTCATATTTGACTTAGATGGTGCCTACTAACTTCTGGATGTAGGGCAGCTAGGTTTACCACCACCAAACAGTCTAACACTCTTCCATGAATAAAATAGTAGTGAGGCATGTATTCTGTGACACGCAAAGGTTGAAGTGGGGCATACAGATGCCATGATTCTCTTTGGTTTTTTTCTCTTATTCAACGTATAGGCGAATCTCCGACTGTGCACACTCTCGCGGAAAAGATGAATTAAGTACTTTATCCCTTTGGAGTGCGAAAAACCATTTCGAGACAGGAAAATTTACACGTGCTGTTTCTATATTAATTGGCAAATGACATCACCATTAAACCTAATCCGATAGAATTATATATCTATCTATGGAAATTTAGACAGCATGCCTAAGAAAATCATGACTATATGCATCACATCCGAAGATTATAACTGTTATATCCGTTTACTCTATGACATACAAAAAACAATTAACAATTGCTATCATTATGGTTGCAAGTATGACATGGCCACGATTGTCTTCACATAAAATATAAATGCTTCCACAAAGTCAATTTTCCTCGCAAGGCATTAACCAAGATTTATAAATTGCAACTTGAAATTTGGAAAACCTCAAACGAATTTTCCTCCATGATTTCATATATTTAATCTTCGAGCAGGTGATTTCGATCATATATCTTGTATTTTTAAAATGGACAGAGGCTCGTTTGGCGGGAAACTTGAAGTATAAATCATGTATTCCTTAGAACAAAATGCACCGTGAATTAAACCTTAATCAATGTTATAAAATTCATAACAACTTTGCTTGCATGTGTCAATATTAGAGAAATCATAATTATCTAGCAACTTGGAAAATTGTGAAGGCGAAGATTCTTCGATCAAATACACCTAACCATTTATTTATTATTATAATTTCTTTCGTCCACCGACCTCCCAAACAAACCGACCAAAAACGTGCAACGTGTATTAAATTTGAACTTCAATCCAAACTTTCTAAAAAGTGTAAAATTATCGTTATGCCGATTCACACAGTTTTGTCTTTGAGGATCATATATTGCAAATTGCAATTGAGCCAAAATCAAATTTTCATTAACTAATAAAATTTCAAATTTCAAAAATAATTTGAATTCATTATAAAATTTACTTATGCATTAATTCATTAATTAAAATATTAGAATAGTAATATTTTATTAAAGGTAAAATACTAAAAAATACCATCTTACCTTTCATTGTTATTATCAGTTGGGTTCTTTCATAACACTAAATATGGTTGCTATCGTGCACGGCGTGTTCAATTCTCCGTGAGGCTCATGGTGTGGCACTATGAGGCGCCCGTCCAATGGACATCTCTCTTGGTGGCACTGTCTTAGTTTGACATATAGTAATGCTCCGTTAGGTCTTGTAGTACCAACCTCAAATGATTTCCATGATCTTTCGTTGACATGGAATAAATTAATATGTCATCCATAAATACAATAAAAAACTTTTACAAATAATTTATGAATATGTCGTTAATCAATTCTCATGCCTCATTCAAAAATTAGTCTTACTTATATCATGGTCTCAAAAATTTATCTTACTTATATCATGGTCTAATGTGTATTTTGGAAAAATAATTTTTTTATTCTTATATGGTAACATAATTCATTAATTCTAGATAGAGGGTATTTATTATTCATTGTGACTTTTTTCAACTACTTAAATTCAATACATGACATCAATGTTTGATCCTTCTTATTCCACAAAAGCAATTAATGTTCACAAATCTTAAACACTTTGGATGTATGTACCACTTCCTCGAGAATACTTTTAATTGTATTTGTACTTCGTTTAATTTAGGTTTACTTATCTTATAAGGTGTTTTTCATACGAAGGTAGTACCTTGCATCAAATCAATAGAGAAATATATCACTAGCACATTTGGCCCGATTTACAACGGCCAAAATGTCGCTCTTGCGACACATAAGCGTCTCAAGAGCGACACTTTGAGGTGGGGAAAAACATCAGTTCTCCTAAAGTCAGAATTCTGACATTTGACTTAACTGTCGGTAGAGCAACGCTAATTCCAACGTTTTTTTTGTGGTGTCACAGTTTCAACGTTTCAAATTAGTCATCTCTCTTCCGATGTTTCACGTTTCGTCGCTCTTCTGATGTTTATAAGCGTCACAATTCTGACGCCAACAAGTACCATAACCAACATTATAAGCATTTCTCTTCTGACAAACAAAAGCGTCGATATTCTGACATTATAAAATGGGCGTTGCAAGTCCGACGTTATAATATGGGCATCACAAGACCAAATTTATTAACGTTTCGTCGCAACACAGACATGACAATATCTGTGTCGCAAGACTAATGTGACAAAAAATTCGTCGCAAGACCGATAGTAGTGAAACATCAGAATACCGATGACAACAGACACACATGTAAAAAAAAATGTTGCAGACCAATTTCACATTTTGTGATGTTGCCCTGCTCCCAAGCTTTGGTCTTGGTATTCCACTTTAGCGATTCTATTCTTGTGTTAATTTAGCTTGTCGATAAAATTAGGATACATGTCAATAGATGAGGATTTCGTATCAAAATACATCAGTGAAACCCATTATCTCATGCTTCGGCTAAATATATCCCCTGAGGAAAATACAACAACAAGAATAATTTTAATGCCAACAAAAGATTGCACAGCTTAATAATGTACGAGCACTCAAAGACTAGTGGAAAAAATTGAATTAAAGTTCTGCAACCATTCATCATCATCCTCCCGTTTCACTTCTGTTTTCTAATATTTCACTCTAACGACCAAGACAACGTTGCACGAAATAACAAAATTTATAATAATGTATAGCAATCAAAGACTCATTAAAATATGAATTAGAGTTTTGCATGCAAGATCATGTGATATACCTGCATGGTATTGCATTGATAGTAAACAAAAGTCATGCAAGTGAGGTAAGGTCGAACAGGTAGCAATCGATATACAGTAGGCAAAGTCTCATAAGAGTTGCTTTTGAGAAAAAATCAACTACAAAATGGTCATGAAATCAGTGATAGAAACTCACAAAGGAGGGTTGTGTCATGAAATCTATAAATGAATTCACATATTCTCACACTTAGCATGCTAAAAGGAACTCAAAATTATAGTAGGAAAGGTCTCAGGAGAGTTCCTTTTGAGAAAAAATCAACTATGAAAGGGTCATAAAATCAATGACACAAACTCACAATTATGAAGGTCTCTCTCATGAACTCTGTAAATGAATTCACATAAATTCACACTTAATATGCTAAAAGGTACTCAGAATTACATATTGGACCTACAATTAGCATTTATAAGCCATTGACCATTTAACTTATATGTATAGTTAGTTTAAAATGTGAACATATTCTAAATGCATGCATTCTAATTGTTATTAGATTTTGCTAGGATTATATTAAAAAATTACGGAGTTCATCCCTAGAGCAATAAACAAATAGCACTGAGATGACTGGCATCACCTACCCATCTCTTGAAAATCTTGTGAAGGAGGCACTTCATTCAACTCTCCATTTCATCTTCTTCTATGGGATTCAATGGAATTGTAGGTGTATCAGAATCACACCAGTCCTCCTGTGGCTCTAGTGGCTCTATGGGGTTGCAAGTAATTCATTTCAAGACTCATAGAACATTTCATTCATAGATATCCAACCTAAGAACACAAAAGGCCTCAAAACATAAAAAATGTAGCTACCTTGGTGGAATAGAATATGGGCATGGATACATGGCCTCCAAATTCTTGACTTCACATTCACGTTGTACATTAACTTCTAAACTTTCATCCCCAGCAACTACTCACCATGAAGGACTAAGGTCAAACTACACAAACATTTAAAAAGAGGCTAGTGACAAGATCTCTAATTGAAAGAAAATATTTGAGAAGACCAGTCCTAATCGAATGACCTTAATAAGACAAACATTAACATGATTGCATAAAATGTACTTGATATATGTCTAGAAATATTCATAATTGACATTATTTTAATATGTTTTTTTCATTTTTCATGTTTTATACTACACACATGATTAACCATTTATTGTTGCATAAAAAAACATATGAGTGATAGTTCCAAATCCCATATAAGAGCAAGAAATTATGTTTGCATAACTTGGGGGCAGCACCAAGCGGTCACAGGTACAATGGAATATTCCTGTATATTCTGCTTTGTATTATTGTTTCCAATTCCGAGCAACTGATTACCTTCAAATCCAGAGCCATATGCATGCCAAAACCGAGATTGTTTTTATTGTAGATGGTCTTGGTCAGCTAGGCCAGACAATCATTGGGCATCTTCAACAAGTAACAATCTCACCTGAAAATGAAAACTTGACATCAATATCGATCTTATTGTACCGAATGACATAGAGTTGGCAAGTGATAAGAAATTATCTAATGAATTTTTTGCATCAACAAAAGGGGCTTATTTTAGTGCAAACTCCTTTGCCAAGTTAAATTCTTCACATCCAATTTTGAGGGCATGTGAATCCCTTGGCTGTAAAAATCCAACTCCAACTTAGGCAGCATAAATACCATTGAAATTAACTGGAAGTGCCATTAATGAAGCTAGAAAGACAACCACAATTACTCTACCTATATTGGAGATAATACTATATTGTCCTAGACAAATCTTGGCTATAAGAGTCCTTATTATCACTCTAAAAAAAGAATTTTTTATTCAGGTACATATTCCATGTATACTCGTTGACACCATATAATGGTGCTTATGTTATAATATAGCATATTATCTATTATAACGAGACAAACTATTCCCAAACTTTAGAGTAACAAAAAATTTAGAATAGCCATTTTTTATTTATGCACAAGCATTATGCTCTGTGAGAATTCCAAATTCCTCGTTTGTGCATTGTGCCTTCACCGAGCATAGATCATCACTAGATTCATGATGTCTTATTTTGGTTTCTAAGAGGATGAACTACTTATTCAGTGTTTTTATGTTTATCCATGTCCTTCAAGCACATCACAATAGAAGCCTTTCCCTAATATCGTAACCACCTCCAACATTGTGCTCACATATGGCTTATTTTGTCAACAAGCAAAATGGATTCAGGATAATCCTTGAAATAAAGGAAACATGGAATATTTTCAAGGCATTGTTTAAAATATTCGATGATTTTGACCTATTTTGGTCGTATAATCCAATATTGTTGTCCTGACATGACCCAGTTTAATCGTATTTTGGTCTAAATCGTCAAATATATAAACAACGCTATATTTCCAATTCCAGCAGTCTCCAAGGCAATAGCTAGAGCATAGTTTTTAAATCTTGTTTCATTTTAAAAAATCAATAAATAGAAATTGTTTTAAACAATCTCAACACAATTTCTAGTTGCATCTTAAAAAGTGGAACATTCCTTTCCAACCTCCCAACTGTAATTCTGGTGAACATACTTTTCCAGAACAATAACCAACGCCTTTGATTAGCACTATGATGAGGTTAGATACTACAATGAAAGTATCAATTTTTTTCTCATAAAAGGAAAGTTAATGCCAAACTACTATAAATGCTCAGGAGTGAATTTTTCCTGTGACGGAACCATACAATAAATTTTCCTACAATGAAAACAAAACTTCCCATTCTATAGAATAAAATTGTATCTACCATCAACCTCAGTAACATGAAACTTGCATTCAACCACAAATGCAAAAGTTTCATTATATAGTACACCAGTATGCAAAAAAATCATTAAGTATACAGAATACAACTAAGACTCAAACCAATAAGAATACAATTCAAGTATGTCATCTTGGGATCAGTAGATGAACATGCTATGAGATATGACACCCATTATCACTCTGAAAAGGGAATTTTCTGTTGAGGTGCATAGTATCTTTCCATGAGATATTTTAAATTGAACAGGAGTGAACAATAATAAGGATATCAGCAGTTAGGCTTATATCATTATTCTAGGATATCTTCATCAAGAATAAGTAGAGAAAATTTTCTTGGATAATAATGTTCTTGTCGAGTAAAAGGGCATAAGGTGTTGATCCTCTTCTTTAGTTTTGAGAATAATCTGTCTCAGACAATATTTTACCTTGAAGCCCTGTAGTAGGATCATTGAAAGCATCTGTCCCGAAGGTGGATAAAACTATAGACCTTTGAAATTTTTTTTATGATCAATTCTCCTCTATGGAAGAAAGTACTTTGTCTAAAGATAACTCCATCAGATTGAGAAATAAGTCAATCAATGTGTCACCAATCCTAGGCTACAACAAGTATTCTCAGTTATTCATTGACATATTCTAGCATAATAATATTTGAGGCATACTACTAGAGGCATGTTAAGGAAGTTCAAACTTACTATATATTCCCAAGTGATTCACTATAGCAACACATTCTTTCATAGTCTGGTGAAACCGTGCCCTCTTGAGACTGCTAGTGTAGGTAGAAGAATGGGTGAAGCTAAATGTGAGTGCATTGAATACCTAGGTAAAAAGTAAAATGAACGTGGAAATTATGGTGTTGGCTGAAAGTATGAAAAATTGAGCCAACTAAATTTCCAACTAGGAAGAAAAGAGTGATTAAACACATAATTGGAAATCCAAGTGCAACTCTTCCAAAATGGAAAGACAAATTGTGACTACCTCATCCCATCGCATTGACGAGATATAGAGTAGCCGGCCTACACCTCACTAGTACTATATTTCCCACTACTGATAAGAGTTTTTCTTGTCAAACACAACTATTCCTCCACCACAATTGCACTTTGCATATGAAAACTAAAATTTAATTCCCCTCAATCATATCACATTATAGGCTAGTGGTTATTCGTCTTCTGGTAATGATTGGAAATGTTTCATATTAAATGTTTTGCTGAGATGGAGGAATATGAAGGAAGACAACATAAATCCATTGTATTGAAGCTTGTTCTTCATCACTTATTAGAATAATTAATTCATTGGCATCAATTAATGACAAAATAAAATAGGAATTCATTCCTACTCATGCACCAAGAATTTGTAAGAGATTCCTTGTCACTCTCTCTTTTCAAATTTTCTTGAAAAAGTGTCCATAAGAGAGGTCGTTGATTGTAGCGCCAAAACTATGTTGTTCTCATGGATGAAGAAATTTAAGGATTGGCAACTAGAGGAAATTCCTCTATATGATATCCATGAATTAAGAAACAAAATATAACCATTAAGATGCAACCAACTTGAAATATTCAAGAAGTGGAGAGATAAGAAGAGCACACTTATTGTAAGTCATGCTCATTTTTAAAGTATAATATTTGAGAAACTTGAGAATAACAACATCAAAGCCAACAAATCCTTTTAGAGTGTCTACATTTGTTTATTTTAGATGTGAGCCTCTCCCGGAAACAGTCACACAAATATAATTTATTCTCTCGTACAAGTACATACCAGACATGTGATTCTATTCTCAGGTACATTTCCAAAATAATATTACAAAGCTCTCCAACCTTTTCAAGCTGATTATATCAAGTATTCTAGATGAAAAATGTTTGAAATTCATCTTCAAAGGCATCATATTAAGTGAAAAATATCTAAAAAGACAAATAAGAGACATTACATAAGCCCAAATGATAAGATCTTCTATACTAAACTAGAGAATTTCCTGCAAAATGGCAGTAAAGGAATGAAAATCCCTGTTGCAGGTGATCTTCAAATTTTTTTTTATTTTTTTGTCAACTACTACAAGGGAAGTATTCATGAAAAAATTCCCAACCTTATAGAGTTTGTTGTCATCTGATTTGTTATCACCTAACAGAAGTGTGAAAACGAATTTTTGGTTGCCTATGGTTTTAGTTATGGGGAGTATTTTAATCAATATGAGGTTTTATCTCTCAGTAAATATAGTCACTATATCATGAGAAATCACAACCATAAGAACATTGAAAAGAATATAATAAGCATACAGATAGCTATTGAAAAAACAAAAGAAGGATAAGTCAATTTCACTTCTAAATCTTACAATTGCATTTTGAAACTGTGAAATGTGCTCTCCATTGACATCATGTACAATAACACATTATTTTAGATTTAAAATATGATCTATCAATCTACATATATAAAAAAAAATTTAAAAGCACAAAATATTTTTAATTCTATTTAATGTATGTTACCCACCAAATGTGGGTTACCCCATAGGATAATTTTCCTCCTTGATATCTCTTCAGACGGAAGCCAAACTTGTCATGAAAAAGTTGCTGCAAATACATTGTACTTATTATATTTAAATGATAATAACTTGCAGGCTTTGTTAAGGAGGGAAAATGACACAAAATTGTTCAGGGTTTCTGTGGAGATCCAATTCTCATTTAAACTTAGTCCCATACCATACCACATAACGATGTGGGTCCAACGAATAGGTGTCAATACATAAATAAATGTCATGGCTTCCTCATTTACATAATATCAAACTCTTATCGACTTTAACTAAGCTACTAGTTTAAACAATGGCATGCATGTTTAAAGAGTCCTATAAGAAGTGTGGTATAGCACGGAAGAAGACTACTCCATACACACCTCAGAAAGACAGAGTTGCAAAAAGAATGAAAAAAATGTTGATGGAAAAGGCAAGAAGCATGCTCAGTGGTATCGAGTTAGGACAATAATTATGGGCAGAGGCAGTGGAGACTACATGTTACCTAGTTAATAGATCAACTTCATCATCATTGGAGGATAAGAATCCACATGAGGTATGGACCTGTAAGAAACCCTCTCTTTCACATCTAAGGGTATTTGGATGTGATGCATATGTACATGTTCCAAAGGAGAAAAGGACCAAGTTGGATAATAAATATGAAAGGTGCATCTTTATTGGGTATAAGGATGGTTTAAAGGGTTTCAAGCTTTGGAACCTAGAAACAAGGAAGGTTGTGTACAACCGAGATGTGGTGTCTAGAGAGGTGAAAGATGTTGTTAAACCTAAAGTCCTACCAAAGGAACTTGGGAAGATAGAGTTTGAGCTAAAGGAGGATGAATCAGACTCTACAACAGAATAATATTCAGAAGAGGAAGAGCCAAAAACTCCGGCTATGAGAAGATCAGTTCAGGAAACAAGACAACTAGAAAGGTAAAGTCCATTTGCTTTCTGTTCAAATTTTACTTTAACTATAACTGATGATGATCCTAGAACTGTTAGGGAGGCAATAGATTCAGAGGATGGAAAACTCTAGAAGGATGCCATGGTTGATGAAATGGCATCCTTGCATAAAATGAGGCATGGGATCCTATGGAGTTTTCGGCTGGAAGGAAGCCCACTAGGAGAAAATGGGTGTTTAAGAAGAAGATGAATGTAGAAGGCAAGGTGGAGAAATAAAATCTCGGTTGGTAGCAAATGGTTATTCCTAGGTTTCGGGAATTGATTTTGGTGATATTTTTTCTCCTGTTGCCAAAGTTACTTCTATTAGATTACTTTTATCTATTGATGTTGCATTTGATTTTGAGGTAGAATAGATGGATGTGAAGACAAAATTTCTTCACGGGGATATGGAAGAGGAGATCTACATGAAACAACCTGAAGGATTTATGGTGAAGGGGAAGAAAGAACAGGTATGCAAGTTAAAGAAGTCTCTGTATGGGTTAAAACAATCACCAAGGATGTGATATCAAAAAATTGATACCTATATATGGGGACTTGGCTTCACTAGAAGCAAGGAGGATCACTGTGTTTATTTTAAATTAATTGGTGAACATGTTATTTATTTGGTCCTGTATGTGGATGATATGTTGTTGATTGGAAATGACAAACAAATTATCCAAGATTTCAAGACCCAACTATTCTCCAAATTTGACATGAAGGATATTGGAAATTAAGAGAGATTAGGAAAAGAGGAAGCTTTGGTTAAACCAGAGGAAGCATGTCGAGACTAAATTGCAGAGGTTCCATATGAAGGATAGTAAACCGGTGAATGTTCCTATTCCTGTAGGTGTAAATTTGTCTACTTAATAGTGTCCCAAGACACAAGAAGAATAGGAGGATATGTCATGTGTTCCATATGCAAGTGCAGTGGGTAGCCTAATGTATGCAACGTTCTGTACTAGACCAGACATTGCACATGCAGTGGGAGTATTGAGCAGGTTTATTTCAAACCCAGGGAAGGAGCATTGGACAACAGTGAAGCAGGTTTTCAGATATTTGCATGGAACTAGTGATTATGGCTTGTGCTACCAGGGAAGACCAGGATTGGAAAGAATTTTTGGCATTCATGGTTTTGTTGATGCAGACTGGGTTGGAGATCTGGAGCAAAGAAAATCTACAAGTGGGTATGTGTTTAGCCTATTTGGAGGTGCAGTTAGCTGGATGAGTAAAAAAAAATCTATAGTGGATCTTTCAACTACAAAGGCATAATACATGGCAGCCACTCATGTAAGCAAGGAAGCAGTTTGGTTGCAAAGATTATGTTCAAGTATGGGGTTGGTACAACGAGCTATAAAGATAGACTATGATAGCCAATGTGCAATTTTCTTTGCTAAGAACCCTACTTATCATTCAAAGACAAAGCACATTGATGTTCAATATCACTTTGTGATAGATATGGTTGAGGATAAAAGGGTGTTGCTGCTAAAGCTAAAAACTTTGAAGAATGTTGCAGATTCATTGATGAAGTCTTTAAGCACTCAAAATTTATCTTGGTGTAGAGAAACAATGGGTGTTGTAGAGCTGGACTGATTATTAAGCTCTCCTGTGACCCTCTGTGGAAAGAAAACAACAAGTGGTAGAATGTTGGGTATGTGTTATATTCTTTCCATGATTAGTCCCACGCATTGTACATTGCGTCGGGCGCAACAGGGGGGCGTGAAGCCCCCCCTGTTAGGGTCCAGAGTAGTGCCCTAGGAAAAATATTTTCAGTGGGCGGACCCACTCATGGGCAAACCCACCCATGGTTTTTTGCATTGCCTTTGCACATGGTTTTGGAGGACGATGGTTTTCAGCCCTTGGTATTTTGTAGATCTAGTCAAGGGAACTACAATTATGTTCTAATCTAGGGTTAATGGATTGGGGTTTATGTATGCTTCGACATGTATATATATGTGTTGTAACACTAAAAGGAGTGTAATGAAAAATCAAGTTGGTTGTCCCGATTTGGGATCCAGGGAAAATCTCTGTGTATATTTGTTTTATGCTTTATGCTCTCATTATTGTTTATTTTTTGTTTTTAGGATTCGTTTGTAGATCATTTCTGTACAGGGTTAAAACCTAAAGTTAGCCCAGGTTTGTGGCCCCAACCACATAGATATTGACTAGTAGTTATGCCTAGAACTCAGAATTTCTTCCCTATAGGAGCTTGACCTTTATTTAGCTTGATTACTGACCCTTTAGACCTAGATAACAAAGCCTCTCTACTTTCAAAACCTATTTCGGACTTCTTGAACAGGTTCGCAAGATTTTACATTGTGACTAGGGCTAGTTTTCATGCCGAGAATTCTGATTTATTACTTCTAGGTGCTCGGTCCTAGCCAATAGTATTCTCTTGACTGTATTGAAGCTTTAAGGATGGTAAGGATCTTAAGAATCATCGTGAATCAATTACAATTATAAATACCGAAACTAGTTACATTCTTAAACATTAATGCCATTGGAACGATATAGAGGTGGATCTCATAGATTTTGGACTGAGATTGACCACTATATCGATTGACTAGATAAGATCCACCAATTGTGCCATATTAGGGAGATTGAGACAGAGGAGCATTTCATCTTTGACTACCCCATTTATTATGAGATCCATGGGAGATTTCATTTCCTGTTTAGGGGGATCCAAACCTTATCTAGTTTCTTTTGATACCTGACCAAAGATGTCTAGCCCTTTACATACAGGAACCCCTCAGACTTCGTGTCCACATTCTCCAATGTTCTTCTAGACTAGATCTTGTTCAAGGGATATATCTTTCTTTATAATGCTTCCATCGGCTATGGGATCTAAGAGATATACTAATAATAACATTGCCATGAAATATAGATTGGTGTGGACTTGACAGACTAGGTCTCTTACTAGTAGATTTTTAAACTTGATTTTGGAGGACGACCAACTTGATTTTTCATTACACTCCTTTCAATGTTACAAAACATATATATACATGTAGAAGCATACATAAACCCCAATCCATTAACCCTGGATTAGAACATAACCGTAGTTCCCTTGACCGGATCTAGAGAATACCAAGGGCTAAAAACCATCATCCTCCAAAACCATGTGCAAATGCATGCACAAAACCATGGGTGGGTTCGCCCATGAGTGGGTCCGCCCACTAAAAATATTTTTCCTGAAGACCTTTGCTACGGACCTAACGGGGGGGCTTCACGCCCCTGTTGCGCCGTCTGATGTACAGCACGTGGGGCTAGTCGTGGAAAGAATATAACACATGCCCAACATTCTCCCACTTGTTGTTTTCTTTCCACAGGGGGCCACAGGAGAGCTTAGTCATTGGGCCAATTCTTCAACACCCATTGTTTCTCTACACCAAGAGAAATTTTGAGTGCTCACAGACTTCGTCAATGCATCTGCAACATTCTTCAAAGTGTCCACCTTTACCAGTAACACCCTTTTAGCCTCAACCATATCTCTAACAAAGTGATATTGAACATCAATGTGCTTTGTATTTGAATGATAAGCAAGGTTCTTAGCCAAGAAAATTGCACTTTGGCTATCACAGTCTATCCTTATAGCTTGCTGTACCAACCCCATACTTGAACACAATCTCTGCAACCAAACTGCTTCCTTGCTTGCATGAGTGGCTGCTATGTATTCTGCCTTTGTAGTTGAAAGCGCCACTACAGACTGTCTTTTACTCATCCAAATGATTGCACCTCCAAATAGGCTAAACACATAACCACTTGTAGATCTTCTTTGGTCCAGATCTCCAGCCCAGTCTGCATCAACAAAACCACGAATGTCCAACATTCTTTCCAATCCTGGTCTTCCCTGGTAGCACAAGCCATAATCACTAGTGCCACGTAAATATCTGAAAACCCGCTTCACTGCTGTCCAATTCTCCTTCCCTGGGTTTGACATAAACCTGCTCAATACTCCCACTGCATGTGCAATGTCTGGTCTAGTACAGACCATTGCATACATCAAGCTACCCACTGCACTTGCATATGGAACACGGGACATATACTCCTATTCTTCTTGTGTCTTGGGACACTGTTCAGCAGACAGCTTTACACCTACAGGAATAGGAACCTTCACCGGTTTACTATCCTGCATATTGAACCTCTGCAATATAGTCTCGACATACTTCCTCTGGTTTAACCAGAGCTTCCTCTTTGCCTAATCTCTCTTAATTTCCATGCCCAAAATATAGTTTGCAGCACCAAGATCCTTCATGTCGAATTTGGAGAACAGTTGGGTCTTCAAATCTTGGATAATTTCTTTGTCATTTCCAATCAACAACATATCATCCACATATAAGACCAAATAGATAACACGGTCACCAATTAATTTAAAATAAACACGGTGATCCTCCTTGCTTCTGGTGAAGCCAAGTCCCCGTATATAGGTATCAAATTTCTGATACCACATCCTTGGTGACTGTTTTAACCCATACAGAGACTTCTTCAACCTGCATACTAGTTCTTTCTTTCCCTTCACCATAAAGCCTTCAGGTTGCTTCATGTAGATCTCCTCTTCTAGATCCCCGTGAAGAAATGTTGTCTTCACATCCATCTGTTCTATCTCAAAATCAAATGCAGCAGCAATAGATAAAAGTAATCTAATAGAAGTAACTTTGGAAACAGGAGAAAAAATATCACCAAAATCAATTCCCGACACCTGGGAATAACCTTTTGCTACCAACCGAGCTTTGTATTTCTCCACCTTGCCTTATACATTCATCTTCTTCTTAAACACCCATTTTCTCCCGATGGGCTTCCTTCCAGCTGGCAACTCCACCAGATCCCATGCCTCATTTTTATGCAAGGATGCCATTTCATCAACCATGGCCTCCTTCCAGAGTTTTCCATCCTCTGAATCTACTGCCTCCCTGATGGTTCTAGGATCATCATCAGTTATAGTTAAAGAAAAATTTTAATAGAAAGCAGATGGACTATACCTTTCTAGTTGTCTTCTTTCTCGGCCGACTTTCTCATCATTTGAGTTTTTGGCTCTTCCTCTTCTGAATCTTATTCTATTGTAGATTCTGATTCATCCTCCTTTAGCTGAAACCCTATCTTCTCAAGTTCCTTTGGTAGGACTTCATGTTTAACAACATCTTTCACTTCTCTAAACACCACATCTCGGCTGTACACAACCTTCCTTGTTTCTGGGTTCCAAAGCTTGAAACCCTTTAAACCATCCTTATACCCAATAAAGATGCACCTTTCAGATTTATTATCCAACTTGGTCCTTTTCTCCTTTGGAACATGTACATATGCATCACATCCAAATACCCTTAGATGTGAAAAAGAGGGTTTCTTACCAGTCCATACCTCATGTGGGGTCTTATCCTCCAACGCTGATGAAGGTGATCTGTTAACTAAGTAACATGCAGTCTCCACTGCCTCTGCCCAGAATTCTTGTCCTAACCCGGTACCACTGAGCATTCTTCTTGCCTTTTCCATCAGTGTTCTATTCATTCTTTCTGCAACTCCATTTTGCTGAGGTGTGTATGGAGTAGTCTTCTGTCGTGCTATACCACACTTCTTACAGAACTCTTCAAATTCCTTCTTGCAAAACTCCCCACCATTATCTGTCCTCAATGCCTTTATCTTCTTCTCTGTCTGGTTTTCCACCAGAGCCTTAAATTCTTTAAATTTGTCAAAGACTTCAGATTTCTTCCTCAAGAAATATATCCATGTATTCCTTGAGAAGTCATTCATGAATGAAACATAGTACACAGACTTTCCCAGTGATGGAACTGACACAGGTCCAAACACATCACTGTGCACAAGTTCTAATATCTTGTTCGCCCTCTTAGCACTAGAAGGAAAACTCACCCCATTCTACTTCCCATATACACAATGTTCACAGAAATTGAAATCCAGAGATAAATTAGACATACCTTCTACCATACCATTTCTATGCAGTATCCGAAGGCCCTTCTCTCCAATATGTCCAAGCCTTTGATGCCATAGCATGGTCTTTTCTCCAAAGACAGCTAGGCTTTCCGTCCCACTTTCAGGAACCACAAAACTGTTACACCCATCAATAACAGTGCTACCTTGTAGCTTGTACAGAGTTCCAGTCCGAACTCCCCGCATTAATACCAGTGCTCCCCGAACCATCTTGCAGGCATCTTTCTCGAACATTGTTTTTACACCTACATCATCCATCTTGCTTACAGAAATCAGATTTCTGGCCAATGTAGGAATATGCAGAACACCAGGAAGTGTTCTAATCCTTCCACCTTGCAGCTTTAGCTTGACTTTTCCACGTCCGACGATTCTGGCCTTCCTATCATCCCCTAGGAAGACATCACCACCATCATATTTCTCATACTCGCAGAACCACTCCCTATGGGGAGTGAAGTGAAAGGATGCACCTGAGTCAATCAACCATGACTCATGATCTACATGTGTATTTGACGAAGAAGCCAAATACACATCCCCACCTTCGTCCGAGGTGGTTTTTGCCTCTGTAGAAGAAGCATCCTCAAATCCCTTTCCTTTCTCAGGAGCTTTAGATCTGCAGTCCTTTTTGTAGTGCCCTTCCTTTCCGCATTTCCAGCACACCTTTACAAACTTTCCAGGAGATTTAGATCTCCCTCTAGATTTAGATCTCCCACTCGAAACCTTATTCTTGTTTCTATTCTAGGACCTTCCTCGTACATATAAGGCATCTCCATTCTGACCCTCCATATTTCTCCGTCTCATTTCCTCCGACAGCAAGGCTGAGACAATATCATCAAAGTTCAAGGTAGTTGTATTGATACCTATTGCAATAACCAGACTGTCCCACGAGTCTGGTAGAGAGCACAACAAACTGATGCACTTATCTTCATCTGAGATTTTAATATCAACAGATGACAGCTGACTTACCATAGTATTGAAGGCGTTTAGATGCTCTGTCACCGAGTCTCCATCCTTCATCCTCAAGTTATACAGCTTTTTCCGCAGGAACAACTTATTCACCAGAGACTTAGATTGGTACAAAGTCCCAAGTTTTTCCCACAAATTCTTCGCCGTAGCTTCCCCAGATACATTCAACAATAATGAATCTGACACACACAACCGTATTGTGCTCTTAGCCTTCCGATCCAGTTTCTTCCAGTCTTCATCTGACATTGCCGTTGGTTTAGTA
This sequence comes from Pinus albicaulis, assembly GCA_034641835.2. NCBI lineage: Eukaryota > Viridiplantae > Streptophyta > Pinopsida > Pinales > Pinaceae > Pinus > Pinus albicaulis. The sequence goes on along the minus strand of CM076573.1, from coordinate 868,275,460 downwards.
CCTGGATCTACCGCGATCCACTGATCTTTATCCACCAGAAGATCCTCCATCTTGAGCTTCCACAACTCAAAACTCTGACCATTAAATTTCTCGATCTCTATCTTTCCGCTGCTCGCCATATTCTTTCACCGCAAGAATCGATCCCGCAGATCTCCCACTGCACAGGGTCTACCACAGGCCCGAGAAAAAAACCCTCAACAACAAAGGCGTCCCCTTGAAGCCGAAACAGCTCCGATACCAAATGTAGGTATTAACCCTGAGCAGAAATATCTACACACGATTCTTATAACATAAAATAAACAATAGCAAGAGCATAAAACATAAAACAGATAAACACAGAGATTTTCCCCTGGATCCCAAATCGGGACGACCAGCTTGATTTTTCATTATATTCCTTTTAGTGTTACAACACATATATATACATGCCAAAGAATACATAAACCCCAATCCATTAACCCTGGATTAGAACATAACCGTAGTTCCCTTGACCGGATCTACAAAATACCAGGGGCCGAAAACCATTGTACCCCAAAACCATGTGCAAACCGATGCACAAAACCATGGGTGGGTCTGCCCACCGAAAAATAATTCCCAAGGTGCTGCCCTGGCTTGACAAGGAGGGATACTGCCACCCCCCCCCCCTGTGACCCCCATGCTTCACCCGGCGCAACATACAATGTGTGGGACTAATCGTGGAAAGAATATAACAAATACCCAATACTCTCCCACTTGTTGTTTTATTTCCTCAGGGGGCCACAAGAGAGCTTAATAATTAGTCCAGCTCTACAACAACCATTGTTTCTCTACACCAAGAGAGCTTCAAAGTGCTCATAGACTTCGTCAATGCATCTGTAACATTCTTCAAAGTGTCCACCTTCACCGACAACACCTTTTTATCCTCAACCATATATCTCACAAAGTGATATTGAGCATCAATGTGCTTTGTCTTTGAATGATAAGCAGGGTTCTTAGCCAAGAAAATTGCACTTTGGCTATCACAGTCTATCCTTATAGCTTGCTGCACCAACCCCATACTTGAACAAAATCTCTGCAACCAAACTGCTTCCTTGCTTGCATGAGTGGCTGCCATGTATTCTACCTCTGTAGTTGAAAGAGCCACTACAGACTGTCTTTTACTCATCCAACTGACTGCACCTCCAAATAGGCTAAACACATACCCACTTGTAGATCTTCTTTGGTCCGAATCTCCAACCCAGTCTGCATCAACAAAACCACAAATTTCCAAGATTCTTTCCAATATTGGTCTTCCCTGGTAGCACAAGCGATAATCACTAGTGCCATGGAAATATATGAAAACCCACTTCACTGCTGTCCAATTCTCCTTCCTTGGGTTTGAAATAAACTTTCTCAATACTCCCACTGCATGTGAAATGTTTGGTCTGATACAAGACCATTGCATACACTAAGATACCAACTACTGCCCATATGGAACACATGACATATCGTCCTCTTCTTCTTGTGTCTTGGGACAATGTTCACTGACAACTTTACACCTATAGTAACATTTCGCCGGTTTACTATCCTACATATGGAACCTCTGCAATAGAGTCTCGACATACTTCCTCAGGTTTAACGAGAGCTTCCTTTTCCCAATCTCTCTTAGTTTCCATGTCCAAAATATATTTTGCAGCACCAAGATCCTTCATGTCAAATTTGGAGAATAGATGGGTATTCAAATCTTGGATAATTTCTTTGTCATTTCAAATCAAAAACATATCATCCACATATAGGACCAAATAAATAACACGATCACCAATTAATTTAAAATAAACACACTGATCCCCCTTGCTTCTATTGAAGGCAAGTGCCCATATGTAGGTATCAAATTTCTAATACCACATCCTTGGTAACTGTTTTAACCCATACAAAGACTTCTTTAACCTACATACTAGTTCTTTCTTCCCCTTCACCATAAAGCCTTCAAGTTGTTTCATGTAGATCTCCTCTTCCAAATCCCTATGAAGAAATGTTGTCTTCACATCCATATGTTCTACCTCAAAATCAAATGCAACAATAACAGATAAAAGTAATCTAATAGAAGTAACTTTGGAAATAGGAGAAAGAATATCACCAAAATCAATTCCCGGCACCTGGGAATAACCTTTTGCTACTGCTTAAGGCTTTTTGGGACTAATTGTGGAAAGAATATAACACATACCCAATGCTAACAGAGCGAAAGAATTAAATAAGGACAAACACGTTTTAGGGTTCATCTTACAAGATTATTAGGCCAAGTCAAAGAAAAGTCAAGGCCGAAGAAGAGGGAGTTGCTTTGGGCATATTCTGAAGTGGTTCTTCTTACTGAAACAAGCCAAAGACATCACAAACCTGTGGAGTCTAGGCCGCAGATGTGAAGTGGATAATCAAAGGGCTAAAAAAAGCCTAAATAGGGTGTTGTAGGTACCTATCAAGACAACATATAGGATAAGAGATTAAGGAGGAAGGCTGCAAAATTTCAGAGAGTTGTTGAAGCAGTTGTGGAGAGATGTAACAAAAGGTTGGATGCCCAAATCAGTAAGTAAAGCTACAGTTAGTCTACTCCAGAAAAAGGAAGTCACCTTATAGAAGATTCTAGACCTCAAATTGCAGATTAATGGCACAATTAAAGACAACGAAATATCTTTCAGATCTCTGTAATAGAAATAGTGATAATCTGGTAGAGGAAACTAGGCCAACTTCAGTGGAAGGCTTTTTAGGCATGTTCTAAAAGATTATAAGGTGTAAAAGTCCTAGATTGAGATATCTTTTCCAGGAAGTGGTAAATATGGAAATAATATAAGTCCATTGAATGAAAATATATTTGTCTCAAGAAATATTAGTGATTGTGCCCTAAGAACCAAGGCTGGAGAAATAACTATATTGGTGTTGAAACCAAGATTTGAAGCAATAAGCAATAGATAGTCACCTTATGGTGAGCATCTTGTTTTGGAGTTGTTCTTAGGAAGATCATGACTTCAATGAAAACAATTGTATCTTCAAAGGAAAATGTTGGATTTGGCATCCTTGGAGTTTTCCACCTCAAAAATAGTAGCATCTAGTGTTATAAAATTAAATATTATAGAGCAATGCAACACATAAAATATGTGGAAAAAACAAGCACACAAAACACATAAAACCAGAGAGACACAGATATACGTGGTTCACCCAGTTTGGGCTACGTCCACCCCGAACAACCAGTCCTTCCTTTCTATTATTTAGCAAAATGAAGAGACACAGCCTATAGCAGATCCATTGTAATATCCTTTGTTCTCTCTCACAGTCTCCCTATCTGTTTCTCTCTCTGAGAATACACTTACAATACACATCCGCAATACAATACCCTCATACAAGTGAGGGGTTGCCTTCTAGGGCAAAAAACCCTAAACAAAACATAACTTCTACCGTCAGATCATCTGCCTAATGAACGGCCTAGATTGATTAGAAATTACTATATTTTGACAAAATGAGTTTTACATCTATTTTTTTAGCTTCGGGGCGCGCCGCGAAGCCCCCACGGGAGGGGCCTCCATAAAGTCGGAGTCTACACCCTCGGACCCCCGGGCGGTGTTTAATTACGGGTGGCGTTGTCACCCCATTAAGGTACGGGGGTCAATGCGTGATACAAAATAAACAAGATAATCGAGCTACACATGACAATCTCACTTGGAGGCCGTTGTAGCAACTCCACCAGCACTTCATTTGTTGGAAAATGACTCCTCTTTGGACCTAGCTATTTCTCATCTTTATCGTCATCCTTGAAGAGCAATTGAAGGCGGGAGGCATATTCTCAATTTCTCCTTGGTTACAACTTTTGTTAGCATATCTGCAGGATTCTGGCTAGTGTGTATATTTTCCAGCTTCAACTATCCATCTTCCAATATTAATCGTATGAAATGGTACTTGAGCTATATGCGTTTAGTCCTGGAATGAAATGCTGAGTTCTTTGCAAGATGAATGACACTTTGGCTATCATTGTATAACATGCCCATGTCATGCTTCTTACCCAATTCATCCATAAACCTTTGTAACCAAATAATTTCATTACTAGCCTCTGTAGTAGCAACATACTCTTCTTCTGTTGTTCAAAATGAAACAACACTTTGGATTTTTGAAACCCAACTGACAATTGTTTCACCTATAGTAAATACATATCCTGTAGTGCTCCTCCTGTTATCTCTGTCACCTGCCATATCTGCATCAACATATCCCTGTAGAGCAATGTTTGAACCACCAAAGCATAATGCTTGATTTGTGGTACCTCTCAAATATCAGAGAATCCATTTTACCGCCATCCAATGTTCTTCTGATGTTCATGTGCCTGTTTACAACTCCCACCGCATGTGAAATATCGCCCAGAGCATCGCATACATTGTTTGAATTTAATGCATATGGAACTTTAGACATATAGTCTATTTGCTTCTGGTCTTGGGGCACACTTCAATGTTTGAAATGGCTTAGAAAGGTGTACTTAACTGTGTTTGCATTTCTACATACTTAATTATTTTCAACACCTTGAATGTAATTTTCTCTGAAATATGTTAATTTGGCATTTTCATCTCTAGTTATTCTCTATACTAAGGATTTGTTTTATGCCTCAAATCTCATTGGTGTTTTAGTACCTTCTAATTTTATTTTATAATATTTATTTCCTGCATGTTAGATCCCGCAACAAGCATGTCATCTACATACAATAAAAATATAATATAGCTGCCATAATTTTTCCTTTTTAGATAAACACAATGATCAGAGTGACATCTAGTATAACCTTGTTCAGACATAAAATTATCAAATTTTAGATACCATTGCCTTGGAGCCTATTTTAAGCCATACAAGCTCTTCTTTAACCTACACACAAATTTTTCTTTCCCTTTGACCTCATATCCTTCTGGTTGCTGCATGTATATCTCTTCCTCCAAATCTCCATGGAGAAATGTTGTCTTTACATCTAACTGTTCAAGATGTAAATATTTCGCTACTACGAGACTTAAAATATTTTTGATTGAAGTCGTCTTAACAATAGGAGAAAATATTTCATCAAAATTAATACCTTTCTTTTGTGCAAACCTCTTCACCACAAGTCTAGCTTTGTACCTCTGTTTTCCACCATATTCTTCCTTCAGCCTGTAAACCCATTTATTATGCAATGTAGTTTTACCTGCAGGAAACCTGACTAAGTCCCAAGCCTGGTTATGCATTAAGGAGTCCATCTCTTCTTCCATGGATAGCTCCCACTTCTTTCTACTTTCAACCTGCATTGCTTCTTCATAACATTCTGATTCCCCAGAATTAGTCAACAATAAATAATATAATGAATGAGAGTATCGTTATGGGGGTCTACTTATCCTCGTAGATATTATAACACCACTTTCAGGTGTTTGAGGTGCCTCGTTGTCATTGTGTGGTTGCTGTTTTTGTACGTTGATTATTATTATTTCTATACCTTTAATTTTTCTGTATGATTTCATCAAGACCGTGTATTCTTGTTTTTCCAAGAATCGATTCTTATAAAAGTCCTTTTTATTGAATATTATGCATCTCTTTCTCCTAATGATTTTGTGATTTTCATAATCATATAAGTAGAACTAAAATAAGGATACTTTAAGGATGTAAAATTATCTTGAAGTTTAAAAAATTGGCGAATCTCACTAGTCCCTAATATGCAAAATATAAAATGTTTATTGATGTATTTGTAAAATTATTCAAATTTATAATGATATTATATATATTGTCTATATAATGTGGGCGATTTTTAATATAAAATAATTTTATATTGTAAAATTTGGGCGAATCATTTTTATAAAAAAATGGAAATTGGCGAATCTTTTTTTTGGAAAAACCATCGAAAATTAGCCCACCTGCGAATATTAGCTCCTAAAATTTTTCCATGAACCAAAATCATTAACACCATATCCAATAAAGGTACATTTCTTTGATTTTTCCCGCTTTGTTTTGTTTTCATATATGGATAAAGGCTGTTGTTAATGTCATTAAACCAAAAAGGTTTTAAAAAGAGTAGTTTAATTTTTTACCTATCCATGCTCGAATACACCATCCAAAGAACTTTAACGCTTTATGCTTATTAGATAAACAACAAGATTTCACAACATCTACCTTAAAATTGAAAGAAAATCTCGGCATAACCACTCACTCAGACACTCCATGATTGTTCTGTTCATCCTTTCTGACACACCATTTTCTTGTGGTGTTCTTGGAACTGTCTTCTCTCTACGAATTCCATGCTCTGAACAGTACCTATCAAACTCTTTGCTGTAATATTCACCTCCATTGTCTGATCTGAGACACTTCAACTTCTTTCCTATCTCAATCTCAACCAAAGCTTTCCATTTCTTGAAAGTATCAAATACATCAAATTTATTCTGAATATAATAAATCTAAGTTTTTCTAGTTGCAACATCAATAAAAGTAACATAATAACGAGAGCCACCAAGAGATGATACTTGAGTAGGTCCCCATACATCTGTATGCACAAGCTCTAATTTTTCCCTCTTCTTTTCTTTCCCAACTCTGAGAAATCTCACACTCTTCCATTTTCCATAAATACAATTCTCACAGAAATCCAAATCAACATTCTTCAAACCCGACAACAAATTTCTCAAGTGAAGAATCTTCATCCCCTTCTCACTCATGTGTTTGAGCCTACGATGCCATAATGCTGCATCTACTCCTTTTGAAGTTAAATCATTAACAGATTTAGAAGTACCATTGCATAAATACAATGTACCAACCTTTTCGCCTTTTGCTATTACCATGGCTCCTTTGGTGACCTTCCAAGTTTTATCTATGAAAGTTGTCACGCAAACTTCACCGCCTTACTGCCTTGTTGAAATCAAAATTTTCTTCAGATCTGGAACATTCCTTACCTACTTTAATAGCCATTGGTTTCCATTCTGTTGTTTTACAAGAACCTTACCCATTCCAACAATTTTACAAGGTTTATCATCACCCAAATAGACTTGTCCAAAATCTCCTTGAACATAGTCATGAAGATATTTCTTATGAATTGTGTCATGGAATGAGGCCCCTGAATCTACAATCCAAGAATCATTAACATTTTTGAAAGAAAGAATCAAAGCATATTGTAACACATCACCTATCACATTTGCATCATGATTATTTTCTTGCCATGTGTCTCCTTCATTTCCCTTCTGAGATCTACAGTATTTCTTCAGATGTCCTTTCTTTCCACATTTCCAGAACACTATCCCTGATATGGACTTGGATCTACCTTTCCTTCATTTACTGTGATATCCTGAGCTCTTTCCTCTTTCCATTCTTCTTCCCCTAGAATATGCACTCAAAGAATTACATGATGTCTCACCGGAGCTTTTTCGTCACATTTCCTCTCTAAGGATAGCACCGAAAACATCATCAAACTTTAAAGTACTAGATCCAGAGACAGAGTTACTAATGGCCATAACTAAACCGTTCCAACTTTCTGGAAATGAGCACAAAAATAATAGAGCTCTAACTTCATCATCAAATTTTACCCCTACAGAACTTAACTGACTGGTAACTGTATTAAAATCATTTAAATGGTCTGCAACAGATCCACCTTCTGACATCTTCATATTAAATAAACATTTCATAAGAAATACCTTGTTTGAGGCCGAGGGTTTTTCATATAGTTTCGCCAATGCCTTGATCAAACCCTATGTTGTTGTTTCCTTCGAAATATTAAAGGCTACCGACACCGCGAGGCACAACCGTACTGTTCCGTGTACCTTTCTATTGAGAATCTCCCATTCTACGTTTGTCATAGCCGTCGGCTTCTTTTTTTTTCTACTCAATGGTAGGTACAGATCTTTCTAATACAGATAATCTTCCATCTGCATATTCCACAACAGGAAGTTTTTTTTCGTTAAATTTCTCGACCCTAAACTTACCATCTTCTGCCATTGCTCTCACTCGAACCAAGAACCTTTCTTTCCTGCGAGTTTATCAGCCAAATAGACCTTCGGCTCTGATACCAGTTGTTAGAAAATTATATATTACAGAGAAATGAAACACATATAATATGCAGAAAGCACAAGAACACAAAACACATAAAACCAGAGAGACACAGATATACATGGTTCACCCAGTTTGGGCTACTTCCACCCCAAATAGCCAGTCCTTCCTTTCTATTATCCAGCAAAATGAAGAGATACAACCTATAGCAGATCCACTATAATATCCTTTTTTCTCTCTCACAGTCTCCCTATCTGTTTCTCGCTCTGAGAATGCACATGTCATACACGGCCACAATAAACACTTTTACCGATGAAATAGGTAACCTGACCTCAAAACGACACAAGTACATAAATGCACTTAAAAATAAACATCTCATAGAAGAAGAAGCCATTAAAAAATTTATAGTGTCAAAATCAATCCTATAAAAAAAACGTTGGTGATGATACACCACCACTATTCAAAATCGACATAAAAAACACCACTTTAAAAAAAAAAATCATTAAAAAAAAAACAAAATGAAAAAAAATTAAAGTGCCAAAAACATGCTAAATTTTTTTTTCTTGATTCTGCATCGCCACTTTTTCAAAATCAGGTGTTTTTCTTGATATTTCAAAAAGTAGGTAACATTGACGTTACCTATTTCATCGGTAACATTGTTAATAAAATACCCTCATACAAGCGAGGGGTTGCCTTCTAGGGAAAAATTGCTAAACTAAACATAACTTCTATCGTCAGATCATCTGCCTAATGAATGACCAAGATTGACTAGAAATTACTATATTTTTACAAGGCAATTTTACATTTGTTTTTAGGTTCGGGGGCGCTGCCCCAAAAAACCCCCGCCAAGGGGGGGCTCCATAAATTCGCAGCCGCCCCACCCTGGACCCCCCAAGTAGTGTTTAATTACAGGCAGCATTGCCGCCCCATTAAGGTATAGAGGTCCAACGCTGTGATACAATATAAACAAGATAATCAGGCTCCACACCCAACATTTAGAAGAAGGATAAAGGATAAAATGGAATATTAGTAGCAACAAATTTGGCAACGAGGATCTTGAAGGGAGTATTGAGAACTCTTGAAATCAAGATCTTGTAGAAGGTCCTACAACAACATCCAAGTAATCATAGAAGAGAAATGTGCGTACTACAACGAATGTATGATTGTTTAATTAATAAAGGGTCTACATACATCATGGATTTGTTGCATAAGATCAAGGGTGTGTGAATCTAGGAATTAGAAACCCTAGATGGGATAGAAAACCCTGGAAAGAAGCCCTAACGCTAATTTGGTTTGTTCCCTCTTAGGAACCCCATATTGATAATTTGACATCATAATTTTGGTATTGCATATTTTTCTTGGTTGTGATATGATCCATATTTACCAAAGAGTTCCTTCGGCCATCCTCGAAGTGAAGACTAGGGGACATCGTCTATGTCTAGAGAGCATTTTCAGATTTTTCTTGTTACTTCAAGGGATTCACCATTTGAAAAACTTAGCACCAAGGAGAGGGATATGCTCAAATATCTTCTTATCAGAGGAGATGATTGCTATTAGTATTGGGCAACACTAATATTGTTTTTTAGAGCCTTATTTTTTGTTGTAGAGAATTGGTATTTCTATTAAGAATTCCCCCCTTTCTAATACTCTTTTAGTGATGGTAATATCTTACCCAAGTGTTAGTTGAATTAAGTGATCAAAGAAGATATTATTTATGGTACATTCAAATTACTTTGATTGACTCCCTTGAGTCTCAGTCGCAAGATGTATTTCCACCTAGAGAATTTCATGTAGTTGAGTGTTGGGGCCTTTGTTTTTGGGATAGGACAGTTTTGAGTTGTGGAGATATGAAGGACAAGTGGAAGAGTGCAACCAAGAGATATAGGGAGTTGTCACAGTTGAGGAAAGCCAGAGGACAGGTGGAAAAATGCAATCAAGGAAGGTAGGGAGCTACCACGGTTGTAGAAAGCCAAAAGACGGGTGGCACGATATTGGTAGAGAACAGATAAAATGTAAAATATGGGAGACAAGAACAATCAATAGAACTCCCAGTGATAAAGAAGAAGCGGGAAGCAGCAGAGAAAGAAAGAAGCAAGGATTGAAAGTGTCATTCGGCGAGAAACAAATAGGTAGGCAGTCAGTCAGTTTGTAAGTTCTTCTAGGGAGTTAGAGAGTTAGGCAGTCTGGCGAGAGGCTGAGGAGAAGAAGAGCCTTAGGAGAGCTCTATGAGAAGTCCTTTGTACTGATCTAAATTGCGATAGACTCTGCGGAGCACATGTATGCTGTTTTGATATAGTTAATGAAATCGGGTTGTTGTTGTGTGTGATATCATGATTTGATTGATGGTTACTTGCTTATGATGAATGTATGCATAATTTAAATTTTATTCAGCGCTCTGAACATGTCCTAGTGAATGATAGCTCCTTAGATTTGAGATATATATGTGGCTTCTACATCCTCATAGCTGTTGTCTATGTTCATATCTGTCCTTTATGTCAATTCTTTAGCTTCTACTCTTATTAAGGTCATGGCACACCTCGAGTGAGATGCCCTACTCCCTTTAGTAGGGTGAAAATTCCAGTGTTGTTCTATACTATTGCGGAAACCTTGTTGGCCTCAAAACCTGAACTTGGGCCTTGCTCAAGGACCCCCTTTTTTGCCAACAAATGGTTCCATTGCCAGGACCTGAAGACTTATTTATAAGGTAGATCATGGTATCTAGGATCTATGAGAAGGAACTAAAATATTGGTGGTACAAGCATATAGATCGGTTTATATCACAACAAGCGGAACTTCGGCAGCAGTGGGAGAAGATTGTTAAAGATCGAGTCCTATTTTCTGAATCTGTGAGTGACCTATACAAAATTTTCTAGGGAAATTTTCCCGAAGAGCTTTACAACTGCTTGCAGAGACTTCAGATCAAGTAACTCCCATGCAGAGTCTGTCACACTTGAATGCACACAAATATAGTCACACTCCATCACTTAGATACAGATCTAACCCAAGCAGTAGATTTTTGGGTACAATCTACCTTGGAAGGGTACATTGTAGAATTTGCAACCGAGTGTTACCAATTTTTCACAAAATCCAAAGACATATTTAGATCTAGGTTGTGGGGAGAACTATTAAAAGAGATCTCGTTATGGATTAAAGCTCTAATGGTGGACAAGGGCCTGATGTCCTTCCAAAACCCTGAGATGGAGAGCTAAACCTCCAAAAATGGGGGAAGGAGTTGAGGGAAAGATGCTACAAGTAAATAAAAGGGGGAATAAGGATATGGATGTCGGAACCTCCAGTAGGTTGAGAGAGTGGAGGGCACATCGAAGGGCACAGATTACTGAGAAGTGGCGGGAAAGGGTAATGATAGAGTCCGAGAAGTAGGAGAAGAATTGATAGAACAAGGAAAAGGCACCGCAAATGATAAAGGAGAAATAAGGTTAGATGGGATCCCAAGGAACAGGAGGGACCATTAAGGAATCTAGACAAGTATATAGGAGCCCAGGCCGAAGAAAAAAGGGAGAAAATTCTAATGAGGAGGATGTGCGCCCCGAGGAGGAGTCTGATGTGGAGCTACATGTTCTGATCGAGCAACTATTCCAAGAGATATCGGCACCCATAACACAAGGTAATCCTATTCCCCAAGTTTCAAGTAGCACTATTCCTAACCTTCCCCTGGTACTCTATCATCCACTTGACAGATTATTTCTTAAGTTACGGGAGTTTAGCAAGTTGAGTAGTACTAAATCCAGAGTATGGATATATACTAGCAATAGTGTTGGTAGTACAATCTCTCAGCTGGGAAGTGGAGATTTTATTTTAGTACCACCAACACAAGGGAAGATGGCGGGATCATTCACCCGATACCCAGAATTTTTTGGGAAAGGGAACAACGATGTAGAACAACACTGGTACCTCTACGAAGCAACTTCAAGGGCTCGATAGATACCAAATGTCGTCAATTTTATCGAGTTCCAAGCCACATTGAGAGAAAGAGCTTTGCGCTGGTTCATTAAGTGGTCAGAAGCACATCTGAACCTAGCAATAGATGATGTCAAGAAAGAATTTGTTCAAGAATTAAAATTGTCTCAGATGAGTTAGAGGGACTGTCTCAACTATGGGAAATAAAACAGTGGGAAGGAGAAAGAGCCTGGGATTTGATGAGAATATTTAAGGATATGATTGGAAAGCTTAGTTACCCAATCAATCCCAATCACCAGCGGGATTGGTTCATCAAATCACTCCTACCATTGACAAGGACGTCGTTGATGCAACAGAAGATTAATACCATTCAAGATGCTCTCAAGTAGGCCATGAAGATAGAATCTATGGATGGATATCCACAAAATTTCAGAGGAGGAGTAGCAGTACAAGATCCATCCATACTGGGGCTACAACATGAAATAGCCAGTTTAACGGAGAAACTGAAGGACATTCAACCAATATGACTTGCAAGACCCAATGTGTGGTGCACACATTGCTTGATGAAAGGACACGTTGCCACATAATTTCCAAGGTTACAAGGAGAAAACATTGAAACTTTTGTGGCCGGAGCACAGGGGGATGCACCAGTCGATGGAGTTGCACAAATAAATACTCAAGGAATATATGAACCGCAATCCCACTTCCCGTGGTTTCCCAATCAACAGAATCAAACGACAGCCGAATGCTGCGAAATATGCAAAGGTATTGGTCATCCTCCACGATTATGTCCAATTCTGAAAAAAATATTATAATGTTCCAAACAATGTCTACTGTGAATTTTGTGTATCCATGACCCATAATACGGAGCAATGCAGAGCACTTGATGCATTGGCTGAACGATTAGACAGGCCATATTATAGAGTGAATGAAACTCCGAGGGGGAGAGGAGGAGGAATGAGAGGCAGCACAAATGGAGGAAGAGGACCAGTAATATATTATAATTGTGATTAGGAAGGGCATGTAGCGAGGGAATGTCTACTAACCAAGAGACCATGGTGCTCTTAATGCAGAGTTAATGCACATGAAACCGAAGACTACCCAGAACCGATTAAGAGGTGGGAAGAAAGAGCCAGACAAAGGAGAGCTAGCCTGGTTAACTCAGAACCAAGAATAATGGAGGCTCATCCCATGCAAGGTGTAGCTATAGTAACGCGCAGAGGGAAGAAAACAGGAGAGGATGCATGAGACATGGACCTAGTAAAGCTAATCAGACCTGCATCCCCAAAGAAATCTTTTAATCCAGATTGACAAAGGCAATATTTTAAATAGGAAGTAGAAACCTTTTCCTAGATGGAGAAACATTAGATTATGGAACTTCCAAAACAATCTGGTGAAAGAGAGAAGGGTATCCATACGAGTACGCCGATCGAGGAATGGTTCTGACTGTTCTTAAAAATTGTAAACAATGGACCAATGCTGGAATAACTAAAGAAAAATTTAGAATTGGTCGTGCAAGGAAATGCAGAACCTGGAGACTCAAGGAATACAATAGAAAAGTACATAAGAAGGGTGAAAAGGAACAAGAGAAGAACAGGTAATAAGTTCCAAGTGAACACCCAGGTCACAGGATTTCAAATCATACATACAATACTTGAAAGACATGGGAAGAAATGGGAAAGCCAAAGCTGACATACTCACCAATACAACTCAGAATGGCTAATAAATACTGTATTGTACCAATAGGAAGGCTGGAGGAAGTCGAAGTTGATGTCGCGGGAGTAAAAACCTATACAGAATTTGAAGTAATAAACATCATGGGAGACAAGGATCCCTATTCTACTTTGCTGGGGATAGACTGGGCCTTTGAGAATTATGTAGTGATTGATCTAAAAAAGGAAATAATGATATTCGAAGATGGTGAGGTTAGAGTAGTTCAACCATTAGACCCATATCAAGGACCCTGATACATAGAGACAGTTGACAACAGAGAAGATGCACAGCTTCTAGACCAACTCTACCAGATGACGGTAGGGAGGAGAGAGGATTACATTAATCCTACAGCAAGAGGGCCCGTAAGCTGGAGAAGTGTTTAGAGTTCCAACTTAGGTTCCGAAGTCACATGGGATGATTGGTAGAAGGGAGGATATGAAATCAACACCAAAAGATGTGCCAATATGTGAAGAGTCAACTGGATTGGTACAGAGATAAGAGGATATCCCACTCTCTCAAATATGCATGTTGTGAATAGATTCATTACCAAGGTAGAAGAAACAGTACCAATAGAGCATAGAGTCCCTCTTATGGATGTATCACAACAATCCATGTCAGCAAGCTGGCGGGCTACCCATCGCAACTCTCTTTTGCGATGGGAAGATGTTTCTAGAGCATTAAGAACTCAATTCCATGAAGCTTCAGGACTGCAATTCATAGAGAAGTACCAAGGAAATTCTGACCCAATATCACATTTGAGAAGTTGTGAAGGTGAGTGGAGAAAAGAGGTATATATAGAATCTCTTTGGGTGCACAACTTCATACATTCACTAGACACCATTCCATAGGCTTGGTACCACACAAAAGAGAAGAAGAGAGGAAATGGTACCTAGGAAAAAATTGCAGCAACCTTTATGCATTGTTTCTCTTTCAAAGGATATATAAAACAAGTTACAACTTCCCTTCAAGCAATTAAAAAACTACTGTTCTTTCCAGAGCTTCAGGAGGATGAAGAGATACTTTTATCAAAGTAGAAATTCAAATATTAAGTAGCATGTAAAAATATATATCGGGAAATAGATGATGAATATTTAGAGAATCTCCGACATCTATACTTTAAAGAGGAGGGAGAATAGGAAATACAAGAAGAACCAACTACAAAGGGATTACACCTGTTACCTTTGAAGACAAATAAGTAGAATATCAAAAGCATAGAGAAGCCTAAAATTTCATCTATCAGAGATTATTGGGATACAGAGACAACAAAGTAAATCTTTTACCTGCTACACAAGAACGAAGAGTTGTTCCCATCTTCAGTGGCGGGGATAAAAGGAATCAAAGAAGATCTAGGGGATATGTGCATAGTCTTAAAACCAGAAGTGAGGCCAATAAAACATGGGCCTTACCGCCTGAATCTGAGAGTAAAAGAAAAGGTTAAAGAAGAGATAGACAAAATGCTGAAGGCGGGCTTGATTTTTCTAGTTGAGGAAGCAGAATGGGTCAGCCCAATTGTAATACAGAGTAAAAAGGAGAAATCATAAATTAGAGTATGTGTAGACTATAGAAGTCTCAATAATGCATGAATTCATGATCCATTTCCAACTCCATTTAGTGATGAGGTTCTTGATAATGTAGCAGGAAATGAAGCATACTCATTCACATATGGATTCTCAGGATATCATCACATGAGAATAGTAGAAGAGGACAAAAGGAAAACTACTTTCGCAATGGAATGGGGTTCATTTGCATACCATGTCATGCCTTTTGGACTAAAGAATGCACTAGCTGTATTTTCACGGATAATGATAGCAGTGTTTAGATACTATATCCAATATTTCCTAGAAGTATATATGGATGATTGGATAGTTTACAACCTTCTAAAGAACCATGCAACTCTTCTCAGAGTAATGTTTGATAGATGCAGACAACTTCAAATTTTTCTCAATCTCAAAAAGTGCATTTTTTCAGCACCTTTTGGAACACTTTTGGGACATGTCGTTTGTAACAAGGGTGTATTTGTAGATCCAAAAAAAGTAGCAGCCATTGTGAACATAGAAGCGCCAGAGACTGTAAAACAGTTGAGGACACACAAGATACTATAGAAGGTTTATCCGCAACTATGCAAAGATTACAACACCCTTGGAAAAATTGTTGCGGAAATCAGAACATTTTTTGTGGAACGATGAATGCACTAAGGCACTAAACACTTTGAAAGAAAAAATAGCAACTGCACCCATTTTGGCCCATCCCAATTGGGACAAACAGTTTTATGTCCACATTGATGCCTCAAGCATTTCTTTGGGAGTGGTGTTAGCTCAACCAGAGGAACATATATAGACCATCCAAGTAAATGCAGCAGCAGAAAGTTGTCCACGGCTAAAAGGAATTATACAACAACGGAAAGAGAAGCTCTTTCTATGGTATATTCACTACAAAAATTTCATCACTACCTATTAGGAGGCACATTCAAGTTCTTGATAGATAAATCATCATTGAAATATCTGGTAAACAAACCAGTACTTGAAGGCAAAATCTGTAGATGGCTCCTACTATTCCAAGAGTTCACTTTGAAGTAATAGTAAAACCAGGAAGGCTAAATGTAGGTCCTGACCACTTGTCAAGATTGGAGAATGGGGAAAACAAGGGATACCTCAATGACCAGCTTTCATATTCTTACCTCTTCAGACTAGAAGCCATCCTAGATTATCTAGAACAAATAGTGGTATACCTTACCACAGGACAATTCCCAACAGAATAAACAGAAACCCAAAAAAGATATCTAATAGTGAAAGCGGAAGAATATCAACTCATTTCAGGGTAGTTATACAAAATGGGATTGGATCATATCTTGCGAAGATGTTTCCTAGACCATGAAAGCTAAGAAATCTTATGACAGTATCACAGCGGAGTTGCAGGAGGTCATGTTGGCGCAAAACCCACCACAAGAAAAATACTACATGCAAGGTTATGGTGGCCCACAGTGCACAAAGATGACAAAGCATATGTGAAAAAATGCAATGTCTGCCAAAGAACAGGACAACCGTCACACCCTGATGAGTTACCACTGTAACTTGTCAGGGCCATGCAGGAATTTGAGAAATTGGTTGTCAACTTCATGGGACCAATTGCCCCAATGGTGTGACACTCACAAGAAAGATATATAATTACCGCAACTGACTATCTCACAAGATGGGTAGAGGCGACACCAGTAAGGGACTATATAACAGACACAACAACCAGATTTATTTTTGAGAACATCATTAGTAGGTTTGGTTGTCCAAGGAGCCTTACAAGTGACCAAGGCGTGCATTTCATTAATGCTTCAATTAAATCACTGCTAGACAAGTTTATGGTACAACACCACAGAAGTGGCCCATACCACCTGCAGGCAAATGGAATGGTCAAGGCATTCAACAAAATATTGGGAAAAGGAATGACAAAGATATGCAATGCTAACCGTGATGATTGGGATGAAAGGAAACCAGCCACATTGTAGGCATGCGGGACAACCATAAAAATATTGCATAATCAGACTCCGTTCCAGTTGGTATATGTAAAAGAGGCAGTAATACCAGCCGATTTTATAATACCAAGTCTCTTAATTGCCTCAACAACACATATGACAGATGAAGACTCCATCACTACACAACTCCATGAACTACAGGAGCTAGAAGAAGATAAATTTCTGGCGGATTTCCAACAATCAGTACAAAAAGAAATACAAAAAACATGGCATGACTGTCACATCAAGCACAAAACATTCAATATTGGTGGAAAAGTCCTGATGTATGACAGAAAATTCAAGAAGTTCCCAGGAAAACTCAGAATGCACTGGATGGGACCATACCATGTCATAGAGATTAAAGACACAGGCATGGTCAGACTTGCGCAACTAGATGGAAAAATACTTCAAGAATGGGTGAATGGCGCACGCCTGAAACCCTATCATGAGTAAGCGCCAATTTATTTTTTTAATAACTCTCACACGTGAGAGCAGTCAATAGGGTAGAATAGTGTAGATAGAGTCATAAATCTCTTGCAACCAATATGAGACATATAATTATTATATTTTAACCTTTTTCAGCCCATTAGAGTAGGAATCCTTAATAAGAAGCCCACACCATTCCGCAAAGAAGCAAACGTCCCTGTTGCGATGTGGAGACCACAACGCAACTAATTGTGGTCATGGGGGGAGGGGGCGAGGAGAGTCTATAGTGTTAGATAGCCTAAGTGTGCCAAATATCATTCACTCATGATGACCCATCATACCGTTTTCAATTCGTAGGATCACCCAAATTTGAAAAATAACTGCCATATTTAGTAACCCCCATACCGTAATAAAGTTTCCATATTAAGCCATAATTATTACCCATCATTTCTACCTGACTCTTGAAGCCAGCATCAACACTATGAGAATACACCTCACCACAGTAACTAATCACACTATTATAGTCATAGGAAAGACAACAAAAATTAATTAGTTATGGGGTCATATCAACCTCATCCGTGTCAGTAACATTACTTAACCCACATGAAGGAAGAAAGCACTAGAATGCTAGAAAATTCTGAGTTATCAGAAACAGAAACATCTACAACAACAAGCATGATTTCAACAACAGATGTTCAAGGCAGCTGATCAGAAGCAAATTAGTTCGAAACAACAGACCAGTGACAAAATTTCACAGTAGTAGAACAACAACAACAATTCAATTATACAACAAAAGGAAAAATATGAAAAAGATAGCAACCTCAGTAGTCAAGCCCGAGCTCGATGCAAGAATTCAAAGGATAGAATCATTGATAGGAAAATACGACAATGCCTCACTGATAGATATAGACTTCACAGACTCATACCAGTTTCCAGCCATGAAGAGGAAAGCGTACATTTAAAATTATGCAATGGAAGGAGGAGGTGAAGCAGTAAGGCTGAACCCAGAATTCAGAGGTATTCATAGGTCAACTATCCTACACCTTAAGAGCCTCCTAGCATTTCTAATGACGGGAGCAACATTGCAGTGTACAAAGTTCCTGATGAACATAATTCATAAGAGATCATTATGGCTTGGGAGGGAGATCCAAATTCATGTAGAGGACATCCACATACTTATAAGATTATCATTGGAGAGAAGCGATGTCTCAGCGACCTTCCAAAATGTGTCCAAGAGAGCTAAAAATACAGGAGATTGTGATTACTACAAAATGTATGAGACAAGGAGAGGAGGAAAATGAGCCAAAATTGACCTCATTAACAACCCAGCAATAAAATTCACCTGATATTTGATAGCTAGGAAGATGATGAGGTACTATATTAAAGGAGAATGCACCCTGGATACAATCTCAGTCCTGGAACATTGAATTCAAGGAGTACAATTTAACTGGTGCACATTCTTGTTGAATGAATTGTTTAAGGCTTGCGAGGATAACTACAGGAAAGCCACAACATTCATCTATGGTTATCTCATCATGGCATTTTCAATGTGGAAGTGGACTCACCCAAGGATCAAGAAACTCGGAGAAGTTACACACAACCAACCAATGGCCTTAAGGTTCACGCCTTGGAGGGTATCAGGAGATCTAAGTACCAAAGAAGTCAATGAGGAAGCTTTTAAATTCTGGTATAGACAGATGTTCGACGTGGTTGGGAGCCAGTAAAGGGTTCCAAGGGGCATATTGGATAGATACTCTCCACAAATATGGTTTGGGGTTACCCACAACAAGACCTATATCTGATCGAGTTGCGTAAGTGAAACCACTTTTCACATGAGGCCAATGAAGTTCCACGTAGAAGAGGAGGCCTTTCACACAGAAGTTTGTTCGTGGCCAGGAGCAGTAATGGAGGTTAGAAGAGGGATCCCAGATTAATCATTTGAGGCAATTCTACCAAAATCACTCCCAGGGGAGACACCGGAAGAAGCAGTGCAAAGGATCTCACAACTGCAACTATGAACACTACTGGACCAACTCGACACTTGAGTAAAAGGCTTCAATCTGGTAATAGAAACTTTTACAAGCACATTTTTTGTATTTCCTACTTTTTCTCAATTTCATACATTGAATTCTTCATCCCCTTCCACAACCAACCCCATCATCACTACTCTACTATCCACCCTATTCAATTCCCCTTCGTCGACCACAGTCACTCCAATCCGAAAGACAAAGCCAACCAAGCCTCCAATTTTTGCACCAAAAATAAATAAATCACAAACTACGAAACCCAAACAAATAGTTCATCTCACAGGGTAAGACTAGCCCCGGCCTATGGTTACATGCATACCAATCCAAGAAGAGCCAAAGGTTGCAACCCAAATAACCTCTGTGCTACCTGTATTCGATATGTCATGGGTCCTGAACATCCAGACCTCATCACCACTTCATACACACAATTCATCTCCACGTACCTCATTTGCATTCAAGGACCACCCACCCACACTCTGTCCACCTCAGCGACCATTTCAGATCCAATAAAACCACAGACCAAAAAAAAGGGTGATACCGAGGCAGAAGTTAACTCGGGTATGGCTGGAGTACCCGAGCATGGCCAAATCACTGTGGGACAAGGTACCTTTTTAGAGCTATTAGTCCAAGGAGGGTCTTTCACTTCTGATACAGCGTCCACCCCACTAGAGCTAAACCCTTTCTAGAAAACCAATATAATTTTGCAACAATTCATACCATACACTAGTATGCATGTCCCTAAACCCCATCCACCACAACAAAATCAACCTATTCCTCCACAGAGACATTCTGAGAAATCAATGGTCAGTGACAAACTACTTTGGGAAAGATAACCGACCCAGGAGATGTCAGGCATTGAGAACTTGCAGAGTTTGGGAGCTAGCCAACTATTCAGTTTTATCCAGATGGTAGCACAACAAGAAGAAGGTATGCACAATGACCTCCAACATAGATTCGAGCAGTAGCAACAACAATTTATTGTGCTTACTGATGAGCGTAGTCAACTTCAAGCAAAGAAGGACACCCTAGAAAAGCAGTTGGAGAAATTTACATAAGTTTTTAAAGACCTATGGCCGACTGTCATTTCCCAGGACAACAAAACACCAGAGGATATTTTGGCATGCCCAATATTCAAACGATCCATTCAAGTAAAGATGGCATGCACAAGTCCGAGAAGAGCAAAACAAGAACTGAAGGAGGCACTTGCAGCCAGGCCAACATTGCCAGATCCCTCCAAACTATACCTATAGAAAATAGTAGAAAGGTAGAGACAAATGAATGTCACTGAGGAAACCCTAGGAACAATGGTCAAAGAAGCATACATTCTATTGGAGTAGCTACATGAATGCTCAAACTCGCTAATAATGAAATCCCAACTAGTTTCAGAGCAACTCCAAAAAATTTTGCATGAGATCAGAGGAGCCCAGGACTCTATCAGCAGAAAAAAATTGTATGGCCAAGCAGATGCCCTTGAAACCAAACTCCAGGAAATTGAAGAACACTCGGCATCAACAGAGCATCTTCTTAGGGACCTGAGGTGGCATGTGAAGCAAAAGACTGAAGTAATACAACAATTAGTGGGTGACGCAGAAACAAAGATACAAGAAGTGTTCAGCAAATTGACACGGGTGGCCGATGCGACTGAGGCCGAAAAACTCGTCACTGAAATGGAGCTAATGCTCAAATTTTGGAAACAAGAAATGTATGAGTTTACAGAACTTAGGACATCAACATTGAGCAAGTTTCCCGATTTAGGGCCTTTTTTGGAAAAGGGAAAAATAATAGAAGAAACTAGGCCAACAACGGAAGTCGACAGACCCCCAAAAACCACAACAGTAGGGAAGGATTAACTCGGGATGAGTCAATAGCATGTGGTCAGGGCCTGTTGGGGCCTTTATTTTTGGGATAAAACATTTTTGAGTTGCAGAGAGATGGAGGACAAGTGGCAGAGCACAAGCAAGAGAGACAGGGAGCTGTCATGATTGCAGAAAGCCAGAGGACAGGTAGTGGAACACAATCAAGGAAGGCAGGGAGTTTTCACAGTTATAGAAAGCCAGAAGATGGGTGGAATGACATTGATAGAGAATAGAGAAAATGGTAGAGATGGGATACAAGAAAAATTAGTAGAACTCCTAGTGATAAAGAAGAAGAGGGAAGCAGAAGAGCGAGAAAGAAGAAAGGACTAATAGTGTCAGTCGGTGAGAAACAAATAGGTAGGAAGTCATTCAGTTTGTAAGTTCTGCTAGGGAGTTAGAGAGTTAGGAAGTCCAGCGTGAGGTTGAGGAGAAGTAGAGCCTTAGGAGCGCTCTGTGAGAAGTATTTTGTACTGATCTAAATTGTGATAGAATCTGCGGAGCACATGTATGTTGTTTTGATATAGTTAATGATGTCGGTTTGTTGTTGTGTGTGATATCATGAGTTGATTGATGGTTACTTGCTTATGATGAAATTATGCCTAATTTAAATTTTATTCAGTGCTCTGAACATGTCCTAGTGAATGATAACTCCTTCTTATATTTGAGATATATATGTGGTTTCTACATCCTCATATTTGTTGTCTGTGTTCATATTTGTCCTTTATATCAATTCTTTAGCTTCTACTCTTATTAAGGTCATGGGATGCCCTAGGTGAGACACCCTACTCCCTTGAGCAGGGTGAAAATGCCGACGTTTTTCTAGACTACTGTGGAAACCTTGTTGGCCTCAAAACCTGAACTTGGGTCTTTCACAAGGACCCCCTTTTTCGCTAACATTGAGAAGTGGTCTTATTTCTCAATGTGGGTATACTTGAAAACTTTAGACGTATGGCCTTTGGAGTCATGTTGGCTAGATTTTTATTTTTTCTCACCATATTTGAGTGGAATCTAACTGTCACGCCCTATGTAATGAGAGGATTCACAAGTTGTGTCATTTACAAGAGATTGAGTTACAAAGAATTTCATTACACATACCAAGAATCTCGAGGGATTCCTTGACATTGTTGCAGAGTAAAAGCTCTCATCATGCTCTGAGACTCTGAGATTTTCTTAAGGACATCCTCTGCTACTGTATAGGCCGCATCTCTATGGTAGATGTAAACTTTGGAGTTTCCTCTATTATAATGGAATCTTCACCTTATAGGAGTCTCAAGTTTGCTTCTTTTTCATAGTTTACCTCTTTGTATACTTATAATGTGAGTGGAATAAGCCACTCTTACATTATATTGACGGATAGTCATTTAATTTTTCTTTTAATATTCTATTACATAACTTCTTTCCTTGCTTATTAGGATTTTATGAGTTTCTTTTTCTCTCCCACTAGTTATCGCTACTTTTTTACTTTTGGCTCATTGACCTGCTTGTTTGGTCATTTGTGGATATTAATAAAATTATCTTTTGTGATAGTCCTCTATGTACCATTATTTGAACTTGCAAATTTGCTTGTATGCTACTTTCTAAAAGCCAAAGTATTCCTAGAAAAGACAGTTTTCCTTACATTTAGCCTTCAGTGCCTTGCATAAATACCTAGAACAACCTCTTAGAAGACTCATAAACCAATTAATGTCATTACAGTGAGACACTGGTTATGATGATATGATATTATATGCAACTTACCTCCTTTGAGGTGAAACATATTGCCACTTGATCCTTTCCTTCCATGGACTATAGGTGGACAACCCTTCCAACCTTTTCTCATACTGCAGACCTGACTGCAACTTTGACATTGTCACCTACAATTGTGACCAACTCCCCCTCATGTTGTACTTCACTACACACAACTTTAGAGAGGTTCGTCGCAAGAAATAACAGAGGCAGTGGGACAAATCCATAGTAAGGAGGAAACAAAATATTGATGTTTTCAATAAATTTTGACACAGAGTCCGAAGATTTCAACCAATTATTATAGACTAGTTTACTTAATTTAGTATACCAACAAGCATACCACCTACCTCCTCAACCTCCTAGCAATGGTATTCTTGTTTCTCCACATGCACTAGGTTAGATTATCATCCCAACTAGTAATTTCTGGCAGGATGTTTTTTATCCTCCTCAACACAAATCCCAAGGATGACTTTCCATATCTGTACCACTTCCACCACCTCCTCCACCTGCACATATAGTTAATCATGCTATCTCTATGACCTGACATGTCCATTTTACACTGCATGGAAAAGCTAAAACCCATGAATCCAAGACAAAAAAAGGAGAGAAAGAAGTAGTGGCCACTAAGTCTAGATCATCTCATAAATCCTCTCATTCTATCACCTCACATGCACATCATTACGATCAACAATGTACTAAGGCAAGCTCACACATCAGAAAAGAAGGATAGGTATAAACAGTAGAAAAGAAAGGTTGCATCACGCAATACATATGAGTTTTCACTATTTTTTTTATGTTTGATGGTTGTTGGTTTTGGACAAGAATGGTACTTACATAATGAAAATTTGGAAAAATTTCAGTTTTAGTTTCAGTATACATATGATGCATTGGAAACACATTGATTATATATTTTGACAAACTTTTGAGCACTATTTCATAGTATGGTTTTATCATGATTTTTATTATGACAACACTATTTTTTATGCATTTACAAATTATGGCATGTTTCTTTTTGAAGTTATGTGTTATATTATGGTTGAGTTGTTATATTAATATATTGGATTCTATGTGCATTCAAATGCAAATATTAATGGTGGATACAAGGGGTTTTTCATGCACTATCATATGTGATATATAATTTTTATGATGCATATACACTTTATTTTGTGGCACAACCACCATGAATAGGCCCCTAGCTAGTCCCCAAGATGACATTATGCATGAGGCATCTGGGTTTTGTAGTGCTCATATGTTGGGTCAAGGAAGTGTATTGTTCCCTCAAGTGAAGTTTTGACTGGGTCGAAAGCATCCCATGGTAAAGGAGTCCATCAAGGAAGGGGAGTTCAATGTCATGGATGCCTTTATCTATGGGACTTTTGAATCACTAAACCCTTATATCAAAAAGTGTGTTATGTTCCCTATGATCAACATTGATGGCACTCACTCTATACTAGACTAGATGAGACATATACATGGGCCCAGGAAAACAAGGGTATTCTCCTTACCCTATTTCTTTTCTTGCTATATTTTATATATATGGGAAACTATTGTGGGGTAGATTTTGGTGGTTGTGGTGCCTAAAATGATACAAAGTTTGGATCCATTCTATGTGTGATTTTTTATCGTTATGTGGTCATTGTGCCAAAAGATTTCTTTGGGGTTACATTACAACAACACATGCCCCATCCTTGTGCCTTTTATGTCAATTATGTCACTAGTTTTTGGAATTTTGTTTGCTTCCCTATGGAGCTACACATGTTTTTGGTTCATTTAAAATAGCCCAACCTATTAGGAGTACATTTTTGTATGATTGAGAGACACCTAAGAAATAGGCCCTAAGTTTGGGATAATTTTGGATTTTATAGGGATTTTGATCCTCCTTCCAAGGAGGTTATTTCCTACACATTTTATATGAGAAAAAGTGTAATTGGTCTCCTATTATAGGGACACCATACCGTGAAGCCATGATGTCAAAAAATTATTTTCTCAGTCCCAAACTAACATTTGATGGGGACATGATTCTAGCATCATTCTACCTGCACATAGTCGAAACAGGAAGAATGCATGTTGCCAAGTCAAAATATGATGTAAACCACCAAGATGGTGCTAAAACCTTACACATTCTAAAATATTAAACTATGATTGTAACAATATGTTATTTATTCACATGAAATAATATTATAAAAACAAAAAATGTTTCAATGTTTAAAATCATTTTCAAACTTAAAATCAAATAGAGGAAAAAACACATACATAAAACCAAATAATAATCATGAACAAGCTTCATACTGAATTATGAACCTCAAAGGAACTTACAAAATGTGACACTACGAACTTGGTCAAGTGCACAAGCAAAACGATCCGGGACATGAACTTGGTTTACAAGTTGTATTTCTCATGATGCAAGAGGATTTGTACCTGCGCTACCAAGTCATTCAAAATACAATAAATACAAGAAATATTTGTATTATTTTTTACTCTAATATGCATTCTTATGATAATGTTAAATCATATGTTGAAAATGTCAAAACATATCTAAATAAACTCTTCTTCATTTCAAGAACAATTTATTGGAGTCACTTGAACTTGTAATAAGTCTCCCATGATCTGAAAGAGTGGAAACTGAGTCAACATTGACGTCTTTTCTGCTACGTTGGATCGAGGGAGGTTTTCTCCAAGATTAAATCACCCCAATAAATTATTCCCTACTAAACATGGAAAAACACGTGAAGGTGGAAGCTCTTATGGCCCCTCCCTCCCCCCTCCCCCCCTCAGATCACTCTCAATTCCCCAATACCCAATATATATTTCATTTTTTAATTTCATGAGCACAAAAAAAATGTTCAATAAATAATTAAAAAGCATGAAACTAAAAGTATGCAAGAAAACATTGAAAGTTCTCGGTATAAAAATAGTATGATAAATGAGTTTTTATATAATGCAAAAAAGGTTCCAAGTATGGTAACATTTGTCTTATAATAATACACTATTTTACATTATCAAATTTTCTTCTTCTTATTCCTATTTCTAAAGCTCCTAACTACATCATCAACATCATTGTTCTCTACTTCTGTTTCGTGCCTTTCCCACATCGTTGGCCTAGTTGGGTACTCACAATCTCTGGTCTCATGCAGTGATGGGATATCACCTACAAAATAAAATAATATTAAATTTTAATTGATAGTTTTTAAATATTACTGAAGTAGCTTAGTAATATTAATAAAAAAAATTGCAATGACATTATTTACCTAGTGCACCAGTTGTCACCGTTGGAACCAATGCCCTGTGTTCCTATTTGGTGGTAGGATGCTCAAGTACAAAAATTTTTGTCATTTAAACAAAAAATGTTATAAGGACACAACCATAAATGATAATTAGAAAAATATATAAGTAGAAATTAATTACTGTCGTCGGCCTCACTGATAGAAGCATTTCCGGCCCGGTCCCCACTGGAATGATCAGGTTGCACGTGAGGACCATGTTCTGGAAATATTTCAGTCTCAACACACTTCTCTACAACTGGGTTATTTGGCTCATTGAAACTGTTGCTCCCCTGATTTAAAAAAAATTGTTAGACATTAAATTTGTGAACAAAACAAACATATTGAAAGGTTAACATTTTACCTTATCAGACATTCTGGATCTTGGGAACTGTCCCAAGGTTTTACGGCGTTCAACTACGACTTGATAGCCAAAATGAAAAGCGATCTCTATGTCTTCCTTTGTGGTTTATATTCCAAGGTCGTTACCCAACATTACATATGATTGTGTATTTTTAATGTTATTTGATGTGATTACAAAAATGTTGGAAGAAGATACAATTAATTATAATATTTTTAGCTACTTACAATTTTTGCGACTAATTTCAAGTAATTTTCATGGCCTAGCTTGTGCTGGCCTTTTTTGTCAATCCTAGATTTACTTGCCTTGGAGGTGTCAAGAAACCTATCATCAAAAGCTTGAAGTCAGTTATATAGCACACTTTTATTTTAGATGTAGAGAAATTTAATGCTATTAAATTAAAGTTGTAATTTACCTTGCGGGTCCAATTAGCATTTTTACTTCTTTCTTGGCTTTTTTCTCTTTTCCTTCATAGATGAGTGCTCTCCACTCCCTCTTTGGAACTATGAGAGGACGTTCGTATCTAGAGTTAATTTGCAAGTGCATCCTATAGGTTTCTCGCGTATATTTCAAATATTTTCCAACATCGCAGGTGATCGGCATTCTATCAAACGTGCTCGCACCAAAAAGACTTTCTAGATAATATAGAAGTTCTTTTTTCAGGTTGGAATTTTGGGAATTCCACCTTGTGCATATTTTTGGGCCAAAAATTACCAATGCCTTTCTCTCCAGGGCCCCGTAGAAATCATTGTTTACTACACAGAAAAAGAAGAAGATATTATTATTAATTTATAAATAATAATCATGATAAAATATGTTTTAGATAGAGTACATGAAACAATTAAAATATTAAACCTTACCTAGGAGTTGTACTTTCTTTATAGGAACACCTTCACTGTTCACCAAAAATCTTCCTAGAATGTTCCTCGTGGAGGTGACACGTGTAGCTCCAGGAAATGAAATAATAAAGTTGACCATATCAGCCTCATCACTGCCACCACATTCAGTGGTTGGCCGTGTGTCTTCTTAGGGGTGCATTTCTTGGTTGCTACCTAAAGTCGTACAAGGTCTATGATAGGGTTCCTCGGGAATCTCTTTCCTTTGTGTCCCACTACCACCAACACCAGGGACAACAGGTTCCAAAAAATGCTACACACAAAAGAATTTTTTTGTTAGTTTAGTTAATGTAAAAATTATAAATCAACCTATCACAATTCATCTCATGCAAGACAATAAAAATATCATTTTGATTTTTTGTTATTAATTTATATGTGTTTAGCTGGGTCATAACTTGTCTTATCCTTTTTTCTAATTTAGGTGTTTGAGGCACAATGTATACCAAACGCTCAAATTCCTTGTTTGTGTTTAGCATATTTTTTCACAGCAACACCAATGGACATGGGGATTAATACAACTCTCCCTTGTTGATGGAATCATCACATGCACCATGGCCAAGTGTCTGCATATTTGAAAAAAATTTACATTATTTCAATTATGTAAAGAATTAAAATACTTGAAGATAGAGCAAGGTTGGCACTTTACATGTTCTTCTACTTGCCCCTTTCCGCGATTATCCCGCCACATTATAAAATAATAAGAACCATGAAATATATATATATATATATATATATATATATATATATATATATATATAAAGATAATTAAACTAATATGAAACCAAAATTTGTATTTGTTTACTTGTTCCTATGCCATGACTAGTCTGCCACATTGCAATAAAATTAGAAATAGGAAAAATTGAAAACAATATATATCTTGAAAAGACCAAATGAAAACTGAAATAATTTCTAAATTTACCTTTCTAATACATAAACCTTTTGCATTAAAGAGTACAACTTTACCATCAAATGGCATTCGAGTTTAAAGAGAATAAACAATAAATCATAAATATTAAAATAGTGTCTTCTCTAAGTTTTTAGATCAACATACAACACAACAAGTTAGAGATGCATTTATAAGGAGGGGAAACCAATATGGCCACCCCTTGGCTCATAATGTATGATTCTTGAAGTACCAAACCTGTAATAGACGATAGTAGAATCTCCAAAGAGAGGGATTAAAATATATGTGCACATGTGCCTCACATTTTCTAAGGTGACCCTTTGCAGCTACGATATGGATAGGAGTAAGCCATATCCTTAACATAAGAATATCATGGGATAGGTCCTCTATTGATTCCTGCATTATAATTTGGTTTCAGGTATATAAGTCATACAAAGAAATGTCATTCTATGTCATATGAGGCATATGGAGAGCGAGAAACACAACTTTCATATGGGGATATGGAAAGTGAGAAACGTTGTTCTCTTTGACCGTAATATTCAAGATGTGAGGAGCACCTCCGATAAGGTTGTGGAATTATTTAAAGAGATGTACTATTAATGAGAATATGACAAGGAGAAACTTGTCTAAAGTTTTGGGGCCTAGAAACTACTTTTCTTTCAAATGGTTCAGTGGCAAAGTATCCAACTCAAGATCTGAGCTCCTTGCTCTGTGGGGCACCCTCCTTTGTGCCAGATATATGGAAATATCAAAGATTGATGTCTATGGTGATTCAAAAGTGATTTTTGAGTGGCAAAACTAGAGACATGCTTTGGAGGCTCCAACACTGGTGAATTGGATGGAAGGTACCAGGCCATTGATGATGTCCTTTAATAGATTATCTATCTAACACATCTTTAGGGAACAAAATAATTTGGATGATAGAATTCCAAAATATGGTTGTAGTGAGTTTCTAAGTTTAATCAGATAATCTGTTTTTTAAAATGAAAATTTTCAGAGATCGGGGATTATCAGAATCTGTAGCGTTTCACCAGATTTTAGTGTCTTTTTTATGCTTATTATGTATACAGTCCTCTATTTCATATGTTTTTTTGTGTTATAGTTGGCCATGATGTTATACAGATATAGTAGATAGGGAAGTCTCATTGTAATAGAGATGTGGAACGATGCTACCGGGGGTTCCAATTTTTTTGTGTTTTTCTTCAGTTTAAAGAATAAGCTATGTACAAATGTAAACTTTCCCATTTTTATAATGAAAAAAAGTCTGTGTTTTTATTTTTGAAAAAAATGACTTATTATTTGCTCGAATCTATGCACCTTTTCCAATCTCCTTTTTCTAATAATGTTTAGCAAGAATCAATTAAAAAAATTATTTTCCTCCTTCATGTATAAAGGGATTTTATGAGCTAGATACATGAGAGGAGATCACATTGCTTAGTAGTAATTTTTTTTTTTGTGGCCTTTGTTATTTTTCCAGCTACAAATAGAAAAAAATAGAGGGATTCTTTGAAGGTAAGAAGCCTTGGGAATATGGTGTTGACTTGAAGTATAGATGATTCTCCAACAACATAGGCTCACCATGTGGAATTGTCTGTCACATCTCAATAGTGTTGAAAACTTCAAAAAAATGCAGTGAAGCATGTTCCTATAAATTAGCAAGCACAAGAACCCACTATAAAAGAGGTTTTCTTGGCTCGTGAAATTATTTGTATTATCATATGAAAGATAAGTGTCAGAAGATATGGAAGTGAAATGGGTGTGGATATTGTTGCAAGAGCGACAACCCATGTCAAATGGCTTGAAATATCTTTAGCAAAAACCTGCAGATGTTGGAGCCATTTTGCGAGGTTTGGAACATGCCAACTCAGTTGGGATGCCTTTTTCATTTGAGAGATATCTAGTTTTAAAAAATTATAATCACATAATTATAGTGTTTATGACTGTTGGATTCATCTTCCAAGGTATTTTTGACCCATGATGATGGTTCATATTCCTTATAATAACCCTAATGGATTAGGTGTTTGCAATATCCTAGGGAAGTTTTAAACCTAGGGTTTCCTTATATTACTAGGGTTTCTAATAAACTTTTCTTTGCTAATTCAGTTATGAGAGAAATACATTAACTAGTAGTACAATATAAGAGTAAAAAATATGATCAATAACTAATAAACTAACATTTGCTATGGAAAACATTGTGACCTATAGTTATCAACAAGCAATAAAAACTGCTCAGCTTAGCATTGAGATAATCGATAGGTGTGCAATTTTTGTCATTAGCATGGATATGGAGAATGATCATACTAGGTAGACTCATCTTATTAATGGGAAATTTGAAGAGAGGGCTAAAGTAGTGGGGACTACCATAGAAATAGAGGATGATCTCAACTAGTAGAGTGCTAAAATTAATCCATAATCTGAAGAGAGTGTTGAAGTAACCAGAACTAGCATAGAAATAAAAAATAGTCTTACTAAATATGATCTTATGAACCTAGAATATGAGCATAGCTTTTGAATAGGTATAATGAACATGATTGGAAAGCTTGTCTTTTCAACTAGGAATCTAAATTTATTGTTAATGTACGCTTCATAACATCTAATGAAAATCCTTCTAAGAAGGAATTTGATGGTTTACAAGGGAGTCATCTAGATGGAGTGAAATTATTATGAAATGAAAATGAACAAACAATAATCAATTCTCAATGGGTTTTAGAAAGCTTTCATACTACTGACGTGCTTACCAAAGGAAAATATCTAACCAAAATTCCAGTAAACAAGAAAAATGAAAATAATGCGTTGCTAAAATATTCAGGATCTCGATATAAAATTTTCATGGAAGTGT
This sequence comes from Pinus albicaulis, assembly GCA_034641835.2. NCBI lineage: Eukaryota > Viridiplantae > Streptophyta > Pinopsida > Pinales > Pinaceae > Pinus > Pinus albicaulis. Next base: position 868,244,065 of record CM076573.1, on the reverse strand, counting down.
TATTTTAAGTTATATATGTGGAAATGGAGAAAGAAAATGAGTTTGTTGGGAAAGGAAAACTTCTGAATATGATTAGGTAAGTGTTACAATTTTTTCATAATGCTTGAGTCAAATAGAAGAGGAGTCATATTCTATGGTACTGAAACTACTGAAAATATGGTACATACATTTAATGACAAACTAGCTTCTTTTTTGGAGAAAGTAGGAGTAATTTACATGGGTAGTGGAATAGGCAAAATTTACCACCTCTAAATTTCAAGAACCAAAGTATATTTCAAGGTTACATGATGTTGTTACTACTAATTTTTTTTCCCCTAGGACATCTTCATTGGATATTGTGTTATACAATAAATACATGACTGAGACAAGTAAAGATAATTATGCAAAAATAAAAGCATTATTGGCAATACAAGGACATGAAGTACAATAATATTGTAATGCTTCTCCACACAAATGAAAAACAGAACTTGAAAATAATTTCTCTATTGAAAGTGTGCTATGTGTAATAACATATACTTCTAATTCCCTAGGTTGTGAAGAAGTGACAACACTAACGCTGTAGGTTTTGCCTCTTTGCAAATTACAAGCTAGAAAGGAATGTGAAGAAGTCACTCACTATAATAATAGTGGATCATAGATTATGAAAAATATTCTTACTAATATTATTACCCTCCAGAATTTCCAGGATATGAGTGTTTTGTTATTGACAGAATCAAAGAAATTTGACAAATTTTTCATTGCTAATTTGAGTGAAAGTTATGCAATGAAAAACTTGGAGACTAAAAATATATATCAAACAACAGAGTGCTCATATGAAACCAAAATCTTGAGAGAATGTTGAAGTAAATAGAAACAACATATAAATAAACAATAGTATTACTAAATATGATCTTATGAACTTGGAATCTGAACATAGTTTTAGAACAACTAGAACCAACATGAAAATCGAGAGTTATTATTTTGAAATAATATTGTTGAAGGAATAGCTATTATTTGATGATAATGAAGGAAATAAGAATGTTTCATGATCTTCAGAGAGATTAATGCTAATGCTATAATGAATTTATTTTCTTAACTAGGGATATCTACCAAAAGAACCTTTTATGAAAACAACTTTCGATGATATTATTGGCATAATTTTTTCTACTCAAATGTTTGTTATCATTCCTAATTCCAGTTAATTTTATTATTGGAATGTAATTTTTGTGAAGAATTTCTTCATAGAACTTTAAATTCCTAACTACATGTGGTTAAAAAAATATGATAATGTCCACAATTTGGCTTTTCAACAACTTGTAGTGGTAATGTTTCATCCAATCAAAGGGAGATGTTGTGGGAACAATCTTGGAATTTGGCAGCAGAATGTGTCATGATCTTCAGAGAAATTAATGCTAATGCTATAATGAATTTATTTTCTTAACTAGGGATCTTACCAAAAGAACCTTTGATGACAACAACTTCCGATGATATTATTGGCATAATTTTTTCTACTCAAATGTTTGTTATTGTTCCTAATTATGGTTACTTTTATTATTGGAATGCATTTTTTGTGAAGAATATCTTCATAAAACTTTAAATTCCTAACTACACCTGGTTCAAAAAATATGATAATGTCCCCGATGTGGTTTTTCAACAACTTTTAGTGGTAATGTTTCATCCAATCAAAGGGATATGTTGTTGGAACAATATTGGAATTTGGCAGTAACAAAAATTCACTATTGATTATGTCATCATTTTTATCTAGCACTATTTTTGGAGATGGTATGAGGACTATCAACCATGCCATGATTTTCTCTAATTTATGAGTTATGGGCATGAGGTAAGTTCACATGGCAGTTTCAAAAGGTCATTTTTTAGTTAGTATATTAGAGAGCTATCCTAATATGGAAATGGTTGGGTATATGAACAATCCATAAGACATTATGAGTTTACATCCCCATTTAGGTCATCATATCCTATATGGAGTATGTCAACTCCCATTCATGAGGGGGTTCAACAAACCAATGTTTCAAGTAACCTTTAAACTCTCCTAAAATAAATCCATTAAGGCATATTTCTCTAACCCCGTGACCTGAAATGTGTGTAATGGAAAGAAAAAAATATTGAACTTCTTGCAGTCCATGATTACCCTGGGTAACTCCTCAAGAAAAATCTAAGTCTAAATTGTCATTTTTTCCCTTTGTTGTGTCCAAACCTATTCATGGAACCATTAATGGTCAGATTTTGTTAGCACTTTTTGTGCCTTATAAAATGATTAGACTTTTGACTTCTTTTGTTTCTTCTTATATGACTAGAACTACTATATCTTGTGTTGGAACTAATTATAAGATATATTCCCAAAATGGTGGCATGGGAATTGAAGGACAATTGAGCATTGAGCATAGACACAAAAATAAGAGGAAGATTCATAACATAGAAGGGATTTTTGAAACTATTATACTTTTAGAAGGTTGACAATGCCTGCCTCTAGTGGTTCTATACCTATGTCTACGTCTCATGTGGTAGTTTTTTAGGGGTCAATGGTTGTTGTTCAGGATAGTCATGTTGTTAAAATTTCAAATTATTTCTTGACCATAGGTTCAAATATGCCATTTTTTCATTCTCATTCTTATTATCAAATCATATGAAGAAGACGGGGAGAGCTCCTGTTTAGTTCTACCGAAGAAACAATAAGGTGTATATAGCATGCTAGATTATATTCTGAAGAGGCTGCTTCTTTCCCAACAACTGCAGTCAAGAATAGTCGGTTAATTTTGTGCCATAAAATTTCTCAAAGAGACTCTAGAGTGAGTCCTAACTGTGAAGCAAGGCCTGCATCCACTGTCATTGCAAAATTTGTACCTGCTGCAGGATCAAAAGTAGTAGCAACAACAAAAAAGGTTTCACATGAATCTACTCTTTAGTTTCTTTTGAAATCTTAATGATCTTTACCACTATTATTTATATTGACATCTAAATGAAACCTCTTGCCTATGGTGGGTCATTTATGATAGTGTGAAAAATATCATGCAATCTCTCAATAAGTTTTCACATGCCTGTCACCAATAACGTGCTTCTTGTTCAGAAAAGAGGATGATGTACTCTTGGACTACTTGAATCAATATGGATTGAAAATTGAGCCAACGTGACAAGTATTTTGAAACAGAAAGATGATAAATTGGTGTATGTATAAATTATGCATAAATTGATAAGAAGGTACAAAATGATGATGATGTGGGATTTAGGAAATTTTTTTAACTCTAGGGAATCTTGTACATTAGGATTTGTGTTATATATATGTCTTACTGAAATCATGGGTTTTCATTGGTATTCTATCTGTGGCTCAGGTATGTACCAATTATGTTTTTTTAAGTTCAAAAACACAAACTCGTGATCCCTGAATCTTAGAAATACAACCATATGCCTCGAAAGTAGAGAATAATGAGCATGTATACACATAAGAATAATTTAAATATAAAATAAATACCAATCAAAATTATTAGGCCTTACCATTTTATCTGTAGTGGGTTGAAAAAGGCTGATTGTACCTGATTTCCTGGTCGAGCCAGTAGTTGTCTCTGCTTAGGGGCTGAAATTCGAATTAATGGGCCCCCTACTAAACCCCTGAACCAACGTCTTCTCAGCTAAACCCCTGAACCAAATTCTTCTCAACTAATATCTTAGCGATTCTTCAATGTGATTGATCTGCAGGTTCAAGTGATGGTCGTCGAGCATTGCTAGAAAAAAGGCGGTAAAGTGATTAGGCTAAGCATTGTTGGAAAAATATTGGTAAGGTAATTAGCTAAGAATTTTTGGAAAAAGGCGGTAAGGTAATTAGGCTAATCATTCTTGGAAATAAAAAAAAGGCGGTGTTTAGGCTAAGCTAGGGGCCTCAAATTCCACAAGGTAACATACAGCTCACCAAATGAAATTTTGAATCAATAATTATTTTCATATGTATCCTTCACTTCATCAAGCTTCCACAAGTAAAAGTTTTAGTTTAATTCTTACATCGAACACACCTATCCACACTCTTGATTTGATGAGTGTGTGACAATTCTCCTTTTCTTAGTAGTTTTTTTCAATTTTTGGTCTAGACAATCCCCCTCTTGGGGTGATCTACTTGATCGATGTAACATCCTTGCATTAAATATGATCTCTATAAATACTTTTTTGTAAATGATCATCTCAACATAATTATAGATTGCTTGCATGGAAACTCGGTGTGGTTAATCTAATAAAATTATTACTATTAAAAGTTAATTCATGTTCTGATAATGATATTGAGGCATGGACATGTGTTAATATTCATTTCGCATCAATGGTTTAATCATGTATTAATGCTAAGTTAAAGAATAATGCTTTAAAATAATTAATTCCAATTCATTAATTATGAATTATTAAATTTAATTAAAAATTACTAATTAGACTATAATGTTAAATTATTAATTAATTATTTTTTTATGTTATATTTATCTACATAAACATAATAAAAATTTTAAGTGACTCTTAAAAACCCAAGGAAGAGGCACACAGGTTAGATTTTGAGCAAGTTAGCAATTAATGCATGGTGGTGTCATCTATGTTTTGTTCCCCAAAAGGGTAACTTGTTGGGTAAGGAAGTGAAAGGGAGGGGTAAGAGTGCCCTCTCAGTCACACTTGGAGGAAACCCCAAACAACATTAAATAAAAGAGATGAAGAGAGAAGAGGGTCCAAAATTTTTGGTGTTGAAGATAATTCTCAAGAAGTAAACCTATGCAAGAACATCACACAGAGGGAATTACACCAAAGAGTGGCTCCTCCTCCATCAGTTTTCATTTCCTAGATATAACAAAGCTTGAGCATCAACAATGAGTGATTGAACATACAAGTGATTGATTGGATTGATAAAACACGGTGCTTGATGCTACTGTTAAAACATTGTGATTTTCTTTTGAAGAATGCAACAAGAAATACTTAATTTTATTTTGCCTTGATTAAATTGAGAAAATTCTAATTTTGACATCAACAAATAAATTGGATGATGTAAACTTGTGTGACATGGCTTGCTTCACCCAATTTACTCAATAAATTTGAGTTGGAGGACTTAGAGTTTAGTTAATCATGTGTGATTTCTAATTTATAGAAATCAAGGTCAGTTATTTAAGGTTGTTTTTAGTTAAACTAGTTCCAACTGTTGGAGGAAGTAGCGGAGGGTCAAGTTAAGAAATGGGACTTCAATAAAACTAAGTGAACATATAATTAACTAATAAATCATCCCAAAATAGCTAGTACATGCAAACAGTTCAGGTTCCCCAGGCTTATTGGAGATTCCAAGGTAGTGTAACGTTAGTTGTAGACTAGTCTTGAGTGTACAGGTGTTTCAATCAGTCAGATGATCAACCTAAGGAATTTTGAAATTCAATTTGAGGAATTTCCTAGATAATAGGGGCCTAATTCCTCACGGAATAGCACAAGGAAATAAGAGGTCAAGCCAAGGTATAAATTGACCAAGTCTAGGTAAGAGGCCTTTAGTGAGCAAAGAGATAGGTGATGCACTTGTAGGATTAGCTGAATTGAAAAAAACAATTGTAATATATCTCTACTTATTTGATTGATGCAAGAGGAATTGGAATTTTGAGTAGATTTTTGTCCCCATTTAAAAATACTTATTTCATGTGTGTTATTTCTTCTTGCATATCTAAGATTTTTGTTCTAAATTGTGAAATAATGTCCGCATACAAGTGGAGCATGTTTATGTATTGTGATTTTGATTAAAAATTCATGAGAAGTTGCAAATATAAATCATAATTTCTACATGGTATCAAAGCAGGATTCACAGTAGAGAAGGAACTTCGAATTTGTTTCTCAGGAGGCTCGAATTTGGAGATCAGTGTAGCAGGATTCCTTCAAAACTGAGAATATGGCATTGTAGGGGTTGTGAAGGCTAAGCATTGTTGGAAATATGGATTATAAGGTTAGGGTTTTTAATTCATGGTTTATAAGGACTAAGGTTATAAATATTAGGGATTATTTGAAAATGGGTTATAAGGTTATATTAGGGGTTTTAGGGTTTAAAAAGAGATAGGGATTAAACGCTATAAATTTTATGGTTTATGATGGTAAAATGTTAAGAGATATAATGGTTATATTATTATGGTTATGTTTATATGTGTTAAAGATTATAACTATCAAGAGGCATCATTCGGGCGGGTCGAGTCAGGTTGGGTCATGTGAGGGCGCCCAACAAAACACATTCAGGTTAGGTGATCGGGTCAGGTCATGTGAGGGAGGTTATATAAAAAATGCTAATTTGTGACTACCTATGTGCCTTGTACTAGACGTTTGTGTGAACCATTTTGCATTTTCTCCCTTGTCCCTTCGTTTGGTTGGGTCGGGTCGTGTGAAGGCAGACATAACAAAAATTCTAATTTGTGACCACCCGTGTGCCTTATGCACGTTCGTGTGGGCTATTTGGTGTTTTCTCCTCTATGCCTTCATTCGAGTGGGTGATTGGTTCGGGTTAGGTCATGTGAGGGTGCCCAAGGAATTGTGTTTGTGTCAGGTCGATTCAGGTCATATGAGGGAGGTCGTATCAAAAATGCTAAGTCGTGACCGCCTGTGTGCCTTGTGCACATTCATGCAACCCGTTTTTCATTTTATCCCTTGTACCTTCAAGGGGTTAGGGGGTTAAATGGGTTAGGGTTTTAGGGATTTAAGGGGTTAAGGGTTTAGAGGTTAGGGGTTAATATTTTAGAGGTTTAGTGTTTACAGGTTAAATGGATCAGGGATTTAGAGGTTTAGGTTCATGAGTACTTGACTTGGCCACAAATTATTGGGACTCGTTGATTTTTTTTTGTTGTACATGAGTACTTAATAGGGCTGAGAATTTCTAAGACTCGTTAAATAACATACTCCCTAGTTAGGTTGTGGGGTGGTGTTGGGGTATATTACACTGATTGGTTCATTAAGGCACACACTCTTGCCATCATTAGAGCCTCTTCCATACATTATTAAGAGCACATATGACCACTTTTCATTCACTATTGGTCATTCCCTGCCTTTTTTCAAATTCTCTATTTTTAGGGTTTCCTATTTTAATAGGGGCTACCAACTAGGATGACATGTGGCACTAGATAGACTCTAGTTGGAGGATTAAATGGATAATTCCACTCCATTGATTCATACTACCTAATTAAAATACCTTCCTAGAGTGATTATGCACTTCCTCCCTACTTTGCAGTAGTTAGCCATCATTTTTCTCTCTCCTCTCCTTGTTAAGTTGACTTTTATTCTTATTTTGGAGTTCAACTAAGTTAAAACCGAATGCATTTCTTGTGGCATCCTCACATGGTACGATGTGACCTGCCTGAATGAAGGCACTGGTGATCTAAAAGGAGTGTATTAGTTCGCTCTGCTAAGTGTCCTTTTAGTAAATAAAACATGTACAATTTGTCTCCATTTGTTTGCTTAAGGAATGAATTTTTTAACCATGAAACATGGATTAATCTGTGACCTTTAAGACTGAAAATAAGCCTAAATAACACTATACAATAGAGTATAACAGATAAAAAACATCACACATAGGTTTTACACAGAAGACATGATGAAGCAGTTCACCCCTCCTGGGACACATGTGCTGGTCCAACTCCCAATAGCATGTCCCTCTTTATCATTATGCTCAAAATTTAAATCACATGTGTTTAAAAGCATCTAATGGTTGTTTTCTCTACACCAGTGGCTCCATAATGCTCCAATTAGTCTAGGTAGACTCTTGTTTTACCCAAATTGGTCAAAAATTGACCTCCCAAAGTGTTTTTCCCAATATCAGCTAGAAAAACTCCACTAAAAGTGGAGAATTGTGCATAACTAAAGTTAATTTAGGCTAAAACCCAAAATTTAGGGTGCCTACACAGTTTCCAGCAGAAAAAACCATTTGTATTAGCATCAAGTGGTTTGGGCAAGGTGGTCACATGCCGACCCCCCGCCTTAAATTATGCAGTTTTTTTTTTTTTTAAACTTCGCATATGGCACAGAACTCGTAGTTGGAGTTCCGAAAACTATTTGAAATAACCGTTGCATTATATACCATTTGAACCCGTATGTGACAATGCTTACCTTCTACTGGAGGTTACGGTGTATCACAAGCCTCGCATTGAAGTATTATGTCACAACGTGACATGTGACCGCAAATATCTCTGCCAGAGTTAATGGTTTAGTTAGTCATCTGCTTGTAGCTTTATGCTGTGGTTTAATGTCATGTGACCACTATTTGGGAGTCGACGACGGGTTAGGGTCTGCAAACTCCCCCCCTCCCCCCTCTCCCCTGACTTATGTACATATACAACATAAATCAATGCGGAAAACAATTATGGTAAGGAAAATTGGATAGCGGAGATGGTTGGAGAGCTATGCAGGAGTGCCAGAGGTCATGGGGTATATCCCGCTCCCGACCCCCCGACCCCACAAATTTTTTTATCAAACCTCTTGGGGACACGTGGCAGCCTCCGAGCTTTTCACGTGTTTACCATCCAACTGTTCCAATTAAAATAATTTCAACTCGATCGAATGGTCCTGGTTGCGCCACATGGCGAAATATAATTGGGTATGAGATAAGAAATATTCCCATCATATGCCACCTATTGGCTATACCTGCATGCTAACTGGGCATACCAGTCACCCTATCACAAAAATTTTAGATGTTTAGGAAAACGAACATAACATGATATCTTCCTCGTACGACATTGGTTTTTCGAACCATTCACGGTGCCAGAATCACAATGACAAGACCTTTCTGGTCGCTTAGGTTCAGTATAGTTTCGAGCACTTTCAATTTTGAGCATAACACATGATCTCTTGATCACACCTCCCCATTGGGAAGCTTTTGGACCCCAAAAGACTTTAATTACCTGCTTAGAAGATGACGGTACAACTCCCTCACCTTTTCAACTTCCATCCACCTTTCCTTACTTGGTTTGCTGCCCTTGAGCCCAATTCGAAGATAATCGACAATTCCCCTCTTATAAGTGCATGTCCTCCTTTCAAGGATGGAATCGTCCTTGAGTTCATCCATAAATTCTGGTGAGAAATATTCTATAGATGGCAGCTGAATATCACTTCCTTAATCATCAATCAAAAGAGGCTCATACAAATGTAAATTTTCCACATTGACAATGGAATCCATTTGCATATATGAAGGCAACTCAAGTTGAAATGCATTATCACCAACTTGTTTGATGATCTTGAATGGACCATAGCGAATGGGCTTAAGCATTTTACCGTCTCCTTGCATCCTTTCTTTGCTTATGTGCAACCATACCTCATCTCCTTCTTGAAACTTGTGATCAACTCTATGTTTTTCATACCTCTCCTTGTATTTTCTTTGAATCTTCTCAAGATGTTCTTGAACTTGTTGATGAATAATCTGAATTTCCTCAATGAACTTTAGATCCTTGTCAATATCGATATGCCCATCAATTGCAACATCCTTCTCCAAGATGAAGTCTAATGGCGATTTCGACAAATACCCAAAGCAGGCTTCAAAAGGTGAAATATTTGTAGAAGAGTGCTTGGCCTGGTTGTAAGTGTGATGAATTTAATGTAGTTTCTCATCCCACAACATAGGATTCTTGCTACAATATCCTCTCAATAGATGCGCAATGATTATATTCACCACCTCAGTTTGGCCATTCAATTTGCGGATGAAAAACAATACTCTTTTTCAACTTTGTGTCCATCATCTTCCTAAGATTGGACCAAAAATTCCTAGCGAACCTGGAATCCCTGTCACTAAAAATAGAAGTTTGCAAACCATAATGAGCCCATACATGTTGAAAATAAAGTTTAGTGCTTTGTTCAGTAGTAATGGTTTTCTTACATGGCATAAGTATACACATTTTACTGAATCTATCCACAACTACATAAAGATAATGATGTTCTTTTCTTGACATAGGTAGACCTCCAACAAAGTCCATGGAGACACTCTCTCATGGCCTTGATGGTAATGGTAATGGCGTGTACAACCCAAGCTTCCTATTGCTAGGCTTTCTTGTTGCACACATATAACAACCTCTTATAAAATGTGACACATTATCTATCATGCGAGGCCAATAGAAATACCTCTGCAGATGTGCCATTGTTTTTCTTACCCCAAAGTGTCCAACAATAAGAGATGAATGAGCCTCTCTCATGACACTAAGTATATCTCCTAATGGTATACACAACTTGCCCAAATGAAACATCAAATTATTATGCATGTGATAATCATTTTCTTCAACCTGATTCCCTTCACTCAAACTAGCATACACATCTTGAAAATCAGCATCAGATGCATACTATTCTATGTAACTCTCATGTACAATAGAATATTTTTTAAGTAAAGTAGAAGCACTTATAATTTTCCTTGAAAGCATATCAACAAATTTATTGAAAATACCTTTCTTGTACCTTATAACCAAGTGAAACTGTTGAAAAAACCCCATCCACCTGAAATGTCGTGATTGTTTTAATTTTGTTTTTGATTGCAAGTACTGTAATGGTTGGTTATCGATATGTATAATCGTCTTTTTACCCATAAAGTAGATATTTTTCATATGTAGGATAATTAGTTACAACACCATTGAATGTTTCAGAATGAAAAGTGATAGGCTTACCATGCTGCAAAACTACAGTGCCCGTGGCATAATGACTAGCATATCTTGAATGGTTGTCTCAAATTCGGTAATGCAAGGAGCGGAGATGAACTGATCTAGTATTTTCAAGATTTAAAATTTTTTTGTTGTTTTCCTCCCCATTGGAAACCTTTATTCACACTTTTCACTACATGCATAGGAGATGCTATGGCAAAAAAGTTAGCAATAAAATTTCTCCAATACTGAGCTACGCCTAAGAAAATTCTTACCTCGATTACTATTTTGGGAGTGGGAAAATTCACAATGGCTTCCACTTTATTAGGATCAATTCTCAATTCACCTCCTCCTACAATGTGTCCCAAATAAACCATAGAAGTCTTTCCTAATTCACACTTTGACATCTTAAGAAATTATTTCTCTTTCTTCAAAATATCAAGTACCCTTTTCACATGCAAGACACATTCTTCTCCTGTTTTGCTGAAAATGAGTATATAATCTAAATACACAATCACAAATTCATCAATAAATGGATGCAAAACATTATCCATAACACGCATGAAAGTCATTGTTGCATTACACAAACCAAGCGGCATAACCAACCACTCAAAGGGTCCTTGTTTGGTTTTGAATGCAGTCTTCCATATATCACTTTCTACAATTCTTACTTGATGATATCCACTTCTTAAATCTAACTTAGTGAAAAAAATTTCTTCTTTAAGCTGATCTATCAATTCATCTATTCTTTGGAGTGGGTATCAATTATTTACCATTATCTTGTTTAAATCTCCGAAGTCTACACACATGCGCCAAATCCCATCTTTCTTCTGAATCAAGACTATGGGTGAACCACATGGAAAAGTTCTTGGCCTTATGAGTCCCTTGTCCAACATGTCCTTAGTTTGCCTCTTTATTACAACATTCTCCATTATCGACATACGATACATGTCGATGTTTGGAAGAGGACAATATTGTTGCAACTGAATCTCATGTTGAATCTCCCTTTTTGGAGGCAATCCCGTTGGCTCCTGAAACATCTCATGATGTGCATCAACTACATCATATAAAAGTAACTTCAACTTAGGATCACAATCTTCAAATGACTCATGATTAACATCAAATTTAGGCTTAATCATTAGAAGAACAAAATTATTACTTTAATTCACCAGCCTCTTTACCTGTCCAGCATTTACCATTGCAATATTTGTCTTCTTGTGATGTGCTATAACAATGTACTCCTTGACATATTTGAATAAATGGTATTTGTTCTCATGGTGATGGAAGATCAATTTCTTGTCATACAAGTAAGGACTGCCCAACACAACACCTGTAATATCAAGCAGAACCACATCTAATTCAATTGTGTCAACAAAATGTGCAGTTATTGCACAGCGCAATATGAACTTATTTGAAACCTGTAAATTTTCATCCTTAAAAATCAATGCAAGTGGATATGGTTTTGGATGTGGAATGGTCTCAAGATTAATTTTCTTAACCAAGTCTTTAGAGATTAAGTTTGCTTGTGACCCACTGTAAAACATGTGTCAATATTGGTATGTTTGGATATGACCCTCACATGAAACAATTCAATTCTCTCTTCTTCATTTGGAACTTTTATGTGACAGTTTGATGTACTAGTACTGGGTGTTGTTTAAATTTCTTTCCTCTTCATGTTCTTCAATCTCCTCGCTGTAATTTTAGTTTCATCACCTGAATCCTCTCCTAAGTCATGTTCAGTTGTAGCTGCAGTTTTCTACTTCCCTTTGTTATTGTTATACTTGGGTCTCTTTTCAGGATGTAATTTCCAACAATTTTTCTCTTCATGGCCTTCTCTTGAACAATGTTTACAAACAATTTTTTCTACCTATTTCTTGACATATGCATTCATTTTTCCTTTTCCTTTTGAGTTCTTCTCTTTGTTTTTCCCCTTGAAAGATTTGTTTCTACCCTCTTCAAAATTATTTTTCCCTCTAGCTTCTAGATGTGTGGCTTGAACACATAACTCATCTAGACTTGTAGGATTAAACATGAGGAGAGTATGTTTAATGTAGCTATGTAAACCTCCTATGTACTTGAGAAAATTATCTTGGCTCTACAAATATACCCCTAATAAGAGAGATATTCTTCTAAATTATTGGGTGTATTCTTATATGTTTTGTCCTTTCAATTGTATAAACTTTTTCCAGTTCATTATGGATTTCTACATGTGAGCTAATGGATAAAACTGTTGTTTTATTGCATTAATGAAATCAAACCATGATAGAATAGTATTACCATGCTTTTTAATCTCCTCCTTTATCTTGGCTTCCCACCAAACAAGAGCTGCACCTTCCATCCTCAATGAAGCTAGTTGGATTTTGGTATCATCATCATGAAGGTTCTGAATTCTCAAATAGACCTCCAATTTCCTAATCTAATTATCAAGCTTTTCTGCATTGACTTCACCATTAAACATTGGCAATTCAAACTTAACACCAAGTTTTACAAAAGGAATTTTACCAGTGTTCTTTGACTTATGTGACTGGTGTAATGAAGATAAATAGAGGATGATGATGATGAGGGTGAGGATGGTGACTTTCCACTACCTCCATTTCCTCCATTTCCCTTCTTTGATTTATCTTCATCATTGTTGCCTTTTGATGATCCCTGACCTTACTTGTGAAGTTTGGATCCTTCTCCTTCTAGTATTTCATTCCTTTCTTGATAAAAGACTCTCACCATTTCATTCATGTCAAGGAATGATTTCCTAAACACCCTTTCTTATTCTTTGGGATCCACCTCTTCATGGATTTATTATTCTCCTAGAGGCATGCTTATAGCTTCTTCCGCTTCTTTTGGAGGTGAACTAGGTGGTGGAGAATGTGGCAATATTTCCCTCCTTTGTTGTGGCTCACTTTGAGAACTTCTTGCTTCCACCAATTTGCCTTCTCCTCTCTTAAGCTTGAGCCTAGTAAGGATGAAAACGCTTGCAAACAGTTAAACAAATCTTTGCGCACAAAAACTCCAGAGAATAAAATCTAGCTCTGATACCAACCTAATCTGAAAGAAATGTATTAGTTTGTTGTGCTAAGTGTCCTTTCAGTAAATAAAACATGTACAATTTGTCTCCATTTGTTTGCTTAAGGAATGAGTTTTTTAACCCTGAAACAAAGATGAATTTTTGAGTTTTAAGCATGAAAATAAGCCTAAATAACACTGTACAATAGTGTATAATAGAGAAAAAACATCACACAGAAGTTTTACACAGTAGGCATGATGAAGCAGTTCACCCCTCCTGGGCTACATCTACTGGTCCAACTCCCAATGGCATGTCCCTCTTTGTAAGTATGCTCAAAATTGAAAATATATGTGTTTACAAGCCTATAATGGTTTTTTTATCTACACCAATGGCTCCAAAATGCTCCAATTAGTCTAGGTATAATTTTGTTTCACCCAAATTGGTCGAACATTGACCTCCCAAAGTGTTTTTTCCAATATCAGCTAGAAAAACTCCACTAAAAGTGGAGAACTATTCATAACTGGTGGTAATTTAGGCTAAAACCCAAAATTTAGGGTGCCTCCATAGTTTCTGCCAGAAAATACCATTTTCATTAACAACAAGTGGTTTGGGCAGGGTGGTCACATGCTGACCCCCCGCCTTAAACTCCGCGGTTTAAAAGTTTTTGAAACTCCGCATATGGCATGGAACCCGAAGTCAGAGTTCCAAAAAATGTTTGAAATAACTGTCACATTATATTCCATTTGAACCTACATGTGACAATGCTTACCTTCCACCAAATCTTACAATGTATCACAACCGTCATGTTCAAGTTTTATGTCACAACGTGACATGTGACCACAAACATTGCCACCAGAGTTAATGGTTTGGTTAGCCATCTGCTTGTAGTTTTATGTTGCGGTTTAATGTCATGTGACCACTATTTTAGGGCCGCTAGTGTATTAATCATCATGTCCTCTCCAACTAGAAACATAATAAAAAAGAGTTAATGCGAAATAGTTATGAAATCCAACATTGGAAGGGTGGAGATGGCATTCAGGAGAGCTATGCAGGCGTGTCAAAGGTCATAGGGTAGACCACCCCCCCGACTCCACAAATTTTTTTATCAAACCTCCTGGGAACACGTGGTAGCCTCCGGGCTTGCCACGTCTCGCCCATCCAATGGTTCCAATTAAAAAAAGTTCAACTCCATCCAACAGCCTTGGTTGCACCATAGGGAAAAATATAATTGAGTATGAGAAAAGGAATATTCCCAACATATGCCACTTATTGACTGTATTTGCATGCTCGATGGGCTTCGAAGTAACCATATCAAAAGAATTTTATTTGTTGAGGAAACCGAACATAACGCGATATCTTCCTCATACGACATCGATTTTTCAAACCGTTTGCGGTTTCAGAATCACAAAGACAAGACCTTTCCAACCGCTCAGGTTTGATACAATTTTGAGCACTTTCAAGTTTGGGCATAACACATGATCTCCTGATCAATGAGGGAGAAAATGGAAAATGGATCGCAAAAACATGCACAAGGAACATAGGCAGTCAAAAGGTAGAATTTTTGATATGTGGTCACCCTCGCATGACCCTCCTGAACATGTTTCCCTGGGTGCCCTCACATGACCCGACCCTACCAGACATGTCGACCCAGCCCGCCCCAAATTGATGCGAATGTAAACCCACTTTGAACGCACCAAAGTGGGTCTGAAGTGAAGCATCTAATGCTCTTGTGTGTATGTGGTTAAACAAAAATTCCCCCTTTCATTTGCATGAAGTGTTCCTGGTACAAAATCCATATTATAGTTGAGGCCCTAAAAATTAGATGATTTCCAGCTACATTTAATGTATTTTCTATAAATAACCTTTCTAACAACCTGACACAAACATACAATGATGTCATTTATATTGGAGGTGTAAATCACTTGAATTTTGTTACAACTTTAATCACTAGAGAGGCCTTGTATTTTTGAGTGATCTATTCATTTCAAACAACTTGTGTGAGAGAGCACTACAAGCTCCATCTCAACATGAAGTGTGGATATTATGAGTGATTCAAATCAATGCTTGGAAAATTATATAATTTTTTCTATGTTTGGTATACATGGTAATAATGGCATTACCCACCAACACATACCCTCAAAACCAATACCTAGTTCTCTAAAAATCAAATGTTTCCAATATGCTCAATTAGAGGTGAAGGATTATCCTAGGAGGTCAATATGTTGGTTTGGGGTGTTATTTTTAGCCTTGGACACTTAGTGGTTAAGGGCTTAAAGGGTCAAGGGTTAAGGTACAAGGGCTTTAGGGTCAGAGGATTTAGTAGTTAAGGACTTAATATTTAGGGGATTTAGGTGTTTAAGGGGTTAGAAGTTAATTAAGGTGTTTAAGGGTGAAGGATTAAGGGTTAAGGGTCACAGGTTAAGATGATAAGGAGTTATGGCTGATGAGGTTCATGGATTATAGCTATTTATGGGTTAGTTTATTAAGATTTAATGATTCAAGGGGTTCATGGGTTATGAGTTATGAGTCTAGGGGTTAAGGGATTATGGATTGGGGATTAAGGGGATATGTAATTCAATGGTTATGGGTTAAGGGCTTATGATTTGTGATGATTGGACTTCTAATCCCCTTATCACCACTATTGGGGGTTCCCCTATCGATTTCTCTTGCTAACTTCCCTATAGGTCCCCTAACCCCTTATATGAAATTGGGTCCTAAGCCCCCTTCTCATTCTCTAATGCTAGGATTATAGATCATAGTAACCATACTTGAACCTATAAATTATACCCATCCATGCAACCCTGGTGTCTCCTTGCCGCATTATTTCACACTCCCCAAGGCAATAATCAAATATTTGGATGTATCTTGGATGACTTGTCACATTCCACTAGATTCACTCATGAATAGGAATTCCCATCATTTAAGAATTTTTTGGAGGGTTCTCATGTAGCATAGTCAAGGGTCACATTTACAAAAAAAGAGAATTTTATAAGTGTATATTAGAGGTATTAACGGCTATAGGGTTGTTGACAGGGAAAAAATTCCACCTTGCCCACAAGGGGGAAATAATTACCCGATCGTAGCTCTGAACTAGACCTAGTCTCATTTTTAATGGCTAATCCCAACACATTTTAAGGAATTTTATAAGGGTTATGGGAATAATGAGTTAGTGGTTAAGGGATTAAGGATTAGGGGGGTAGGGGTTAAGGGAATAGGGGATTAAGGGTTAGAGGTTTAGGGTTTAGGGGTTAGGATAATAATGAGTTAGTGGTTAAGGGGTTAGGGATTGGGGGCTTAGGGCTTAGGGGATTTTGGTGCCTTTAGGGGTTATGGGAATACTGAGTTAGTGGTTAAGGGATTTGGGATTGGGGTTATGGGAATAATGAGTTAGAGGTTAAGGTTTTAGGGATTGGGGGCTTAGGGGTTAGGGGCTTTAGGCGCATTTAGGGGTTAGGGGTTGAATAATGAGTTAGTGGTTAAGGGATGATGGATTGGGGGCTTAGGGGTTAGGGGATTTAAGTGCAGTTAGGGGTTAGGTGAATAAAGAGTTAGTTGTTAAGGGATTAGGGATTAGGGGGTTAAATGGGTTAGGGGTTTGGAATTAGGGTTTAAGGGGTTAGGGTCTAAGGGATTAGGGGTTAAGGGGTTAGAGGTTTAGGGTTTATGGGGTTAAATGGGTTAGGGGTTTAGAGGTTTAAGGGGTTATGGGGTTTATAAGTTAAGTATTTTAGGGGTTAGGTTTAGGGGGTTAAATGGGTTAGGGTTTTAGGGGTTTATAGGGTTAAATGGGTTAGGGGTCAAGAATTAGGGTTTAAGGGGTTAGGGGTTAAGGGTTTATAGGTTTAGGGTTTAGTGGGTTAAATGGGTTAAATCTCTCACAAATGGAAGTTTCAAAGCAAGAGTTATTCTCCCAAAGCATAACATATTTTTCAAAACTGAAGAAGGTTATTCTATATGATAATGTTGGGAAGAAATATGTCTCATTAGGGGAATTTTGAGGTCTAAAATGGGCCTCCTAAAAAAATGTACAAAAAAATAGACTTTATGAGAACCAATAGGATACAAGATGATGATGTCAACCATGGGGGATGATTCACCATTTTTTAATTAAAAGGGTAAAAAGATTAAAAAATAATAAAATAATAAAACCACTTTTTCAACTCATATTTTCAACTTATCTCCAAATGTTTTTACTCAAATTTTGAGCAGGAGTACTCGTTGCATGAAAAATTTAATTCCTTATCCAAAGAGTACCCATGTTGCATACTTTTGATGGACTCCACTACACGAAAAATGAAAAATACATTAAAAAATGTGATTGCAATCACATTTTCATGTATTTCTCATTTTTCGTGTAGTAGGACCCATCAAAACTATGCAACATGGGTACTCCTTGGATGAGGAATTAAATTTTTCATCCAATGAGTACTCCTGCTTGAAATTTGAGTAGAACGTTTTGGAGATAAGTTGAAAATATGAGTTGAAAAAGTAGTTTTTTCTTTTTTTGCCTCTAAAATTTGATGATGTAATCAAATCTTATTTTATTATTTCCACTACTATTTTATAATTTCCTTAGGAGGCCCATTTTAGACCTCATAATTCACCTAATGATCCATTTCTACAAATCCTTCCCATCTTTTCACAAACTTCTTTGCAAAACTATGGCTCAAAAAAAGAAATTTACAAACTACGAGAAATGAGCTTTAAAGATGAGGTGAGATCATTGTCGGTAGGAATGAATTTGATCACTTTATCTTGGAGAAAATCCCCTCCATGTACATATGATCTCAACTCAGTTGGGATGTCTTTTTCATTTGAGAGATCTCTAGTTTAACAACAATTATTTGGAGGGAAACATTGTGAGTTGAACCTTCTGATTGAATTTTTATCCTTAGATGGTTATAGTGCAGGTTTAGATATTTTGTTCTTGCTCATTGTGTTTCTTGGAGAAACATATTTACAAAACAGATAGGAAATGAACTTACTGAAATTTCTAGGTTTATGAAGCATATGAGGGGAGGAAGTTATGAGAATTACATCATTTTTTAATTGGAGAAGCATCTACTTGGAGTGCAGGAAATTGTTACCCGCCCGAATGCATTTCCCTAGGCATCCTCACACGACCCGACCATACCTAACCTGCTCAAACATCTTTCCCTGGGCCCCCTCACACAACCCAACCCGACCCAATCAGAATACATTTACTCAGGTTCCATCACACGACCTGACCCAACCAGCACGAACACGTTTCCTAGGACAGCCTCACACGACCCGATTTGAATCGACCTAGCCCACCCAAACGCGTTTCCTTGGGTGCCCTCACACGACCTGACCCAACCCAACCTGAATAAACACGTTTCCTCAAGCACCCTCACACAACCTGGCCCGAACTACTCGAACGCATTTTCCTTGGGCAGCCTCAACACGACCCAACCTGACCCGATCCCCTAGAACATGTTTCCTTGGGTGCCCTCTTGAAACACAACCTGACCCGACCCACCCGAATGCATTTCCCTGGTGCGCCTCACACGGCACGACCTGAAATGACCTACCAGAACACATTTTATTGTGCGCTCTCACATGACACAACCCACCCAAATGCGTTTCTTTAGGCACCCTCACATGACACGACCTAACCCAACCTACCTGAATCTATTTCCTTGGGTGCCCTAACATGGCACGACCTGACCTAACCCGCCCAAACATGTTTTCTTAGGTACACTCACACGACATGACCAGACCCACCCAAATGCATTTCCTTGGGTTCCCTCACACGACATGACCTGACCTGACCCGCCTGAACGCATTTTCTTGGTGCACCTCACACGGCATGACCCAACCTGGCCAAACATGTTTTCCTGGGTGCTCTCACACGACACGACCTGACCCAACCTACCTTAATGTGTTTACTCGGGTTCCCTCACACGGCACAACCTGACCTGACCTGCCCGAACAGATTTTCCAGGACACCCTCACATGACACGACCTGCCTGAACGCGTCTCCTTGGGCACCCTCACACAACCCGATTCGACCTGACCTGCCAGAATGTGTTTCCTTGGGTGACCTCAAATGACACAACCTGATCGGACCTAATGTGACCCGCTCGAACACGTTTCCTTAAGTGCCCTCAAATCCAAGCACGACCCATCATGTCCCGCCCGAAAAAATTTCCTTAGGTGCCCTTACACGACCCAACCCGACCCACACTAACGTGTTTCATTAGGCGCCCTCACATGATCCGAACTAAACCAACTCATCCGCTTGAACGTGTTTCCTTGGGTACCCTCACAGGACCTAACCCGACTTAACCCACCCGGAATCATTTCCTCGAGCACCCTCACATGACACAACTCGTCCCAACTTGGTTGAACGTGTTTTTTTGGGCGCCGTCACATGAAACGACCCAAATCGACCCGCATGAACATGTTTTTCTTGGGCGGCCTCACAGGACACGACCCTACCCCACCTGACCCGACCCAGCCCACCCAAACATGTTTCCTTGGGCCCTCTCACACGACTCAACATGCCTCAACCTGCATGTGTTCTCTGGGCACCCTCACAAGACCCGACCTGCCTGAACGCGTTTCTTGGGCGCCCTCACTATACAACACGACCCGACCCGACCCGACCCACTCGAACATCGATTAAGGCACAAGGGAGAAAACAACAAATGGGTCGCATGAACGTGCACAAGGAACATGGGCGGTAAAAACTTAGCATTTTTTATACAGCCCCCCTCACATGATCTGACCCAGACATTTTTCATGTTCCGCCCTCACACGACACAACTTGACCCACCTAAAAAAAGGCACGAGAGAGAAAACAAAAAATGGATCACATAAACGTGAAAAAGATTGCACACGAGCAGTCACAACTTAGCATAT
This sequence comes from Pinus albicaulis, assembly GCA_034641835.2. NCBI lineage: Eukaryota > Viridiplantae > Streptophyta > Pinopsida > Pinales > Pinaceae > Pinus > Pinus albicaulis. The sequence goes on along the minus strand of CM076573.1, from coordinate 868,223,596 downwards.
TTGATATGGACACCCTTACATGACCCAACTCGACCCAACTGGATCGGCCCAGACATGTTTCCCTAGGCACCCTCACACGACCCGAACCAACCCGACCCGAGCCTCCTGAATGTGCTTCCCTGGGCGCCCTCACATAACCCGACCCGACTCGTCCAAACATGTTTCCCTGGGTGCCCTCACACGAACTGACTTGACCCGCCCTGACCCACCCGAACGCATTTACTTTGCAACCCTTGCACGGAACAACCCAACCTGACCTGCTCGAACGTGTTTCCTTAGGTTCCCTCACACGACCCGACCTGACCCAATCCGACCCTCACACGACCCAAACCCACCTGGCCTACTCAAACGTGTTTCCTTGGGTGCACTCACAGGACCTAACGAGACACGACTCACCCGAATGCGTTTCATCGGGTGCCCTCACCCGGTACGACCCGATGCAAGCCAACCGACTGAAACGCATTTCCTTGGGTGCCCTCACATGACCTAACCTCACCCAACCCGCCCAAACATGTTTCCTTAGGCATCGTCACATGAACCAAACTGACATGACCTGACCTAAGACGACTTGTCTTGACCTGACCCGACCTGACCCTCACATGGTTTGGATACCTTCGTCGCAAATCTAAACTTTCATCGCAAGTCCAACGGTTTGGAGGGTGTTGTCGCAAGAATAACAGTTTGGATATTTTCGTCACAATACCGAAAATTGGAGCTTTTCATCGCAATATCGACATTGGCAATGTTTTCATCACAGGTTTTCGCAATACTAACGGTTTGGAGCTTTTTGTCACAATACCGATAGTTGGAGCCTTCCATCGCTATTTCAATGTTGGTAGAATTTTTGTCACAAGTCCAACGTTTATAGAGGTTTTTCACAAGACTGATGTTTGCTCCGATGCTTTTGGCGGGATTAAAAAAATTGAGAAAAATTTGGGAACTTTCCGACAATACGTCAAAATTGTCAGAACTAAAGTGTCGGAAAATTGATCATATGTACTAGTATATTAAAGTAATTATTTCAACTTCAAACCAATTAATCATGCATTTTCGACGTGCTTATTAAATTATATCATCAGTTTTGTACTAATCATGTTCAAATATATTTTTTGAAATTATTAGGACTCTAGTGATGATGAGCGACGAACCTACCATCTTTCATTGCACCACATGACAATGTCAAATCAAGAGAAGGTTTAATTAAGAGGAAAACACGGAGAGGAACGATACCAAGAACTGTTGAATCAACCACCTATTCAATTCCCACTACGTCCAGATTCACCAATTAGGAATGACTACAAAAATAGTAGTTATTCACAAGTTGGAAATGGAGGCAAGAAAATAGAGGCTGGTATGGATGATTACTTAAGGGATACAACTACCATGGAGACAATGTTGTTAGATGCATTCCAGAATGATGATCATCTAGGGGATCATGCTCATATCGCTGATACCTTTTTCAAAATCCTTAAATTTGATTCCACCACCCATCTCTTTGGACATTGTGGTTAGTCAAAGTCTACCTAATTGGGGACAACAATGCCACTGTACAAATTAAAAGAAAAGTTTGGCTTATCGAATGGATTTTCTCAGAAATTTTGAGGTAATTGACCATCGAGTCCTCCCTTATATTTTGAGAAATATAATCACACAATGAACATTACAAATGGTCAATTTTATTAATGTTAATAATTATATCGGAATTAATGTACATTTAATATTTTCCATGGCCAACTACAAGTTATTCAAAGATAAGGTTCTTCTAAGTGATAATGTCTTTCCCGATAGTTGCAAAGAGGCAAATAAATTGTTGAAAATGTTGGGTGTTGAGTACATATCATATCATGCATGTCCAAATTATTGTATTCTATATAGAGGAGAATATGCACACAAAGAGATATGTTCAAAATGTGGGCATGATAAGGATGATAAATCAAAAAATAAGGGTAAATCACATGGTCCTCCTTTTAAGATATTGAGGCACATTCCTATAATCCCATCGATTCCAAGGCTCTCTTGTTGCAAATAATTAGCTATGTTGCAAGGACAACATGCCTCATAGAGAAGTGAGTTCGGAGTTATGTGAATCCCAACATATTCAATAGTCATCAAGCATATAGAGGATACATGGCCTGAAAAATTCAACGATGAAGTACGAAGTCTACGACTCAACATAGTAGTATAAAATGGCTAATTAATTACTAAAAACTGACTAAATTTTTCTTATAAATGACCATTTTTTAGTCAGTGACCAGTAGTAGCTAATTTACAGTATCTTTTAACACGACCAATTTTTAGTGGTTTTTAGCTTAGTCATTAATTGGATGTCTCAATTTTAATGTATAGTACTATATCTATTAGTTAATCTGGTCATCAATTTAGTCATTGATTTAGTCATTAATTGTCACAATTAATGACCAAATATACAACAAAATATATTACTATATGATCACCCGAAAAAACCAGTTAATGACCAAAAAATATGACAAAAATGTTGGTTGTGCTATAAGATACTATAAATTAGCTACTAATAGTCACATATATGCAAATTCTAGTCATCGTTTGAAACCAATTAATGACCAAATAAATATAACTAAATTTTCGTCATGTTATAAGATACTGTAAATTAGCTACTAATAGTCATATATATGCAAAATTTAGTCATAATTTGTAATCACAAATTTATCATTTTTATTAGTCATTTATGTTTTTTTTTTTCATATGCATTATATAAACAACTAATTTAGTATTTTATATTAATTTCATTTACTTTCATTAATGATCATTATAAATGACTAATTTAGGCATATATTTGTTTTATTTGTGCTCATCATTAATCAATATAAACCACTAATTGAGTAGTTTTAGATTGATTTATGTGCTGATTATTAATCAACATAAATTAATTAGTATGATTTTGTGACTAAATTAAAAAAAATTCACACAATGTGCATGTTCATCTAATATGAGAACATAAAATTACATATGTTAATTACAATAATAAATAATATCAAGTGCAACTATAAATAATTTCAACTACATAAATTATATTATATGAAATGTCAAGTATTACAATATGAGTTTCCAACTTAATATTGGTTGGACTACAATTTTCACATGAAATATTGTTTCATCACTTCAAAACACTATCATTGTGTTGCCAATGCATTGTAGATGAATTTAGAAACTATGAAGACTTGATCATCAGTCTCTATGTGCGTCTCATGCGAGACATTGTTTTCAAGGGTATCACTATACCAGTTCTCTTTTCTCTCTCTCTCTTTCTGCATTTGTCGCTCCAGTGTTATTGTTCTCCTCTTTCTTCAATTCCTAGTTTTGACCATCAAAAGTTGAGTTCCTTTTCTGAAATGAAAGAAGATATAATGCAAAGTATAAGAGATGAAATATGATGAACACTGGAATATAAAATAAAGTATACTATAAAGGATTTTTATGACATATACTTCAACATCAGCTATGTCAATGCCATTTTTCCAATGAATAGAAAGAAACTTATACATTTTTTCTTTAGCTGGGCGATAGTGGTCGCTATGTCACTAGATGAAATGTATAAAAAAAACAAATAAAATGTTACCATAGAAAAATAAAGCCTTTGGAACTTAATAAAAATCATGTCAGCTAAGTTACAATCTAAAAAGATCAAGTTGTAGATATCTTGTGAAAACAAATGGAAATAAAAATACAGCATATAATAAATAATGTATGTCAACTAGCTGGAAAATTACATCATAGAAGAAAAAAATTCTCCTATGGTTACCCATACATGTGGGTGGGTAACATGCCCCAATAATCCATGATCCTTAGGGTCCAGAGGAATTAAACATCCTACTCATTCATAATGATTGATTGGTTACACCTTTGCCTTACCTCTCCTTTGTTAGTAAAAAAATAAAAATAAGTCCATCATTAACTAGTTATACTCTATATTATTATTTTCACATGTTATCTCCACATACCTACCAAAATTTTTATATATACCAAACAAATGGAATTTTTCAATTGTTTCTAAAACTATGTCATTTATACCCCCTTCCATTGTATCTTACCAAATGTACCCACTTGATTTTCTTCTTTCATATTCATTTACATCCTAAAAAGTATTCGTTTCAGAAACAAAGACAACCCCAATATCTCTAGTTCCTAATTCTCATCCATATTTTCCATAAACCATAATAATTAATACTATCTTATGATAAATATTGTACAACAATGAAACTACACAAAACAAACTATTCATATAAATTAAAAATGAAACTGTTTTCATAAAACAAATAATGAAGCTACAAAATGAAGCTTAATTTCTATTGGTAACTACACAAAATAGAAACAAACTTATTGGTATAAAAAAAAACAACAATGAAGCTACGCAAAACACTCACTCAATCGGCATAAATTCCAAACATAATGAGAAAAGGAGAAGTACACCATTCTCTACCAATGTGTGTTCTACCAGATAAAATGTTAAAAATACTAGAGGAAAATTCTCTTCTTTACAATGCATTTTAATAAGAATAAATGGATATTCAGTTCCTTATATTCTATTTTAAGAAATCCATTTGCATTCCAATGTTGAAGTACCTCCACATAAAGAGATATAACATTTCAAGTTTCCACATACATCATATAAATTCAAGATGATACTTTCATAAACAAGAAAATGAATTAGACCCATAGAAGTCACATACTTGTGACAAGAAAAGGTACACACAGCATTGCTTATCTTGCATAGATAAATAAATTTTATTGTTCTAACTGTGGATCCTGTAGCCAATACCCACTCATTGAAAGAATTGAATGCAAGACAGATAAACTAAATAAATAGTAATAAACTTTATCACAAGAAACCAAAATATTACCTCAACCCAAACCAAAACTCATACTACAATAGAAAAAAAAATGAACCTTACTGATATGTGCATGAATTGAAAGCGCAACGAGAACAATCACACAAGAAAGAAAGTTCAAGAGAAAATCAAATTGTAGACTCTATATTACATTAGGTATATACAAGTGTATAAAATTGGTGGATAGAAATATTTTATGAGTTAAGAGAGTGATAATATTTCACTCACCTCATTGTAATAAACTTACATATATAATAAATATTGGATCAAATAAACTAGGCCCAAGTCTCATTACTCAACTAAGTTACTAAAATTACATCATGGAAGAATAGCCCAAACTCAAAAGCAAGTTTTGATACAAAGAAAAAAATGGGTTATTATGAGTATTCGTTGCATTCTTTTTCTGCCTCCTACACCTTGTTTGGATTGTATTTATAAATTTCTCATTCAATATAATTCAACATCTTATAATTTATATCTTGTTTTATTTCATGTAGAATTCTTTTGGTTCAAAATATAGCTTTTATAACAAACATGGAAAATCTTTCCTAGACAATAAACCTTAAAACCTAGTATGATTTGCCACAATCTTGCATGCTAAGAGGGTTAAAAGAGAAATTGTTGAGTTTTTTGAGTTAATGAAGAAATTATTAATCCTTTTACCCTTTTCTATGTATCACCAAAATAAAAATAGAAGTAGGGCATGTTACATCTATCGAACAAGAGATATTATTAACCTCGACTCTGTAATTAATGGAAGTTGAATCCTTGGGTTACCTGCTATATATCACATAGAGTGGACAACATTTAATCAAAGACACTTCCCTCCCTAAATAATGAACCAAGCAACCAATTAATGGGCATTTTGTAGATGAATCCTCACATCCTGGAGGAACATGAATGAGTGGAATCTATGAACCAAGCTTAGAATAACATGGCAATTTTCAAATCCAAGCATTCAAGGCCATATGAAGGACATGATATCTTTGAAAAACTTACATGTGATTCTAAATCTTTCAAATGTTTCAACTGTTCAAAAATTTCTATATGTTTAACAATTGTTGCCTCTAGTTCCTAAAGGTGTGAAAAGTCAGAAGCAATTAGCCTTGTAATAAATAACTAAAATATACAAAAAATTAATAAAAAATGAAAAATTAATCAATTCAAACTTACTTTATTTTTCTCTTTCAAATCAGTTTCCAAGTGCTTAATATGGTTTACAAAATCATTCAACAATTTATCTTTTTCAGGTGGAATCTAGGGATATTATTCACTTAGCTGACTAACAATTTCTTCCAAATTCTCAAGGCACTCCAATAGTGAAAGAATAATATATTTTTCAGCAATATCTTGCTTAGGCATATGATTTGATTTCTCCTTAGGTGTTGAATTCAAATTCCCCCTTAGATTGGTAGATCACTCTTCTCTGTTTGAAACTTTTCTTCTCTCTACATCAACAACAATGATGTGGGAAAATTTTAGACACTTCACAAGAAAAGTCACCAATATTTCCCTTATTCAACCAAATAAACTTTCTCGATGATATTTATTGTCAACCTTGAACAACAATTTTTCTAGAAAATAAGAAAAATAATAACATAGGTTAGAAATTAAAACAATATGCCACTGGAAATGTATGATAACTCATTCATTCTTACTGCAAAAGTTAAATAATTCCAATTATAATTTAGTGGTGAATGTTGATAAAACTGAACTCTATATTTGTTGATAATTATTTGAAATTTTGAAGAAAGAATTATCCATATGTGCTAATAATTTGTCCATTTATATAGATGGACACAATGTTAATAGGATCATTATCCAATTAGGATCAATGGTGAATGAGTTAAAAAAGTAAGAAACTACTAAAATAAAAATATATATTATGAAACACTCTAGTAATCTTTTGGAAGAGGGAACAAAATAATCGACAACATTTGAAAGAGAAGGTGGCCTTAATGCATGAAATGATAACCCATGTTGCTACTGTTGTTATAGCCAAAGTAAATTTAAACACATTATTTATAGATGAAGAAGCAATGGTATTCAATATAGATAAAAGTGTTAAGGTAATGGAAGGAAGAAAGAAAAATAGTTCTAGAATGTGCCCCCAATATTGTTTTTAAATCAAAATCCTTCAAGCCCAAAGTGGGTGGTTATTGATATAGGTCCATGTCATCAGCATATATTAAATTCACAAGGAATAATCTATAGATCCATCCATTTGTTCATGAACATCTTTCTCATTCTTCTAAAATCAAGAGTAATTTTTTGAGCCTTTGTTCATAGATTTGAAAAAAAAAACAAAGCCTAAGTGATAGTCAAGGCCATTGATTAAAAAATATAGTTACAAAGCGTGTCATTTTCTCCAAATTCTCTAGTCTTTGAATATCTCTCACAAAAAAATTGAGATTGACCTCTACCATAGAATTTTAAGATTAGAGTTTTAATGATATTTTTTTGGATTAAACTATAATGAGGTTCACCTCTAGAATTATTTTAGCCAAATATGACATTCAACTTTAGCATGGGTTCCGTGTGAAATTTTTCCAAACCTTATGAGACAGTTAAGGAAGACTTAGTAGCATTAGTAAATGAATCAAGAAGGTCCAACTAGATGGTTTAGGCCTTAAACGCTACCTTTCTAGCTTCCAAACTCAAAAAGGAAGAAATTGAAACATTTTCAAAATTCAGACCAATTACATTCTGCAACACAACATATAAGATGAACAAAGAAATTATAGCTAAGATGCATGAAACAGGGAAATATGGGAACACCTAGAAATGTGCCCCCACCCCCCCAAAAAAAAATAAAAAAAATAGGCACATGAGGAAAATGCAATATAAAAAAAAAAAAAACAAAAAATATAGATATATAAATTTTTTTTAATCAATGTAGGTGAGAGTGTGTTGGTGAAAATATCATCAAGGCTATGAAAAAGAGAAATATTGTAAAACAAATTTTTTTTTGCCAAATATCACAGAATATCAGCAAAATTTAAAAGACAAAATGAGCAAAAAGAATAAAAAAAAGCGATGCCACATCCAATGGGCAGGTGATATTTTTTATTGTCGTGAGATATTATTGTGATAATGTCACCATCTAAATGTCATGAAATTTACCAACAATAATATTGGCTAGTGGAAAAAATCAGAATTTTGATGATATCATCACAATATTAGCAACATTGTTTTAAATAATACACTATCTTACAAGAAAATAATAATGATCCACAAATTATACTTTAGAAACCCGTGTCTATATTAACTTCCATAGAATTTTTCCTAATGCAAAATCTCATAATTTTTCTGGCCTTGACCAATCCCTCACCCTCATACATGACAGAATCCAATGTAAATGCTATAATCCTCCAAACAGTAAAATCATGAAAATTATTAAGTCTGCTTAAATTATGAAAGAGATATGAACCACTTGCTCAAGATGAAGTCCAATGAGGTTGGAACCACTCTCTAATGCCCTGAAACAATTAATGGTAATGATAAACATTCAAGTAAAAGGATAGAAAAGATAAATAAAGGTGAATATAAACTTTTAAAGGATAGAAAAGGTGAGGAAAAAAGGAGAATTCCAAATTTCAATATAGCCATTAATTATGAATGTGACAAACCATGGACAAACCCCTAAAATCATGATCTCTTATCCCTTATCCCCGTCGGCCCAAAAACATCCAAAAAGGTGCTCAAAATTTCACTAAAAATGACGAAAATACATTGGAAACACCATACAATATGGATGGTGGAATTTCTAAGATGTTTCACATGTGTTTTGACATTTTGAGACATTTTGAGTACTAGGACATGGCCAGACTAGGCATTTCCTGCAAAAATTGGAATTATAGCTAATGTACTCAAATAGATACTTCCCAAACATGTCTCTCACAATAAATCATGGTCTATCAAAGAAAAACACATACTGGAATAAATAGTTATAGATCAAGAACTAGTCATTCTCCCCACGTTAGGACAAGGCGCAAAATGCTAATAAAATTTGATATGGCCAAAAGTTTAGACCAAATTAAGTTGGGTGTGTGTTAAGATATTCCTACAATAGTTTTCCTATGATTACATCCTCTTCAACTTTCTTCTGAAGTAACAAGGGAATTAAATATGGAGGAAACTTGAGGCCTTATCCCTTCATTCTTGTCACATGAGCCTCAACTAGATCTATCTCGAAGTCCATAACATCCCAATTTTTCACAAATATGAAAGTGGTTGCCTCTACTGACCTAGTCTCACACCATTCATCACAAATGGCACTTTACTTGTAGGTTCAGCCACACTAAAAAAAGAAAAAACTTTGGCGGAATTGTAAATGAGTACCAAAATTCCTCAACCCATCAACAATTCTTTTTTGAATTTTCTTCCATATATCCCCACTTCTTTAATAGAAAATATGCCACAAAATTTCACTTCAAAGTAGGTCAAATCAAAATTACTTACCTAGGCCACTCCCTCATTAATTGAGGTCATAAAAATAGGAAATAGTTAAAAGTCATCAGTAAACTAAAAGAAAAGCTCTATTCAAGTCCAATAGATGGCTCAGGAAAAGACACTCCTAATCAAGACAATCATGAAAGAAATAAAATTATATAACTACTCACTAGTCCTTTCCCCATAGACAACAATATAAGATATGAACAATGCTTTGGGATTGCATGAACACGAAGCTAAAGGGAATCCCATAGCTTTAGGAAGATTAATACATCTATCAAAGCCAACTATAGTTGATATGTTGTTAAGAGAAAAGTACTATGGGTTTCAATCCTCTCAAAAATATAAATTTCCAACCTTCACCCTAATGATAAAGGAAGGCTTCAACAAGCACACGAGGTAAAAAAGTGTGGAGAAATCTGGCATATGCCTCTAAATAAATACACTGCCAACTAATTTGCAATGGAAAACCAATCTAGTGGGTTTCTAGGAAGATACAATGGTTGAAGGAAGTGTCTTGCAAATATTAAACACCAAAGATAAGAGAAGAGATGGATAATGGAAAAGAGCTATATCGAATGGTGATACTTAGCTAGAAGAAAAAATCCCACCATAGCGATGACCAATACCTACAATTGTGGAACAAAGAAAAAAAATCAAAACCACCTCACCATACACAGTTTAGAAGGGTTTTCCCAATTATGGATGCATAGACTGAGAAATATGCTTCGCCAAAAGGAATTGCGCATCAAACTGATTATCAACCTTCGAATAGGGTTGTCGTCTGGAAAATCATGCCCACACGACGTTGGAGGGCAAGCACACCAAGGTTACTGATGTCATGTTTGTCGAGGAAGATAAAGCCGACAAGCGGTTCCAAGAGCCTCTTAAATTCCCTTAGAAATGTCGAATTTTCGCTCCCGCTCGGCCCTATTATTCGCATGGAGAAGTTTATTTCTCAGTCTATGCACCCATAGATGCTTGGGAAAGTGAATGCCCACCATTATATGGTGTACCTGCTTTAATCCTATGGTGGACATTTAATTTCCCCAAGCATTTATGGGTGCATCACCTTAGAAATAAGCTTTGATGTTCCTTTTCATATTCATTAACTATGTCGGGACTTGAGCTCAAGGAAGCATTGCGGATAACATAAGGTACGGGCCGACGCTCCATGGGGAGGAATTTTTGGACGAGAAAGTAGTTGAGTAATTAGGCTTGGTGGATTTGGAGTCCTCGTTGGTTGTTAGATCCACCAACAATCTATCTGTGGGGTAGGCGCAGAAGGTGGCCCTCTCTAGGGCCCTCGCCAATGAACCCGAGGTCGGTCTGGCTTTCTCTAAATTGGGTTGTTATTCTTGTGGGAATTGGGTGCTTTTCAGTGTTATAGGAAAAAGGTGTTGCTGTTGCTACTGGAAAATCCAACAAGTGCCTTAGATCCCATATCCACTGAGAACATCGAGGAGTCTATTGTAAAGCTGAGAAGGGACAAGGAGATGAGCATTATCATGGTCTCCCACAACTTCAAACATATTTAGAGAATCATAGACCTCGTCTTTTTGTTGTTGGATGGGTAGATTGTGGAGACTCTGAAACACAACCAGCTCTCAAATGCAAAGAAACATGCGCCTCTCAAGTTCCTAGAACTGAGCTCTTGAATTTGATCCCCATCACAAACAATGAAATTGAATGAATGAAATTTGATGAAATGAATTGTAAAGATATGTATAGATATTTGAATCTACATGGTAACAACCCTTGGCACCTCCATAATTTGGATATATTTTCTATTCTCTATAGCACACGTGTTGAAATGAATTCCAATAGAAATGCGAAAGGGCGACTATCATTACTAATAACTGTAAAATCCAAACGTGGGTTCATGGTCTTGAAAATTTGGGAGTGTCTATGCTCGTTAATAGCTTCCGCATTCGAAAGTATTTTGTCATTCACCAACGTATATTTCCACTGGTAAACCCAAAATGAGGAAGATGATAGGGAAAAATGCACTAGAATTATCCCAAGGGGAAGGGAACCACCTCATCAGGGGACTATGCAGAAGAATACAAGGGAAGAATATGGAGTTTCAAGAAGGAATGAGGCTGGGTGTAGGGGAGGAGGATGTGAAATGATGAGTCATGAGGCGTGGAGTTCAAATCTAAAACCTGTAGGCAGAGGACTCTCAATCACACCAAGAGAACTGATAGAAGGAGGATCCGGATTAGGGATCTTGTTACTCGAGGAATGAGAACGGGGTTCAGGGCTTAGGAATTTGGACAAACCACTGCCAGATATTACACTGAAAAATAGCACCAAAAAATCCCCAATTGCTTAGAAAAAAACTATTATTGACTAATTTCTTGCTCGTGTGTTCTCAATTAACAACATAACTCAAGCAATGGAGTTATATTTATCACAAGAGCATCCACGAGCGAATTCAGAAAAGGAATCAATCATGGACCCATATTCAGAAGAAACTTTTATGCTAGTCACTCCTAGAAAAAACTTGTGTACCTCTTTCAGTAGAGTATGATGTAAGTATTGATATCCATTTTGAAGTGTTTGTAGTTCAGTGATTTTATTTTTGGACACATTGATGGCTAGAATTTTTATGTTATTATATTTTAGGGTTTTTTTCTTGCTTGACCCGTTCAACATATGCATACCCTTCCACTTTATACCATCAATATCACTATTCACTTTTAAATACAATAATTCCTTTGTGGGTTCAAACATTCTAACCTGAATTTGGATTTTTGGCCTTAGATTTGAGGTGTAGATCTTTTGCACTAGATATGTGAAGAGGTTTTCCTTTTACTTAAAGAGGTGGAACCTCTTAGTGTATCTTTAGACACTATTATATTTTTTGGAATAGGTGCATGAGTTGAACATCATAAGGTTTGTCTCAGTTAGGATTTGCTTGTTGAATTAATACATCTACAAACTTACCAAAGTATTCTCGAGGGTTTTTATAGAGAAATCTCATCCCATATATGGGCTGCCTCGTTTAATTGTTGTAGGGCCACATTTGATTCAACCTCATACTTGTGAACATGTTATAGCTTAAAGGGAAATGTGATCCTATTTTGGGGTCTATGATCCTTTTGCCTAGGGTTTGCAGTGCTGCTTCAACTTTTCAGCAAACTTTATAAAGATTTTGTGTAACTTTTCCTTAGTGATATATCATGATTTTCACCCATTTTCTTTCTATAATTATCTACCCTAAATATTTTCCCAATTTGGAAATTGAACATGTGAGAAGCAAGTGGCATCCTTTTTTATTCCTCATATATTCACAAGGCACAAACTAATGTATACTTATCCTTTTTCTTAGATACTCCTATGTCGGGATTTGTGTTTGGCTACCATGTAAAGGAACATGTCTTTTTATGTCCAGATCCTACTGTCTTTTCCACTTTATCTTTTTCTATTGGTTTGTTTTTTTCTACCAAAATAGAAAAACCCTTCTGAACTGTGTATGGTAAGGTGGTTTTGATTTTGTTTCTTTGTTCCACAATTGCAGGTATTGGACATCGCTATGGACGCAAACCCCTCTAGGTCATTTTCATTGATGTTGTGCAGCAGTTGCTGGTCATCTCCCAAATATTTGCAACCCCAAACACCAAAGATAATAATAAAAATAAGAGGAAAATAACGAAGAAGAAACGTGAGAAAATAGGCAGAATGGGTGTGCATAGTACTTACCATTGAGTTCCATTGATACAATCTATGTGCAACATAGTGACAATGAGAATATGAGTTGCTTCTCAACAACAATTAGTGGATAAATTTGAGTTAAAACAGTGGAAGAGTGACTTCTATTGGGGGCTCAGTGTATGGGATGCATCGATATAAAGACCAACAAAGAGGGTAAGTACATCCATGATCATATGATTAGGAACATGTTTGATCGAGATACATTTTGGGGTAACACTGTAGTTATTATGTATGCTAAATTTACCGGTTTGGACAATAAGAGCCCTAACACTAATAATAAACCCTAGTATATTTTTTATTTTTAATTAATATTCTTTAAATATTCTTAATCCATGTCTTTTTTATTAATAAAAAAAATTCAATATTATAAATTAATTAATACAAATAAATAAACTCTTAGCTTCTTTATTAATTTATAATATTTTGAATTCTATTATACACTCTTTAACTTCCCCTAATAACTACTTTATATATAAATAATATTGTGTAATTATTCTTAACCTTGATAAATAATAATTTGTGACCATTCTTAACCTTTTAGCATTTATTTAATTAATTTATAGTACTATTATAGATAATTATGATAGACAGATAATAATTTTAATGTTATATCATTATTAAAAAAAATATCGTATTAGAAATTCATTTAACTAAAATATTCCTAGAAACCTCGTTATAAATAAAAAATATTTTATAACCAATTTTTAAACCTTATGGTATTATTTCATTAATTTAAGAATTATTTAATATTCCTAATAACCAATTTACCTTAATAACTAATTCACTAACGACTATCTCTAGTCAATGGTGCATCCATGCTATTTATTCCTGAAGATATTTTTCACCTTGTCCTGAGGATGAACTACATTAGTTGGTTCAAAAAGTCGACCAAGTCCTAATGATGTGATTAATCCGAAAGAAATTTACTTATATTAAGGATCACAAAAGTCTTAGATCTAACACTAATAATCTAAACCCCCAAAATCTCGTTAATGTTTTACCCCCAACAATAATGTTTCCTATTTTTTGGTGGTTAGGTTTAGTTAAAATTTTCTTGGGGGGAATTTAATTTTATTTAATTTTCAATTTTTTTAGAATATTTGGATTTTAAATAGCTAATCTATTTTTTATATTAAAAATTTGAAAGTATTTAATCATTTAAAAATAAATTTAGATTATGTTTTCAAATTAAAATTAATTTTAATATTTATCAATAAAATTAAAGTGGCCTTTGGATGGAGTATATTTCTGATATTGTTTAATGTTCATGCATTTGAAGGATATTTCCAATTGTGTTTAGTGTTTAAGTTAATGTAATAGAATTAAGAATTATTAACCTCCTAGGAGGAAAAGAGGTCATGATTATGTGACATCAATGATGAGAAATGTTATTAGAATATGCCAAAAGAGATCAAATAATATGTATAAAAAATTGAAAGGTTAGGCCTCCTTGCTCACCTAAAATTTCATGATCCTCCTATAAAATATAAAATGGTATTCACATCTCCACACATACATATAGAAAAAGGAAATGAGAAAAATAAGGGTTAATATAAATTTAACTAGGATATAGAAGATATCTTTGGTGTTTGCTAGAAGGATATCAATCTCACATCTGATAGACATAACTGAAGCCTTCCTTTGAGGTGATAATTTAAGGAGAGGATCAAACAAAATGTGAAGAAATTATGATTCTCAACACTCAAAGAAGCATGTGAGTGCAACATGTCATGGTAGTCTTGAATATATTCCTTTCATTTCTTACAGGAATTGGCAATAAAATGCAGCTCATTGATATAGGTTGGGTATGTATGAAAACCTTCATAGAGTGTCTCACTACAATAAACCATCAAATTTTTATGTCATATGGGAACTACATTAATGACATGAACAATTGGCTCATAGGGTCCCTTTTGTATAGGCATTCATTGAGAAAAGCTACTTCCCTGATGCGATAGAAGTGAAAACGGATAATCTCAAAGGTATGAATAATGGTGTTAGAGTTAATATTGTTTCTATAAATAACAGAACCATAAATAGGCTCATGAACACCATCAATATCTATTGGAGGTGCTATGATGAAAGCAATAATGAATACAAAATTTGCGGTCAATATGATATGGATCATCAAGATGTTGAACCATCCAGTGTAAAGAGGGTTTTCAGTGCTACTGATCTAGTCACATAAAATACCTTATAAATTTGTGCTTTGGGATGCCCCTAGGATTCAATAAGTAATCCAAAATGAGAGTATTTGTTTCTAAGGTGATTGGTTCCATATCAACAACCATTGTGTTTAGCTCGAACATTTTAATAAATCTATAGTGATATCCTTTCGCATCCTTAAATTGTAGCACCACAAGACAGCTATTTTCCATCATGTATGAGAATTCAAGTAAATCCATATATATCATAAATCAAGGCATATATTATACTATCCTAACAATCTACTAAAATAAAAATTATTAGAATAAGCCAAAAATGACCCAGCGGGTATCAAATTATCATCATGAAAAAAAAAGTAAAAGAAATATATATTGCAAATGCAAGAAACTACTTGTAAGGCTTCAAACAAAACTAAGGTAGGGACATTAACATACCAATATTATAGGAATTTCCAAACCATTTGGTCGTTAGATTGGATAGCATTACATTGATGAAAGCAACCCCTTATTATCTTGCTATTTAATTTTCAAATAATGTTTCCTTAGTTTCAAAAGGGATATATGCCAAAACATATTTTGGAGGACTGAGGAAGAATAACCATCTCATAAAGTTCCTATTTAACCTATTCTAACCCTCCAATTGAGTCAATGATTACATAAATATCATGTATATTTATAACATCACAATCTATAAAAGCATGTAAGAGAAAGGAATCAAAATCCAAAAAACACGGTTGTAACAATCAAACCATAGTAAAAACAAGGATACAGTGATTATAAAAATACCATATGTGTAATAAAAATGAGATGTGTAGCAAAACAAATATTGATATGTCTACATGGAGATCAAAATTATTCAATCTTACAAATATCTCTCATCCATACATAGCATGCAAAGTTGGAATGGGAGCGACAGTTTGGATTCACACATTTACAAATATGTAGTACATTTTAATTAGTCATATTTTTGGTCCTACACTAAATTAGTCATTCAAGTTAGTCATTTTTAGTTGCATTACTTATTATCTAGTCGTATATTTAAACCCGAGACTAAATTAGTCATTTATGTTAGTCTTTTTTAGTTGGATCACTTGAGATTTCTCATTTTTGGTAGTATTTCACTTGGAAAAGTTGTGGTGACTAACGTTTTAGTCACCTAGTCACTAATTTCATCATTTTTTACTGGTGGCATAGCCATGCATGGTGTCAACCCATATTCCCTCTAGAACACCAACTATTCTGTTTGGATTATAGTAGTGATCAATAACAATATCCCCCCATGGTTTTCCATGAAGAATGAACATCTTATGTTGGCTCTCATATTCCCTAGTAGTAGACAAGTGAAAAATATGGATGTCTACTTACAACCATATT
The DNA here is from genome assembly GCA_034641835.2 of Pinus albicaulis. Classification (NCBI taxonomy): domain Eukaryota; kingdom Viridiplantae; phylum Streptophyta; class Pinopsida; order Pinales; family Pinaceae; genus Pinus; species Pinus albicaulis. Next base: position 868,207,023 of record CM076573.1, on the reverse strand, counting down.
TTTTCCCCAAACACTACAACCAGGTATTTTTTTAACCAGGTATGTTGGATAGGGATTGGTGGTTCGTGTTGGGACATGGCCCTAGATCAAAACATATTTTTGAGAACAAGGGTGCTATCATGCCAAGCAAGATGGAAGATAATGATGGTGATCATGAGAATCGAGAGTGATATGGTACATGTGTTATTTCATCATTTATACTTTTTAAGATGGCTTTTATAAAGAAGAGGACTTGACCTTATGACTAAGACTTTATTTTTCGGAAAATTATAATATGTATTTTGAATTAATTGGTTTGCATTGTGTTAATGCTAAAATCATTTCACTTGATAATTTGCAATTACGTTGATCTCGAAAAAAATGGCACATTGTATCAAGTTCTTTTTAATTTATTTCAATTCCTAAAATAATACAACTACTTGATTGGTTTAAATGTGTGTGAATGATATCTTCAAAACGTATATTTTTATTTTTGCAATATAAGATCATAATAAAATAATGATAATTTTAAACATGAATTTATTTGCATTATTTTCTAAACTTTATTATGTTACAAAAATTCATATTATTCTATATTTATTGTTCTACAACTATTTATATTCATACAAATTTAAAATTTTACAATTGTGGTAATTTAACAATATTTATGGTATACATTTTACTTAAGGTAGTTATGTTTCAAAATTGACATTTAATTTACAAAATCACAAAATTAAAAATTTATAAATTTTAATAAAATTGAATGATGACAATACATAAAATTACAATTACCATTTTACAATACAATTACAAATACAAATACAAATTTACAAATATTTTTACATACAATTACAATTACAGTTACAATTTTACAATTTTACATACAATTACAATTACAATTTTACAAATATTTTACATATGATTACAATTACAATCACGATGCATACAATTACAATTACATTTTTAGAATTTACCAATTTACAAATTTTACAATTACAATTACAATTTTACAAATATTTTACATAATAAATATCATGATTTAATATTAAAAATAAACATGATGATCATGATAACCATCATAGGAACTTCATATTCTAAAATAAACATTCAAATTCACTAACATCATCTAATCATCATTATCATCATCATCTAACAAAACACGAGCATTGTATAACATCATCACAACACAAACATCAAATATATATCTCATGTCAAATAACTACTATCACATACACATCTATCTGCAAGCACATTAAATGAACATATCTAACATGTAACAATATACACACCATGATGAACACCAACATGTAAATTAAGTACATAAACTTGAATATAAAATACATGGACCATATATATATATATAATGTCAAAATATACAATTGTAATATCACTGCATATAAATGTCAAATCTCTAGTGGTACTACATCAATATTAGTACTAGTCAAGGCTTGCATAGTCAATGGTGCAACCTCATGCTCAGATAGATGATGTGCCTACTCTCGAGGTGCCTACTGATTAGTCGATGGTCAGTCTACTCAAGAAACACCTGTTGATGACTCATCAATGGTGCAGCCTGCTCAGTGGATGGTGCAACCTACTTAGATGGACCTTCCTTCTTAGGACTACGTGTCTGCTAAGATGGTATAGACTGCTCAAACGATGCATGATGAGCAGGACTAGATGTTGGTTTCTCATGATCTCGGCGTGAGGTGGAGGAGGAGGTGAAGTACTAGAATGATGATCACTCCCCTCATGATCATGATCATCAGATGAGCTTCTATGTCATGAATCTCCATGATGCCTACCCATCCTAGCCCACGCCAATGCTCTATATGCTCCAACGATATGACGCATGAGGGTCATCATATCGCGGGGCATGCCTCTCCAGCGCTATGTCAGCCTACGATCATCCTGGATATCTCTGATCTTAGTTGGTAAGACTCCCTCATCAACTAGGAGTCGACACATTTGGTCGCCTAACACCATCTTGAATCAAGTGTCCAACCTACACCACACCCTCGCGGGTATCTACACCCGATCAGTATAAGGTTTGTCACCCTAATCCTCCACCTCTACCATCTCCCCTTCAACATATACCCCTGGATCATTTGGTGGGGGTGGAATCATGTCCCCAACGAATGTCCCAATATCTACAAATATATAGTGCACAAAAATAATTAGACAATTTCATTAATCAATTTAATAAAACAAGTTAAAAATGTGTTAGAATAAATTTGATAATTCTAATTAATTAATTAAGACAATAAAATGAAACTATATTAATTTTAAAAAAAATCACTAATATTACCTCTCACATCAGGTGGCTCATCTTGTGTGAAGAGGATTTTAGTACACCCTCGCCAATCCAAACCGGTGTATGGATGTCACACCAGAACGAACAAGTGATCATCAACATTGGCTAGAAACTCTAGTGCATCAGGAGATATCTTGGCGAGAAAGTCATACTGGCCCCTCTTGGGTATCATCGTGCCCAACATCTGCATCTGTACATGCAGCATCACCCTACGAGACTGTCAAACAAAAGTAGTCCTCATCTTTGGAAACCACTCAAAAAATAAACAAAATAAATCTAAAGCAGAAGGGAAGGTGAACCTCCCATGTGCATGAGAACGACATCTATCTAATGTTGTACAAAACTACCGCAAAAAAATCATAGACCATCTCACAAGTCATGGCGCCTAGATTAAAGAATCAACATAAAATAAAAGCAGACAACTAATGCATTGCCCGTCACTGGTATAGTGTGCAATGGTTGTGAGAAGTATTGAGAGGCACCTCACCTCCTCTACACCAAAAGAAGCAATACATAACTAACCAGCAGACACCTGAAAATATGAAGGAGAAACAATATCACCATAAATGTATCTCTTGGAGTATGCCAACTAACTCCTTGCTACATAGCCAATGGGCACATATGGGAATTGGGGAAAATACTGCCCTGGTGGGTGCGAACCATTAGCTAGGACCGACCCAGAAAACCTGTCGGTGGGCATCCCACCTAAAGATCAGTTTTGCCAATAACCCACTATGGCCCATGAGGGATGTAGCCTCCTCGTAGAACTTGAGGAGGCATACCTCCCTCGGGAGCAACTGGGTGGCTTCCATAATAAGGCGACGGTACAAAATTCTCTCCCTCTCTCTGCCTCCCATAGTTGAATCACATTATACCGGTCCCCCATATGTTCTTGTTGTTCCCTTTGTTCTCTCCGTTGACGTCGCTGAATGATTCACATATTAAATACATTTTTTTATTAAATGAGAAAAAAAAAAAAAATATATATATATATATATATATATATATATATTGAAAAAAAACAGTCACGCACCAGTATCGGTGCATACTTTTTTATTGCGTAGCGCACTCGGTCCACAAGGAAAATGTCTGCGCATCGCCAAACATGGGAATATTCTTTTATGGTGTGTTGACGAAACTATTTGCCCCGAGGTGAATAGATTGGTCAGCACACCACCCAAAAATAGTACATGGTCAATGGTGTGGTCCTGTAAACGATCACACCGTTGACCATTTATTGTTGTTGGGTAGGTGATGCACTGACCTAACTATCCGGCCTGGGGCAGATAGTTTAGTCAATGCACCGCCTAACAACAATAAATTTTGAACGGTGTGGTCCTATAAATGACTGCATCATTGACTATGTAATGTTGTTAGGCACATGTTTTCTGTGGTGCTTTCACTAAACTATCCGCCTCAGGGTGGTTAGTTTCGTCAATGTACCACCCTCCCGACACTATTACATAGTCAATGTTGCGGTCATTTAAATGACTGCATTTCCTTGTTTTTTTTTAAATTAGTTACGGTGCACATTTTTTTGGTACTACACCGGAACCCAGTTTGGATTCTGTTAACACTATTCTTGATGCGTCCAATAAATTTACAGGTAGCATCGCAGATGGTGCACGCTGAACAACTTGAATGCACTGCGCAAATATATATATATTTTTTAACAATTAATTTTAAGTTATTTTAAAAATCTAATGCACTAAAACGTTTAGTTATTGAGAAATAACTACATTACCTTTACATTTGCACATAGAGGCATATTTGCTGAGGAATTGAAGAAACTGAATTTTCCCACTGTTTTCAAAAATTCAAACTCCACTAGGTGGGCAATCGATGACAGAAATGCATGCAATGGGAGCACCAATGGTAGGATGCCTCTCACAAGACAAACTCACACCGATGCTTGAGAGGTTTGGAGCAATGAAGAAGTAAAAATCACGTTTTTATAGCTGGTATTTTTTTTTTATTTAACCCTGTTTCGGAGCACGAGGTTTTGAGACACACTAGACAGTATTATCAATTACGCACCACACGTCGTTACATTGTGCTAGATTACAAAGACACATAAGGCCTGTTTATACGTAGAGCACCAGTGCACTAGACTACTTAGACACACTGAGTGGGTTTGTATGGAGAGAACGATGTCTCGATGTGCCCAATTTTAGTATGCACTGGTGTGTTTTGCGCAAAATGCACCAGTGTGGTTTATGATGAGAAACACACCTCAAAAGAAACATCCACAAAAACCTCCACCCGCCAACCTCCTCTAGAGACCTCCGCTACAAATGTATATCTGGGATATTTTTATAAGGGGTTCCTCAATTTCCTTATAATGTAAAAAAGGTTTCTCTTTAGAAGCAATCCCGTAAATGAATGTCAACATACGTCTATAAAAAAGAAGATGGAGAAGTAGGCCAAGAAGTCACATGATAGAGAAGTGGGCCCAAACAGCCACATAAGTAGGCCATGAGAATCTGCAATCAGGATAAGGGTTTTCGCTATACACATGCTTTACATTTTTTTGCATTCTATTTTTGTAAATTTTGTCCACAAGACAATACATAATCCAACATATTTACATATATTAGCCTGAATATATCAGGCGGTGGCTACAACTAGTTGCTAAGATATTAGGATTGGATGCAATTGGTTTATATATATTCAATAATGAAGAGATCATTCCTCTCGTATTTAGTGTGAAAATGAATTGGTTTATATATGGATTTACTTATTTTTATATCGAGTGTATTTATATTTTTATTATGTTGATTATAAGCATGTATTTGATCGGTGATGATGTATGGCTCTGTCTCTTTTTTACCTGTAAATGAATGCACAATGTATCTATGATCAAATATACTGTAGTGTTTCTTATGATGTAGGGTAGAAATGCTTCTTAGCTATTCTCATATATGTAGGGGACCCTCATGTTTAAATATATTTTTTATACCTGTAGATGCAATGTTTGTTACATGTTTGATGAAATTGTTGTCATGGCTAGGAGAGTCAAGATGATTTTTTGATGATGTGATTGCTTCCATACCTTTTTTTTAATGTTATTTAACATCTCCTGATGTTTCATGAAGTTTTGGGGAGTGACCCCAGAGCTACAGGCACATAACTGGCCTTTTGGGGCCCTAGTTGTGACATTTTCAGGGCATGCTCGCAGAAATAGGTTGCTAGTTGCTTCCATGCCCTTACATACATGCGGCTAAGTCTTAAATGGGTCAAAAATCAGTCCCCCTTCAGGTTTAATGGGCATGGGAGGTCAGGTTACCTCCTAGAGGTGTTGTTGATGTAATGTAAGGTCAGTTTGTCAGGTTTCTATTGGTTCCCCTTCCTCAAGGTAATCTAGGAGGTTGAATCTCGTATTACTAGCCTCTCGTCACATGTTTTGCCCTGGTTGGATGGTTACCTGGATAGATGTGGGAATATGTTGTTACAGAGTGGTATTAGGGCATGGTTCACCTCTCATGTTGGATGGGTTGTGTGTTGATCATACGATATGTTCATTTCTTATGTGCGTCTCACACCTATGTTGTATTTGGTTGCTTCATCTACGTTGTGTTAGTCATGGTGGTAGTGGTGTTGCCATGGAAGTGTTGATGATGTTGTTGTTGACATGTTGTCATGAATGCACAACTAACTGTGTATTGTTCTTGTTTATGTATTTTGGGTGTACTCTAGCTTACATATTGTTACATTTTGTATATGCATTTCTTGTGTATGCTAGGTCACATATTGGTCATGCTTGTGTAGTGTACTTGTGTGCGTGTTTGTGTGATTTTATATTTTGAACATGCATTGTTCATTTAAGCTTGGTTACATGTCACTTATGCTTTTGTATGGTCTGTGATTTTGATGGTGGGTGGTCAAGTTACATTGGTATGGTTATGCATTAGGCCATGTTGTGTAATTGGTCTCATTATGCATCTGTGACTAGACTCTCGCTAGACTGATGTTTATGTGCTATTATACCAACTATTACAAGTTTATATGATGTTATAATTATGTATATACATGTATTTCGTTGATTGGTTGATCTTACAAGATGTATCCTCCAAAAATTACAATAAGTTACATTGGTTTATTTATGAATTGGTTTAGCTAACATATTTCACATTGCAGGAATAAATAAAAGATGAATATCATAATGGTAGACTAAAGAGATTCTCCTTATGAGTCATATGAGAAGCATGGTGTTGGGAATTCACATTATTTGGAAAATACACTGAAAATCCTAAAGCAATAAATAAGGATTTGTAAGGCACGAAATGATAAAATTATATAGGAACAGGAAAATCAAGTAGAGGTTAATGCATCCATCCTTCAAACTTTGTCAGAGTTGTAGAAACATGGGCCACTCAGGATCAGTTATGGGTAGGAGGATGGGACCAATGGAGCATATGGCAGTAGGTCGCCTGGTGGTGACAAGTCAGATAGGGATGACATGGTTAAAGATGGAAAATTTTTGGACACTTCGGATGGGAGAGGTGATAGACACATATATCATTGTAGTTCTTGTTCTGACGGGCATCATGATCATCATCACTACCATCCTTACAGGAGGAATGATAGGGGATATTTTCCAGAAGAGTTTAAAAAGGAAAAACCACCTACATTTGAAAAAGAGATGAAGAAACAATAGGATGCAGAGGAATGGTTACTTGGCATGAAGAAGTTTTTAATATTGCATGATTACTCAGAAAATACGAAAGTTAGGATAGCTACATTTAGCCTCATAGTTAGAGGAGACATTTGGTGGGAATGTGTGAAGAACGTTAGAAATATTTCTGAGGAGTTGAATTGGAGTGAGTTTGAAAGGTTATTCTGGAATAAGTATCTATGAGAGAGATACTACGATGATAGGGAAAAGGGGTTTTATGAGTTGAAGATGGGTTCCATCACAGATGAGGAGTATAATGGTAGGTTCTTGGAGTTATTGAGATATGTGCCTTACCAGATGAGAAGAAGGCCAAGATTCAGATATTTATTAGTGGGTTTCCTTTTGCATTTAGAGATAGGATTGAGTTCAATGAGCTTAAATCATTGGAGGTGGCCATCTGGAAACTCAATCATTGTTATGAGAAATTGAAGTACAGATCATAAACCAGGAAATATTGGAAATTTAATGATAAGAATAAAGGAAAATGGGACAAGTAGCAAACTAAGCCTCAAGATATAGGTAATAAGGAGAATGTTTCACCACCTAAGAAGTTCAATACATATGGTAGAGGATAGGCATTTTGATTTTCGGAGCAGAATAAGAATGAAGGTTGGAAGCCTATATAGTTTTGGACTTCTGGAAAAGATCATCATAGGAGATATTGTCCACAACATCAAGCTGGCACGGCACAGATCTACAGTGCGCATGAGACACAGATAGTGGGAGATGTTGAGCATAGCATTCCTCGGATTTATGTAGTTGTGGAAAACATGCAGGAATATCATCAACCTTCTATCATTCAGATGGATGGTAAGCTTTCTGATCAAGTTGTTTCTATTTTGATTGACCTTTGATCTAACTATAGCTATATTAATCCTAACCTAGTGGATAAGTATGGTTTGAGCAAGGAAATGCATGCGGAATCTGGGTTAGTACAACTGGCCACACGTATGAAGAAAACAGTTCATCATTAGGTAAGAGATTGTGCACTTGAGTTAAATGGTATGCCTATAGCAACACACTTGAATAAAGCTATTGAGTGCTTAAATGATAATGGGGAACCTAGATTCTTGCAAGGAAATAATAAAGCCACATCAGTTAAGATGGTGACAACCATATAGGCCAAGCACAATCGTAGGAAAGGGTGTGTACTATTTTTAACTCATATATCTAGTGACAAAGGTAAGAAAGCGGAGGATGAAAATTTGTTGAACATATATCCAATTTTACAGTAGTTTTAGGAATTGTTTCCATCATATATTTCAGAATTCCCACCATACAGGGACGTAGAATTTTCTATTGAGTTGGTTCTAGGGGAAGCTCCAAAATCCAAAGCACCTTATAGGATGAGTACACAAAAGTAAAGTTAAAAAATTTGTTGAAGGAAATGTTGGAAAAAGTGTACATTAGGCCAAGTGTATCACCATGGGGTGCATCGGTGTTGTTCGTGAAGAAGAAATATGACACTCGTATATTGTGCATTGACTACAGGCAGCTGAATAGAGTGACCACCAAGAAAAAATACCCACTACCAAGTATTCATGATTTGTTCGATCACCTCAAGGGACCAACAGTGTTCTCTAAGTTTGACTTGAGATCGAGTTATCATCAGGTACACATAAAAGAGAAAGACATCTAAAAGACCACATTCAGGGCCAGGTGCGAACATTATGAGTTTTTTGTAGTTCCATTCAATTTAACTAATGCGCCAACTAAATTTGTGTGTTTGATTAACAATGTGTTTCATATTTATTTGGACAAGTTTGCGATTGTGTTTATTGATGACATATTGGTTTATTATAAAAATGAGGAAGAGCATGTCGAGCATTTGGCAGAAATATTGAGGTTGTTCAGAGAGCATCAGTTGTATGCTAAGCTTATAAAATGAAGCTTCTTCAAGACTGAGGTACACTACTTTGTACAAGTTGTTTCCAAGGAGGGAATTGTAGTATATCGAAAAGATAAGGGCCATCATGGAGATGTAGCTCCTAAGAGTCTAGATGAGGTGAGATCATTCATGGGATTGACAGGTTATTACAGGAGGCTCATCGAGAAATTCTCACGGATTACTTATCTGATTACATCATTGTAGAGGAAAGATAATAAGTTTCATTGGGAAAAAGAGTGTGAGGCTAATTTTGAGCAACTTAAGCAGTTGTTGACACATGCTCTAGTGTTAAAGATTTCCAATCCAGATAAGGAATTTGTAGTGTGTAAAAATTATTTCAAGGGAGGACATGGTGCATTCCTTATGAAGGATGGAAATGTGGTGTTATATGAGTCATGAAAGTTGAATGATCATGAGTATAACTACCCAAAACATGATCACATGCTAGCAGCGATTATACATGCACTAAATATGTGGAGGCACTATCTTCGTAGCATGTAGTTTTTACTTATAAGTGATCACATTGGGTTGAGGTACTTGTTTGACTAGTTGAATCTCAAAGCTAGGCAGGCTAGATGGTTTGCCACGATTAGTAAGTTTGACTTCGATATCTGGTACATTAGGGGAAAAAAAAACAGGGTCACAGATTCTCTTAGCAGGAAGGTACATGTAAATCACATAGCAGATATGAGCTCCTATGGGACATACTTACATGATAGGATCTTGTAGGCAGGTCAGCTAGATCATAGTTATATAGATATTGTGTCCAAGTTGCAGCACAACACATGTACAGGTGTTATTATAAGTACAATTGTTTTTATAGGTGCAAGTGCTGTTACAGGTACACGATTTGGCACCTGTACAAGTACAAGTGTTGTTACAGGTACATGTCTTCATATAGTCACGAGTGTTTGTACAAGTACAAGCATTGGTGGTAGCAAAGGTATAGGAACAAGTGGTAATACAAGTATAGGTATTGGTATAGGTACTGGTATATGTACAAGTACAGGTGCAAGTGTACAGGATTTGGACTACCATATCACAATAAATGGATTGGTTAGATTTGGAGACAAGATATATGTACCAAATATAAGTGAGATCAATAAGGTGTTCTTGAGGGAGTTCCATGCGAAACCATATTCGGGTCACCCACGCTACTAAAATACTTTGAATTCCTTGAAGAGATTCTACTATTAGCTGAATCTAGAGAGGGATGTGGAAGATTTTGTAGCTAGATGTTTGGATTATCAAATGGTTAAGGAAGAGTGTAAACATCCAAGTGTATTTCTACATGATTTTCCTACCACCATCCATTTACAACAATGGACTCAAGCAATCCAATCGATTGTCATGCTCTTACCTTTAGTTTCCCTTATACATACACCGAGCTTCATATGAGTCTTGCATCTCCTGCTGGGTTTCATTAATCTCTCCCAAAGTTCCATTACATTAAGTTTTTTCCTTTCCCAACCAATGCCCAAGACTAAAAAAATTAAAGGTATGGGAAATTTGAAGGGCTAATATTCACAAGTGGGCTAATTTTCCGTGTTTTTTCAAGAAAAAAAGATTCGCCAAATTCCACTTTTTTTTAGATGATTCGTCCACATTTTACAGTATAAATTTTTTTACCTTGAAAATATCAAAATTTGTATATACTAATATAAAATCACTATAAATCTAAATATTTTTACAAAAATTGATAATTTGCATATTAGGGACTAGTAATATTTTCCAAGGTTTATAAACTTTAAGATAAACTTCCATCCTTCAAATTTTCCCTAAAATGCAAGAAAAAGAACAAACAAGAGGAAGACCATGAAAACCCAAAATCAATACGACACCACAAAAAAGTGGCATGGCCTTGCACCAGACATAAACAAAGCTGCAAATCAAGCGTGAACAAATCATAAAGGACCGAAAGTGCAAAACAAGAAAATAAGACCATGACTAAATCCCCATGGTCCCCATTGCTTCCTAGGGAAAGCCCAACCTTAGTCTTCTTCAATATTTCATGGTTGTCTCTTTTTCCATGCAATCCCCTGCATCATACTTTCATAAACACATAATTTTCAATTCATAAATAAATATGACAATATACCAGTTATATTACCTTTCTACTATTGATTATTACTATATGTTATCACATCACCCTAATGTTAGTTATATAAAAAAATCAACTATTACCTTGTCATGCTAATACCAATAATGTTTCCCTACAATTGTTCACACATGTCATTCACATGTTCCAAACATTAAGACATCATATCTATTAACTAAAATCAACCTTTACCAAGACTAACAGTCATGTCATAATCAATTAGTAGTCAAAATCACAACACTACAACTATCACCTACTTAAACTCATGTATACATCAACTATCTCAACACATATTACGGTAGTACAACCATATTAATAAAAAATAATTTCTCCATGCCATGTTATAGTCATATACTCATATCATGCAATTATTCAAACATTCAAAATTAGATGACATTATAGACACCAACACTCAAACAACAAATAGATGACATAATCAAACATTCAAGTACAACGTAGAATGCATAAGAAAGTTCATACCTTAATGTATTTCAGAGCAGGCAATCTTGTCTGCACATTCAATCTAGTCAGCACAATATCATATCAACTGAAACATAAATAAGGTCATGATATCTATAACAATATCTAGCTAACATGTTAAAATTATAAACCCATAAGAAAGTGTCATTCATGCATAAAATAACATATGCACAGTTAGTCTAGACATAATACAACACACTATCATAATTATATCGACTCATGCCTACATTTCATAACCCTAACCATCAAGTCACTAACATGTAACAACAATAAGATATATATCATGCTCATCAACAATATGTAACTGAATCATCGAGCTAATTATCATACAAGAATAACCAGTTAACCTATATCATACACATCAACAACATATATTGTAACTAACATAAAACAAAAATAGCAATGCATACCACTATAGGTTGTTATCATTCATGATTATCTGATACATGTACATATAACCGCACTAATCAACTAGCGTCTATAATGTATGTAACCATAACATCAATAGAATGAAAGGGACACTCAACCATAATGCATATAATAATCCTAATCCTACATACCTCCATGCCCAACATCGAAACCTGTATGACGACATGCTCTTGCCTTGAGGTCCAATGTTGCAGCTTCACTTTGATGATCTGCATATCCTGCTTTATCTTAGCCAACACATTATCATCATAACATACCAATATCAGCATGATGACCTAATTGCATACAATGACCTTATGCAAAACAACATTCACCAAACCAATGCAAAATTGACCATATGCACCCACTTGACATGTATAACCAATCATGAACAACCAATGCATGTCAAACATATAGCATAACCTAAGAAATCATACACAAACAACACACAAGCATGAACATAAGTGACCTAGTATAAACAAGTAATGCATGTATAATATGTAAGAATATGTAAGAAAGTTTGCATGAGAAATACACAAGCATGAGCAACACGTAACCAGTCATACACTCATGAAAACACGTTGACAACAACACCACCAGCACTTCCATGGCGACACCATTGCCACCATGTTCGACACCACACAGATGTAACTAGCACATATAGACCATAATCATACTACACACACATGTAACCAACATAAATTCATGATCAACACACCATGCATCGGTATAAGAGTTAAACCATGCTCTGATACCACTCTCTAACATCCTCTTTCCACATCTACCCAGATAACCAGCCTACTAGAGTAAAAATGCGATGAGAGGCTACTTATATGAGATTCAACATCTTAGATGACCTTAAGGTAGTGGAACCGACGGAAACTTGTCAAACAAACCTTGCACAACATCAGCAACACTTGCAAAAGGTAACCCAACCTCCCAGACCCCTGAGGGGAAAATGAATTTTTACCCTTTTGATCCTTATCCACGGGAATGTAAGGGAAAGGGAGTGGATAAAATATTATAGTTGTGGGAATTCCAAGGCAAGGTTGCAGCCAGGACCCCAAAAAGTCAATTTTATGTCTACAACTCTGATATTTGTGCCACCTTTTTAGTAGGAGATTATAAATAACATTAAAAAATGGTATGAAAGCAATCACATCCTCAAGAACTCATCTATACCCCTCCTGGCCATGATAGGCATTTTGTAAAACATGTCACAAACATTGCATCAATAGATATAAACAACATATTTAAACATGGGGGTTTATTACTTATATGAGAATAGCTAAGAATCATTGCTACTGTACATCATAAGATACAATATATTTTATTTGACCATAGATACATTGTGCATTCATTTACACATAAAACCATAGATAGAACCATACATCATCAGTGATCAAATACATGGTTATAACCAACATATTAACAACATAAATACAATGCATACAACTACAATAAAATCCATAGATAAAGTAATACATTTTCATACAAAATACTAGAGGAATGAGATATTCATTACTGAATGTGAAAACCAACCTGAGATGGCAATTCCATGCTCCACCTTACCATAGATTGGTTGAGCCAGGTGTCACATCATCCAAGTACCCTCATGCCATATTCCAAGAATGAATGTGGGACTTTATGAAACAGATCAATCAACACCAAACCAGGGCTCTAGAGAGGAAACCATCTTAACCCCAAATCAATAATTCCACCTCGAAACCAGATGTTGCTAACCATCACATATTGATCACTATCCAAGTTTTTTCAAGGCTCCAGAGTGTTTTTTCCATCCAAGGCTTCCAGGACTAGTAAATCAACTGCAACTGTTACAGGGATTATAGTTTTTTTGTCCAACCAGGGCTTCTAGGACTAGTAACTCAACCCACCTAGGGCTTCCAAAGTGTTTTTCCAACCAAGTATTCTAGGACTAGTAACTCAACCCACAGTTATCCACCAGGCTTCTAGAGCATTTGTCCAACGGAGGCTTCCTGGAATTAATAACACAACTCACAGCTAAAGTAATTATGAGAACCAAGGAAAAAATAATCAATGGAAATAAACCCACAATACCATGGCTATCCAAGAAATGGAAAGGCTAAGAAAATTCACATGCATACCCATGCGTACCAAAAACTACTCAGTAAAACAAACATGTAGCTCGATACCTGCAATAAAATCATGTTGTAGTTTTTGATGTTGATGTCCACTTATGCTTTCCTTCTCTTCCTTTTCCTTCCTGCTCCAAACCACCAAGTATCCACACTCTCCAAGAGTGCTCCAAGAAAATTCTATGTATCCAAGAGTATGAGAGAGGGAGAATAATGAGAGAGCTCCAAAAATGCACTGACCGAATCTTACCAACTGATCCTCAAAATTCTTTTTATCAATGAGGCCTCGATTTTCTTCATCTTCCATTATTTTCCTTCATTTTCCTACTCACATGCAACATGTTACCTTTCAACTTCCTTTTCTCCTCTTTTCCATTATTTTCATACATAAAATTTCAATTAATGCCTCATGCCTTTCCAAATCCTTTGTCTTTTCCTTTTCCAAATTCCTTAGCCATAATAAATGGAAGTGAACCCCCTCTAGGATGTTTTTCCCAACATTCAACTTGGAATACATGTCCCACCAACTGTGGTTATTATATTTTTACATGGATTTTTACCAGGGTTGTTACAACACATACAAAAAGATTTATCTAGGGGAAAGAAACTAATCAAAACACCTTCCTATATGTATTCCATTAACCAAATAATATGGATGAATACAATATTCTTTCTCAAGCTTGAACACAGCCTGCACCGATATCTTCTATCCTTTGTCTTGTTATCTAACTCTTTCCAATACTTAGCCAAATTTTCAAGCTTCCAAGATCCTTTTTCCTTGTTTTGTTCCTTGAGGAATTAGACCCTATTATTTAGGAAATTCCTCAATTTGTATTGCACAATTCCTTTAGGCCAATCTATGGCTGCATGCAACATATTTACGACTTGGGATAGTTTACAACTGATAGTAGGGTACCCTTGAACTCCAACCTCAACTGGGTAGCTATAATTCTATTCATGCATGAGTTAATTTAGGCTAATTGATCAGTTAATTGGTTTATCATTGAGGTTACACCCAACTACTAGACATTCCACTATTTCCTCCAACAGTTAGAACTAGTTTAACTGATCATAACTCAATTTAATAGAATTAAATTGTTAGAACCAAAATTAACTCAACCTAGGTTCCTAAAATTAGGAATCACTGCGCACAACTCAAGTTCATTCCCCCAACTCGAATTAACTAATTTAACTGAGTGATAAAAACCATTCCACCACAGTTAACTCATCCAAATTTTCTGTTGATGGGGAATTTTTAATTTTCCCAATTTAATCAAGTCAAAATTAAATTAGGATATTTTCTTGCTTCATTTTCAAAAACTTATACAATGTATTTCTCCATTCAATGATTCTTCACCCTCCATTCCCTTTCATAAAAAAATACTTTTTCCTCTTATGGTAGGCACATTACTCCATTGGTTTGATAAATTTATGGGAAGGACTTTGGCCATATTAGACTAGCTTGCTCCCTTATCTCGGTCACTTATTTTCATTTTTCTGGTATCTTTAATTTTAAACCCTTATTGTTTTTTCATCCTTAATTTTCATATGCTTAAACCTATAATGATTAGGCAACAATTAGGGAAGGCTACTCCAATAATATTGTGGAAAAAAACACATAGAAACAATGGTGTTGGGTATGTGTTATATTCTTTCCATGACTAGTCATGCATGGGGGGTCATAGAGGGGGCAATAGGCCCCCTGTATGTTGCCTCGAGCATAGCAGGGGGGGCGACAGTGCCCCGGGGAAAAAAAATTGGACCCTATTTTTGGTGAGCGGACCCACCCATGGTTTTGTGCATGGGTTTGCACATGGTTTTGGGGCATGATGGTTTTCGGCCCCTGGTATTTTGTAGATCTGGTCAAGGGAACTACAATTATGTTCTAATCCAGGTTTAATGGATTGGGGTTTATGTATGCTTCAGCATGTATATATATGTGTTGTAACACTAAAAGGAATATAATGAAAAATCAAGCTAGTCGTCCCGATTTGGGATCCTGGGGAAAATATCTGTGCATATCTGTTTTATGTTTTATGCACTCACCATTGTTTATTTTCTGTTTTTAAGATTCATTTGCAGGTAATTTATCTAGAGGGTTAAAACCTATATTTGGTATCATATTTGTTTCGGCTTCAAGGGGATTCCTTTGCTGCTGAGGGGTTTTTTGCTCAGGCCTATGGTAGAACCTGTTCAGTGGGAGATCTGGGGGATCGATTCTTGCAGTCAAAGAATATGGTGAGTAGTGGAAAGATAGAGATTGAGAAATTTAATGGTAAGAGTTTTGAGTTGTGGAAGCTCAAGATGGAGGATCTACTAGTGGATAAAGACCAGTGGATCACGGTAGATCCAGGTACTAAACTAGCAGAAATGTTAGATGAAGACTGGAAAAAATTGGATCAGAAGGCGAAGAGCACAATATGGTTGTGTGTCTCAGATTCGGTATTGTTAAATGTATCTGGGGAAGCTATGGCGAAGAATTTGTGGGACAAACTTGGGACTTTGTACCAATCTAAGTCTCTGGTGAATAAATTGTTCCTGCGGAAAAAGTTGTATAACCTGAGGATGAAGGATGGAGACTCAATGACAGAGCATCTGAATGCCTTCAATACTGTGGTAAGTCAACTGTCATCTCTTGATATTAAAATCTCATATGAAGATAAGTGCATCAATTTGTTGTGTTCTCTACCAGAATCATGGGACAGTCTAGTTATTGCAATAGGTAGCAATAAAACTACCTTGAATTTTGATGACATTGTCTCAGCCTTGTTATCGGAGGAAATGAAACGGAGAAATATGAAGGGTCAGAATGGAGATGCCTTATCTATACGAGGAAGGTCCCAAAACAAAAACAAGAATAAGGTTTAGAGTGGGAGATCTAAATCTAGAGGGAGATATAAATCTCCTAGAAATTTTGTAAAGGTGTGCTAGAAATGCGGAAAGGAAGGGCACTACAAAAAGGACTGCAGATCTAAAGCTCCTGAGAAAGGAAAGGGATATGATGATGCTCCTTCTGTAGAGGAAAAAATCACCTTGGATGAAGGTGGGGATGTGTATTTGGCTTTTTCTTCAAATACACATGTAGACCACGAGTCATGGTTGATTGAATCAAGTGCATCCCTTTACTTCACTCCCCATAGGGAGTGGTTCTACGAGTATGAGAAATATGATGGCAGTGATGTATTCTTAGGTGATGATAGGAAGGCCAAAATCATCAGACGTGGAAAAGTCAATCTTAAGTTGCAAGGTGTAAGGATTAGAACACTTCCTGGTGTTTTGAACATTCCTGCATTGGCCAAAAATCTGATTTCTATGAGCAAGACGAATGATGTAGGTGTAAAAACAGTGTTCGAGAAAGATGCATGTAAGATGGATCAGGGAGCATTGGTATTAATGCGGGGAGTTCAGATTGTAACTCTGTACAAGCTTCAGGGCAACACCGTTATTGATTGGTGCAATAGTTATGTGGTTCCCGAAAGTGGAGAAGAAAGCCTAGCGATCTCTGGAGAAAAGACCATGCTATGGCCTCAAAGGCTTGGACATATTGGAGAGAAGGGCCTTCGGATACTGCATGGAAATAGTATGGTAGAAGGTATCTCTAATAGCTCTCTGGATTTCGATTTTTATGAAGATTTTGTATATGGGAAGTAGAATCGGGTGAGTTTTCCTTCTGGTGCTAAGAGGGCGAACAAGATATTAGAGCTTGTGCACATTGATGTGTTTGGACCTATATTGGTTCCATCACCGGGTAAGTCTATGTAGTATGTTTCATTCATAGAGGACTTCTCAAGGAATACATGGATATATTTATTGAGGAATAAATCTGAAGTATTTGACATATTTAAAGAATTTAAGGCTCTGGTGGAAAACCAAACAGAGAAGAAGATAAAGGTGCTGAGGACAGATAATGGTGGGGAGTTCTGCAAGAAGGAATTTGAAGAGTTTTGTAAGAAGTGTGGTATAGCACAACAGAAGACTACTCCATACACACCTCAGCAAAATGGGATTGTAGAAGGAATGAACAGAACACTGATGGAAAAGGCAAGAAGCATGCTCAGTGGTATCGGGTTAAGACAAGAATTATGGGCAGAGGTAGTGGAGACTACATGTTACTTGGTTAACAGATCACCTTCATCAGTGTTGGAGGATAAGACTCCACATGAGGTATGGACTGGTAAGAAACCCTCTCTTTCACATCTGAGGGTATTTGGATGTGATGCATATGTACATGTTCCAAAGGAGAAAAAGACCAAGTTGGATAATAAATCTGAAAGGTGCATCTTTATTGGGTATAAGGATGGTTTAAAGGGTTACAAGCTTTGTAACCCAGAGACAAGGAAGGTTGTGTACAACCGAGATGTGGTCTTTAGGGAGGTGAAAGATGTTGTTAAACATGAATTCATATCAAAGGAACCTGAGAAGATAGAGTTTGAGCTAAAGGAGGATGAATCAGACTCTACAACAGAAGAAGACTCTGAAGATAAAGAGCCACAAACTCCAACTGTGAGAAGATCAGTTCGGGAAAGAAGACAACCAGAAAGGTATAGTCCATCTTCTTTCTGTTCAAATTTTGCTTTAACTATAACTAATGATGATCCCAAAACTGTTAGGGAGGCAATAGATTCAAAGGATGGAAAACTCTAGAAGGAGACCATGGTTGATGAAATGGCATCCTTGCATAAAAATGAGGCATGGGATCTGGTGGAGTTGTCAGCTAGAAGGAATCCCATCGGGAGAAAATGGGTGTTTAAGAAGAAGATGAATGTAGAAGGCAAGGTGGAGAAATACAAAGCTCGGTTGGTAGCAAAAGGTTATTCCCAGGTGCTAGGAATTGATTTTGGTGATATTTTTTCTCCTGTTGCCAAAGTTACTTCTATTAGATTACTTTTATCTATTGTTGTTTCATTTGATTTTGAGGTAGAACATATGGATGTGAAGAAAACATTTCTTCATGGGGATCTAGAAGAGGATATCTACATGAAACAACCTAAAGGCTTTACGATGAAGGGGAAGAAAGAACTAGTATGCAGTTTAAATAAGTCTTTGTATGGGTTAAAACAGTCACAAAGGATCTGGTATCAGAAATTTTATACCTATATACAGGGACTTGGCTTCACCAGAAGAAAGGAGGATCACTGTGTTTATTTTAAATTAATTGGTGACCGAGTTATTTATTTGTTCTTGTATGTGGATGATATGTTGTTGATTGGAAATGACAAAGAAATTATCCAAGATTTGAAGACCCAACTGTTATCCAAACTCGACATGAAGGATCTTGGTGCTGCAAACTATATTTTGGGCATGGAAATTAAGAGAGATCAGGCAAAGAGGAAGCTCTGGTTAAACCAGACGAAGTATGTCAAGACTATATTGCAGAGGTTCAATGTGCAAGATAGTAAACCAATGAATGTTTCGATTCCTATAGGTGTAAATCTATCTGTTGAACAGTGTCCCAAGACATAAGAAGAAGAGGAGGATATGTCCTGTGTTCCATATGCAAGTGAAGTGGGTAGCCTAATGTATGTAATGGTCTATACTAGACCAGACATTGCACAGGCAATGGGAGTATTGAGCAGGTTTATTTCAAACCCAGGGAAGGAGCATTGGACAGTAGTGAAGCGGGTTTTCAGATATTTGCATGGCACTAGTGATGAAGGCTTGTGCTACCAGGGAAGACCAGGATTGGAAATAATTTTGGACATTCGTGGTTTTGTTGATGCAAACTGGGCTGGAGATCTGGACCAAAGAAGATCTACAAGTGGGTATGTGTTTAACCTATTTGGAGGTGCATTCAATTGGATGAGTAAAAGATAGTGTGTAGTGGCTCTTTCAACTACAAAGGTAGAATACATGGTAGCTACTCATGCAAGCAAGGAAACAGTTTGGTTGCAGAGATTGTGTTCAAGTATGGGGTGGGTGCAACAAGCTATAAAGATAGACTGTGATAGCCAAAGTGCAATTTTATTGGCTAAGAACCCTGCTTATCATTCAAATACAAAGCAAATTGATGTTCAATATAAATTTGCAAGAGATATGGTTGAGGCTAAAAGGGTATTGTTGGTAAAGGTGGAAATTTTGAAGAATGTTGCAGATGCATTGATGAAGACTGTGAGCACTCAGAAGTTCTCTTGGTGTGGAGAAACAATGGGTGTTGTAGAGTTGGGCTAATTACTAAGCTCTCCTATGGCCCCCTGCAGAAAGAAAATAACAAGTGGGAGAATGTTGGGTATGTGTTATATTATTTCCATGACTAGTCATGCACGGGGGGTGATAGATCTCCATGTACGTTGCGCTGGGCACAGCAGGGGGGTCACAGGGGGGGTGGCATTTTTCAGTGGGCGGACCCGTCCATGGTTTTGTACATGGGTTTGCACATGGTTTTGGGGCATGATAGTTTTCGACCCTTGGTATTTTGTAGATCCGGTCAAGGGAACTACGGTTATGTTCTAGTCCAGGGTTAATGGATTGGGGTTTATGTATGTTTCGGCATGTATATATATGTGTTGTAACACTAAAAGGAATATAATGAAAAATCAAGCTAGTCGTCCTAATTTGGGATCCAGGGGAAAATATATGTGTATATATGTTTTATGTTTTATGCGCTCGCTATTGTTTATTTTCTGTTTTTAGGATTCATTTGGAGATATTTTCTGTAAAGGGTTAAAACCTACAAATGGTTTATCTTGAGGCTTGTATGAGTTATGATAAATCTCACTATTTCTTGTACTCAAATTAGGAATTCATCCTTAGATTCAAGAACTACTAAAATTTTTAATTAAAATTCATGGAAGTATATAATTTTTTCCTTAGCACTATTCAATTTCTTTCCTACTATATAGATCATAAAATATGTTTCTCTTTATAAGCAATAAATGGGAAATAATTTCTTCATTAGGGATTGAGGTCATCTTTATTGGATGCAAAATCATCCCAATATGGAAAAAAGAAATATCAGTGAATCCAAAATAACTTTGAGAAGTTACAAAGAGCTAATTCATTTTAATAAGAAGAATATTTTTTGATCCTACTCTAAGATCAATGAATTGGAGCACCATTATATCATGTAGCAAGATGACATTATGAGTTCTTTATTCAATAGAATCAAAGGATCGATTTATTGGAAATTGATAACTTGGTTAGAAAGTTGATATTTAATCTTTGAAATGACAATATGTCATTAGTCTCAAATAATTAGGTAAAGCATATTATGCCATGCAATTAACGGGGGAGAGGCTTGCTTCTATGAGCAGGACAAGATATGGTGTACTTTTTTTTTTGTAAGAACCTGGGTCAACCTTCTACTTGCATGACATGAGGTCAATTCCAACTGCTGCCACTATAACCCGTAGGTGAACCATGCCACCACCAGCACACAAACCATGGGTAATCTTGGGGGATTTGAACCTAGAACATCTTGTAACAGAAAACTTCACTTTCACGACCATTTCTAGTTGAGATGTCACCAAGAGAATGATAGGGTGTACACTTTTAATATTCACATTATAAGTTATTAATTTAATTTTGATTTGATCTATCCTTATTCAACATGCTTTAAAGATTATTCATCCTCAAACTTCACATATGTATAAGATAAAAAGAGTGATGAGAGATGAAATATGAGTTCTTTTTTGTTATCCCATAACCGAAGGTCTACTAATTACGCTTGTTTGCAATCATGTGGTTGACTTGCATCTAATAAAAGATCCATTACATCAACTTGAGTAGGTATTGTAAGAAAGTTGGTTCTTGGATTGGCATGTTAGGACACCAAGGCCACAATATCAATAGGGTTGAGAGTTGCAGCAATATGAGACAATGTTGGAGATGACAAATTGGAGAACCAAATGGTTTATGAGTAGTTTGTTCTGGTGTTGTAAGTTTAATCCATGGCCATTTCCATGGTTACCAACTAGTCTAGAAGTGGTAACTTTGTTGAAATACTATTATTGTTTTGAGTGGGTTTTATCATCCTTGGGTTCTGAGTATAAATGTTTTTTTTTCTATTATGACTTGGTTAGTTTTTTCACTTGTTATGTGTGGTATTCCATAACCCATAGATCTAGAATGTAAGAGGTTTACAAATATTATAAATGTAATAAATTAAATTTAAGAGATGATTAAGGTGAGATATGTGAAATATACCCCTATTTTGATAATCAGGTAGGTGTTGGAAACATAGTTTTGATCCATTTTGAGGAGCCTCTTTGGATTTAGATTTCGTTATTTGCCACATATTTCATGAGGACTTGTAAAGTCCTATTGTGAGGGAGACATTGGGATTTGTTTTTAGGCCTCATACTCTCAAGTGTGATTTTAGCCCTTTCTACCCGCTCTTATGGCCTATTACCATTCTCTTTAGCCACAATCACTTATAATATGGTCATCACATGCATTATAGTTGAAATTCATTTTTATTTAGAACACATTTTACTTTTATTTTAAAAGGGACACTTGTAAACTAGATACACATCTTGCTCATATTAGGCTCTAGAATGTGCCTCCATGCAATAATATCTTTTAAGTTGATATAAAATCATGTCATTTCACATGAACATTGAAATATTTTATTTATGGTTCATAGTGAGAATAAAATATTTTTATGACATCTTCTTATGATGTATATCTATTTTTACTTTTAATTACACCCTAATTTTTTTTTTGCATTTAGATATATTTATGCTTAAGGCATTCTTATTTGAAAACAACTCTTCTAGTAGAATAGAATGTTAGACTATTGAAGATATTTTGACACTTGGATTAATAATTAAAAGTTAAGAGAAACTGGGCGGAAACGTGAACCTGGGTTACACTTTTGTGAGAATTGCGGGTTGAATTTTTTTTTCAGCAATAGTTCGGCCGAACATTTTATAGAGTTCGGCCGAACTATGAAATAGTTCAGCCGAACTTGTTTTTACAGTTCGGCCGAACTCGTGATTCCGTTTAGACTGACGGTTTACTGACGGCGCGGGCAAACAAAATTTTTGCTGGAGTTTGGAAAACCAGCAACTAAAGTTCGGCCGAACTTGTATAAAAGTTCGGCCAAACTTTTACATTTAAAATAGTTCGGCCGAACTATTTTCTATAAATAAATCGCCCGCGAAGTTAATCATTTTCTTCTTCCCGCGTTTTGTCTGTCGCTATCGCATCTCGTCGCCGTGTTGGAGTTTTGTCGCACCTCGTCGTCGTGCTGGAGTTCTGTTGCACCTCGTCGACGTGCTGGAGTTCTCTCGCACCTCGTCGCCGTTCTGGAGTTCTGTTTCACCTCGTCACCGTAGCTCCTCATGTTTGCCACGGTCGCGCTCTTCGGTCATCGGGTAAGTCTGTTTACACATTTTTGACGTGGAAAATCGTGAAAATCTGTGGAAAATTTGGAAAATCTTGTGTTTGAGGTGGAAAATTTGGAAAATGTCGTGTTTGACGTGGAAAATCTGTTAATGCATTTTTGTATTCTGGACGTGGAAATTCTGTTAATGCATTTTTGTATCTGTTAATGCATTTTTGTATGTGTTCCCTTAATCCCTTCAGCTGCACCCTGCATGCCATTAAAATAAAGTATAATTAAATCAAAACAGACAGTCTATAAACAATTTTTTTTCTGAGTTCATAGATTTGTTACCTCCTTTTTGTCTTCGAGGTACGCCATCAGTTCCCTTGCACTGGTGAAGCTCAATCTCACTTGCTTTCCTTGTGACTCTTCCTCTGACTTTTGGCGAGCAAGTGTCAAGATGATATCGTGTACACTGGCAACACCATTTGTGGTTCTAGTAACAAGAGCTCTGCTTTCTAACATCTTCAGTTTAGCTTTTCCCACAATGTCTTCCACAGTGTGCCAATCCCATCCTTTGAAATATGAACATATATCTAAAAATGGATCTCTGCAATCATGGGGAAGAGCATCGTAGGCAAAAGCGTAGCGCATCTCCTTAAAGTCTTCACTCGCCCATTTATCTTTCTGTCGCATCAGTGTAGAATAAGCTTCATGTCTATCATCAGCCCGACCTATGAATGGTACAGCTAATGTTAGCATGAGTGGAATTTTGCCACATATTTGTATGATCTCATTCAATTGAGTCTCATTTAATATTCCATCCTCTATTTCCTCTACAGAACTCAAATTTTGACAGAATATAAATTTCCTCTACATAACTCAAATTTTGACAGAATATTATCAGGGAAAAAGGACATATCAGATTGCCATAAAATTTCAATATTCAGGACTGTCTTTCTTTTTTATTTCTGAACAATGGGTTGTTTTTCTTTTTTTTTTGGTTTCTGAATTATACTTGGATGAATGCTTAGTGTTTTTATTATGACTTCAATATGACTTCAATACGACCCTACTGTTTTTGTGGTTTCATACAGTTAGTGTTGAATGGGCTGTTTTTCTTTTTTTTTATTTCTGAATTATACTTGGATGAATGCTTAGTGTTTTTATTATGATTTCAATATGACTTCAATACATGCATACTGTTTTTGTGGTTTCATACAGTTAGTGTTAATTCAATGGAAGAAAATTTGTTGTATATGTTTTAAGAGGATATGTAACCATAAATCAATGTTTTTTTTAATTTGTTTTTAAGAATTTTAAGAATTATAGATTTAACTTTTTAATTTGTAAAATTTGAGTGTCTTCAAGGTTTTTTCAGATGCTTAATTTATTTATGTATTCAAAAGTCTATTTTAAATATGAAGAAATTACAATTTTGTATCAAAATTGTATAATACTTTTGAATCCTATTGACCAACCTTATGGTCATTCATTGGACATATATATATATATATATATTATTTTTATTTTTTTAATTTCAGAAATAAAACATATTATTTATCGGTAATTGGAATGAAATTACATCTTTCATGTGCAAAGAGAACTTCCCTGTAGTCCTACATTTTCCATAAAGTTGAAGGTCACCAAACAATTGCGGTCCATAATTTTTTGGTCCATTCCATACTCAAGTGCGAAAATCTCTAGCATTTCAAGTTTTTGGTCATCATAGCTATTAAGGAATGAAAAAGGACACTAGTATTGATATATTGCTTCCATTATATCATTCTTTTTCAAGGTTGATTCCATCCTTGTTGAAGTATATTTGTCTAAATCCTTATCTACAAGGGCACATTGTGTATTGTGGTGCATGTTGTGTATCTCTTGTTGTGAATCTCAAGTTACTTTAAAAATTTGGTCACCTAGTATGCTTAATGAGCTTGGAATTACACTTTAGAAAGAATCAAATTACAATTGAGACTTAAGTTCTACCATCTTAAAATAAGAATTCACGAATTCGCGAACTAGCTCCGAAAAAAAATTTCAACCCGCAATTCTCACAAAAGTGTAACCCAGGTTCCATAGTTATTTATAATTTTTATTTTAGAAAGAACCTTCAACCAAAAATACCCCAAAGGTTAGTCCCCTATGTGCCCTTTGATACACATTAGGTCATCCCACCAATTCATGCCCCATGCTTCATGAGTTGAAGGGTATCCTTCATACCCCTTAAGCACCCCCATTTCTCCCCACTCCATCATGTGATGTTGCCACCTCATCACGTAATAAGGGTTTAAGAACCAACGACCTCTTGTATATTTATGTGAAACACAAACATTATACACAACATTGTCTCAATCTCCGACGATATCAAGATGTGTTGGTCACCATACATCATGCCTCAATAGTAGCACCACCACTTACACCAACCTCATATGTTGATGATTCCTCTTCCACCATTTATTATGTCACGAACTCGGCTAATTAGTATATGGCATGCCCTTGAGTGCTCTATGTTAAAGACACTCATCTCATCTATATGTGTCCTTTACTCATCAAATACCATCATCACTTCATGCATCAAGTGACATATCCCCCTCATCAAGATCCCAATCCGCCTAATTTTGGATGCTCCTCATACACTAAGTACCTTGACCATATTAATGGAATACCCAACTCCTAGCATGGTTCCCACCACACCAACACAACTATTGGAGATTCAAACGACCTCACCACTTACAAAATGATAAGAAATTATTTCACCCCCTTGTACTAACAATACATAGAAAGAATAACATAATTAATAGAAGAGATAAAAATATGAATTAGAGAAAGGGATGGATCACATATTAAAGGAAATGTAAGCCAACCTAGGAAGAAACCAACTCTTCGCTCCCACTTCAAATAATTTTTAAGAGTAAACAATGAAAACAACAAATTGATCTATGTACCAGATGTACAACATTCAACCATACCTATATAAAGAGTGTACAATGAAATTAATGTTGGTTAACTTCAACACTTGGAAAATATCTTGTTTCTATCCCATTTGTGGAAGTTATGCAAATATGAAATAAAGATATATAAGGTTAAGAAGTTCTTAAAATTTGATGAAGTAGATGACCCTACTTTTGAGGATTATCCTATAAAGTTATAAAAGATGAATCAAGGGAATAAAAATGTAATTCATAAACATTTTCATATATTCCTACTAATAAATAAAATATTATTACACAACTATATGCTAGATTTAGGAGAAACAATTGATGTAATTCCTTTGAAAGTGATGAAATAATTAGGCCTTACAACAACTAGGGCATATAGAAATGTATGTGTTATGGATCCTATGAAAATCGGGATGGGTAGAGTAATAAATACACATGTTTTGAAATTTTTGAGGAGTAACTCAAAGCATGCATATATACAAAATGAAGTGGCTACTTTCTTCATATTCCATGAGGGACTATTGTTCTTCCTAAATACTATTCATTTCATGTACCTCTGAATTATTTCTAGTGAAATTAAATGACTTGAAATTAAATTTCCTAAAGCCTATTGAAATTTCTCCTTCAAAATAAGGATGCACTCCCATTTGATTCTCACGGATAGGTTGTAATCATGAGGCTCTCGCTCAAGAGTGGACCTTTGCAAAATCTTGTGACGTCTTGTCATAAACAAAACCATCAAATTGAAAACACATCATTTTTCTCCTTCAAAGAAAAAAAAAAATTCACATCATGTGAATATGTCCATGTACTCTTACATATTGGTGTACAAAACCATCAACCAAACACAAGTTGACAAAACATGCCTCTTCAAACAACTGACTCTGAAGACAAATAATAGAGCTCATGTACTTTCAACATCTTGCTTCATGCAACATGCACCATACTTTGAATTTGCAAAGAAATTAATGAAACATCAAAATACATGCTAGGCCTTAATTGGATAAGGAATCTAACCATTTGTCGACAAATAAACAAGGGTAGCTTCATAACAAACTATGTGGACTGATTTCATTATATTTTTTTTAATTTTGGAAGAAAATAATATGTTCATATAATTGAATTATTAATTCATGTGGTGGTGGGTTATGGATTCAGGGCATTAAAAAATACAGTATATTTCATTAAAAATGATAAGTTTGAATACTAGACAACAGAATTCTATGGCATATATGGACATATCAGTTCTCTGGATGGACAATCATGGAAATCTGTAAGGTAAGTTCATAGATCTTGTAACATCTTATCAGACAGCTCATCAAAACTGAACACATCATTTTCTGCTAGAAAAAAAATTCACATCATGTGATTTTGCTCCATATCTGTATGTGCAAATATCAGCAAACATAATTGAACAAAACATACATTCAACAATAAAATGTAAAATTGAATAATGAATATACATTCCTGCCTTTTTTGATACATCTATATTTCATAAACATCTTACTTCATGCAACATGCACCATACTTTGAATTTGCAAAGACCTGAATTCTCCACCCCCCATTAAAATGACCCTACAAGTTGATTCTTTTAGTTTTTTCACTCTATAAGCATCAACGTACGATTATGCATGATGGAGAATCTCTAGCGCTTTCCCTTGTTAATATATTTAACGAGGGAAAGCGCTAGATATTCTCCATCATGCATAATCGTACGTTGGATTTGGTGATAATTGTCTCCATATTTTGGCTTTCTGACCCGCAAAACATAATTATTTTAGAAGGGAGGGAAGGAGGGATGATCACATTGACTTTCTTGATGACCTGTCTATGAAGATTAACTACCTCAAGAACTATTTTTTTGCGTAGGGAAAGACACATTCCCATGTCTAAGCATGAAAACATTCTTTGATATTGTTAATGCCTCTAGTGTTTACTTCTACAAGTTCTATAGGCAGAGTCTTTAAAGGGCCAGGTAGCCTCTGGATCTCATCTTTTATGAAAGGTGACATATCTAGTAAATGCCCCTGCAGTCAATCTCTGGAATGGATCTAAATAGAAGTTCTTCAATTTAATATCTGTAAAACACAACAACTTTAAGGTAAACTATGTACATCTTCCATTCATCATGAACACAAACCTCACAAGCCTCCTTGGCTTTGGAGCATTTTCCATGTTTTCCATAACCAAGACCCAAATAATTAGGCCCTTCTTAAAGAACATTTGGCTCAACTATGCCTTGTACATGCTTGCCTTTAAAACCCTTTACTTTCATAGCACATTTTCATCAAAATTTGGACCTTGTTCCTCTAATGTCTCTAATGTCTCTCAAAAGCACGTACACATTCATTTTCAGAGGAAATTGAAGGTACTCTAATGTCTCTAATGTCTCTCAAAAGCACGTACACATTCATTTTCAGAGGAAAATGAAGGTAGAAACCAATAGCTAATTCTTCTAACTAACCTTGACTAAAATGAGCTAAATTGTACTTTGATACGAACTTTATTTAAATTGTCCACCCCACATTAGGCACCAATGATTATAACCTTTAATGGGCTAGCACTGGTTTGTAATCATCATCTCAAAATGACATAGTAGATGAAAAATTATCATGTTTGTAATCATCGTTTCACACCATCTACATATGACCCTTCTACACATTATATGATTGAATTTATGGTAGTTCATCTCTTCTATCTAGACCATGATTGATTGTGACATTAGGTGAATAAAGGAAATTTGATAAGGAAGGGATCAGTATAAGTTTGTCCTCCTCCACGCACTCCATATCCAGTGATTGCCTATTTTTTCTCTTCCAACATTTTATTTTGGAAATTCATTTTTGTAGTTAATTCTACTAATAGTCACAACACACTTGGAAGTCAAAGAAATTGTTATATACACTACTAAACTCAATTAACATTGTTTTTTATTGGACTTTACAATAACAAACAATGTAGAGTTCATTAATGTAGTAGTGTATATGATAATTATATGTATAGTGGTGTGGCTATCGATAAAATTAGCTGCTAATGAATTTCGAGAATAGAAAGTTGGAAGTGGAAAATTGAGAAATCACTAGCTATGGGGAGGATGGAGGAGGACAAGCTAGAAACTATCTTCTGCTTATAAATTGTATTTTATTCACCTGTTGTCACAATCATTCATGGGATAGGTAGAGAGGATGACATTTCAAAAATTCATGCATATAATATGTAGAAGGGGTCATGTATAAGATGGTGTGAAGTGATGATGATGGACATGGTAAATTTTCATGTGCCAAGTCATTTTTAGATGATGATGACAAACCAATATTAGCCATTTTAAGGTTATAATCATTAACAAGAAATATGGGTAAGGAAATTCAAAGTGCCAAATTCTGAGGAACAAGCCATATTTTCTTCTCAAAAACTTTATTTGATATATTCTTAAAAAACCAAGTACAAATTTTAGTAATCCTAGAATCATGATTTACATAAGGTAAAATTGGGGAACTCATGACTTGTACTATAGATAAAAAAAACATTTACACTTACCAAAAAATATATGATAAAAATTGACAAACTACATACCCTTAAGCTCAAGGGGATATAATCATTCTTGCCTTCCATATAGATAATGAAAATGATTGTTCTAAGTCTCATGTTGCTTCTCATGTTATTTTATAAACCTTGGTTGGAAAGAAAAATAGGAGGGTAGAAATGTAAGAAATATAGAACATACTGGATTTAACAGCCCCAAACTGGATTTTACTTCGAGGTATTGATTTTTTGAAATCTATTTTGTGAATGTCGACCAATAGATATATATCATGGAGGATGAAAGACGAAGATCGGCCGAATCCCATATGGAGGCTCGGGGATTGGAGGATGTTCACGGTATTTAAATATAATCTTAAATCTCCATACATGTGTGTACGTATGGAATTGATTTTTTTATTAACTTTGTGAGTGAAATTAGTTGTTAATAAGTTTCATATTTTAATTTTAGGAGGCAAGAGGAGAAGGCTTTCTACTCCATCAATGGAGCGTGGCCAAGGTTCAACCGGTCGAAGTAGCAGGGTGCGGGAAGGGGGTGATATTTATTCCCCCGAAGGCCAGCAATCAACGGCTGCTGGTTCTCAACAGGGTCACTGTGGGTCTGGTTCTCAACAGCATCATTCTGGGGCTGGTTCTCAGCAAGGTCATGTTGGAGATGATGTTAACCAACAACATCAAGGTTGCCATCAATTTCAATATTTTTTCATTAAATTTTTACAACTTTTTTTACACGTGTTTTTTCTAATATATGAAATTTTATATATATTGATGCAGAGGCTGAAAATGTTCGAGCCAGTGGTCAAAAAAGACGCAGGGCAACGCGCTACATTGAAGAAGAAGGCTGTCAACCTAGCACAACTTATCCGGCTGAGATTACTGATATACCATGGGAAACGAACATGGCGGAATGCACCTTACAAAGGTGTCAAAGCCTTTATGCAAAATTGCAGAGAGATCTCCAGTATTTGACTCTACCTGCTGAGAGTAGACAAAGCCTAGAGATAGTTACACATTCATTGAGTGAAATGGTAAAAGTGTACAAAGATTTGGGGCCAACCACTAATTCGTTTGTAGAAGTGATGAGAAAGAGAAGAGAAACAGTGATAGGTCCCGATAAATGGCAGGACATAAAAAAAAGAGTTTCAAGAGATGATGCTAAGTCAATGTTTAATTATAAGGAAGGGCTAAAAAGAAAGATGTTGAAGGTACAGTATTTCAAGCACCCAGACAAAGCAAAATATTTGTATAGTTGACATCTTGCGGCCTTTGGAAGGCTTCCATGGAACGATGAGGTTCCTCTTTATTTTGCACAAATGTTTTATGCAGAATTTTTTTTGGGTATGAAACCTGACTACAATGATCTTCCTTCAGAATTTTTTGGCCCGGGGAGAGGTCAATTATATCAACGTAAGGGCGCTAAGCGAGATGTGGAGTTGCCTCGCCCTGAGCCGCCATTGGTGAGTCGACCATCTCGAGTCGAAACCCTGCGATCAGAGATGGATGCGACTTCTCAAATAAGTCGTGAAGCAAGAGATGTTATGATCGAAAATGTTCATAGCGGATTGAGTGGAGTCAATATTGGCTTAAATAGACAAAGAGCACGTGAAAATGCACGTGCCAATTTGGTTTATCATACAGATGAGGAGATTTACAACATGAATGTTGAAGATCTCCGAACATACGCAATAAATTGTCGCAATGGTCTGCAAGACCTAATTTTTCGTGAGGAAGAGGGCACCGGAACGGTATGTGTTAGTGACCTTGGGGTTTGAAATTATATTTACATATACATGTGTACAATTTGTAATAAATACATGTGTATGTACACATGTATACATTTATTTGTATGTGTACATTAATCTAACAAAAATGTATGATTATATTTTAAAACACCATTTGCAGTTCTCAGGCATGATGCATGATGAAAATGTTAATATTACGTTCGGGACCTCTGGCTCAAACGATGCAGCTGGGTCTGGCCATCATGATATGTTGGCACATGTATGTTAGTGTTTTTTAAGTGACTAGATAAAATAAATAATTGTTGCCACCATGTACATGTATGTATATATATAATTCGATAAAATGTTTTAACAGGTACCGATTCCGTCTGATGTTTTTGGGATGCCGGTACCTTCTTCTTCTTTAGGAGATATACCTTCTACTTCATTGTGAGATGTACAAGTATGGACAATTTTTCACAAGTTCAAAATTTATGTTACCTCAAAAAGTTCCATTAAAAATTGAGATATATAGAGAGAGATCTATATTTTGAGTTATTTAAAATTTTTTGAATTTAGGTTCGTATAGAAGATTTTTTTAATTCGAGGACTTTAGCGTCAGAGATAGGAACATCCACATCATTTGAAGAAGTTGTCTTTAGTTCTTTTTTTTAATATTATTGTTCAAATAAGTTTATATCTGTAGACGTGCATTTTCATTTGAAAGTTTTTAATTTATATAAATTATATATATATATATATATATATATATATATATATATATATATATTTAACTGTACATGTATATTGTACATGTTACCACTGGAGATGTTTCTATGGCAGATCCCATTCATCAAATGGAGAGGCAACCTTACGAGGTATTGCGTGATTTTTTTGTTATATTTTGTTTTTTACATGAAGTTCTAGATATATATATTCTCATTCATTTTTAAAACTTCAAATTTTAATGTTCAAGTACATGTGCATTGTGTATGTAGGTTTCCCCTTTACAAGATAGGGAGCTAATTGAGACCCAGAGGCTAGATTCTCCATTTGATGAAGATATACAGTAGATTTGATATGATTTCAAAATTTAGATGGTTTTAAAATTTGTTAAACTTGATACAGTTTGATACTTGAGTGAGATTTACAATTTTTGGACATATTTTATTACAATATGTTTTTTGGACATATTTTTGGACATATGTTAAATGTTTTTTTTGGATAGTTGAATTATAATTGGCATGGCATGTGATATTTAATGTTAAATGTTTTTGTTAGATAGTTGAATTATAATTGGCATGGCATCTGAAGTTTTTAAAACTACATGAATGATGGAATGTGAACCTACATTTGCACATGTGGTAAATTGAAATGTGACTTGTAACAAGACAACCCCATTGATTTCATTACAGGATATGTTGATTTCTGATTTGATATAATTGCATACATATGATGGTACATTACTTGTAAAGTCATTGGATTAATAGTGTTCATTGATTTCAGTGTTCTTTGGATGGTTAAATAGTACTTTTGGCATGTGAATGTAAAGTAATGTTGTCATCTGAATTACATTTGATGTGTGATATTTAATGTTAAATGTTTTTGTTGGATAGTTGAATTATAATTGGCATGGCATGTGATATTTAATGTTAAATGTTTTTGTTGGATCTAGTTGAATTATAATTGGCATGCCATCTTAAGTTTTTAAAACTACATGAATGATAGAATGTGAACTTACATTTGCACATGTGGTAAATTGAAATGTTCCTTGTAACAAGACAATTCCCATTGATTTCATTACAGTATATGTTGACTTCTGATTTGATATAATTGCATGTATGATGGTACATTACTTGTAAAGTCATTGGATTAATAGTGTTCATTGATTTCAGTGTTCTTTGGATGGTTTTAGTACTTTTGGCATGTGAACGTGAAGTAATGTTGTCATCTGAATTACATTTGACATGTGATATTTAATGTTAAATATTTTTGTTGGATAGTTGAATTATAATTGGCATGGCATGTAATATTTAATGTTAAATGTTTTTTTTGGATAGTTGAATTATAATTGGCATGGTATCTAAAGTTTTTAAAACTACATGAATGATAGAATGTGAACCTACATTTGCACATGTGGTAAATTGAAATGTTACTTGTAACAAGACAATCCCCATTGGTTTCATTACAGTATATGTTGATTTCTGATTTGATATAATTGCATGTATGATGGTACATTACTTGTAAAGTCATTGGATTAATAGTGTTCATTGATTTCAGTGTAAGCGCAAAAAATTATTGACAATGTAGAATGATTTTTGTGTTATAATAATTAAACCTAATAATATTGGAGAGCAAGAGAGACTTGATGTATGGTGTTTACTACAAGAGTTTGAGATAAATATTTAAATGGTTTATCTATCTTTCATAAAATAGTTTAAGATTGATCACAAGAATTAAGAGAATGTCTCTGTCCATCATTGGTATGGTCCATAATAGAATGATCATCCATGTCAATGACTCTTAAGTCTATCTTTCCAAACCATGACCCTACTCTCACATGTGTGCCTTTCATGACACCAGTCACTGCTTTCATCCTCGAGTTGACTGCCTTGAAAGCACTCAACTCTTTCTCGATGCTAGCCTTCCTCTTTCTAAGAGATGAAGCTGCTTTTCGACTTAGGAAGCTATGGGAAGCCCCCGTGTCTATCAAAGCAGAGAAATTTTTCCCATGTACGGTTGTAGACATGAATCTCAAGTCCAAGGAACTTTCATCATCATTCCTCCTTGTCTTGCGCCTTACTTTCGCAATCTTCTTCAACATTTCCTCTTCCAATATGTCTTTCGAACTAGCCCTTGGATTAACAGTGCTTTTCACATATCTCTTCTCATGAAGCTCCATAGAACAATTCGATCCTGGGTCTACTTGAATTCGTTCAAGCTCTTTCCTTTTTGAATTCTGTCTAATTGCTCCAATACGACATATATTGACTCCTTCCAAACGAAGTGCACCAATCCTCTTAGTGTGGTCGTCTTCTTTTCCAAGTGTGCCAACACATGCATTTTCTTTCTTCAAACCAATAGGTTTCGGATCAAGAAAGTCCCTCTTGATCTTATCTTCCATGTTCTTGACTTTAGCATGCAACGTGGTGCTTCTTTTCTTCAAGTGAGCCCTTTCCATAAAGAGTTCTTGAAGTCTTTGTTCACCTTGTCGTATCTCCATGTCAAGCTTTTCAATTTCAGCAGTTTGTCTAGAAAGTCTAAGACTTTCGAATTTTTCTGAATGCCAAATGATCTTACAAAGTTAGTATTTATAATATCCTAGTAGGTCATTCGGTGACAACTTTTACTGGAAACTTGAAACGACTTTGGCATGTGATATTTAATTTGTTAAATGTTTGTGCAGAGTTGGTGAATTATAATTGGCATGGCTAACAGTGCTTTTCACATATCTCTTCTCATCAAGCTCCATAGAACAATTCGATCTTGGGTCTGCTTGAATTGGTTCAAGCTCTTTCCTTTTCGAATTCTGTCTAATTGATCCAATACCACATATATTGACTCCTTTCAAATGAAGTGCACCAATCCTCTTAGTGTGGTCGTCTTCTTTTCCAAGTGTGCCAACACTTGCATTTTCTTTCTTCAAACCAATAGGTTTCGGATCAAGAAAGTCCCTCTTGATCTTATCTTCCATGTTCTTGACTTTTGCATGTGATATTTAATGAAATTTAAATGTTAAATGTTTTAATGATGCACAATATATAATCAAAAGGGTTTTAAAACTTAAAGTTTTGGATGGTTTCAATTTACAACTTAAAGTTTTGGATGGTTTCAACCTACATTTGCACATATGGTAAATTGAAATTATGTTACTTGTAACAAGACAATCCCCATTGATTTCATTGTATATCTTGATTTCTAATTTGATATAATTGCATGTATGATGGTACATTACTTGTAAAGACATTGGATTAATAGTGTTCATTGATTTTAGTGTAAGCACAAAAAATTATTGACAATGTAGAACGATTTTTGTGTTATAATAATTAAACCTAATAATATTGGAGAGCAAGAGAGATGAGGTATGGTGTTTACTACAAGAGTTCGAGCAGGTCATTCGGTGACAACTTTTACTGGAAACTTGAAACAAAGAGAATCTATATTTGGCTAGGACATCATGTAAGATGCTTGACATAAACAGTAAAATTGTACTTAAAAGCTGAGATTCGGGCAAGTGGGGACAACCACTTGTTATCTTGTCCTTTGGAGGCTAGGCCATATGGGGACCGAATCTGACTTTACGAAATAAAGTGAAATAATTTGTACCATATGGTCGGAGAACATATACAAGAACAATTAATTTCGTTCATATATATATATATATATATATATATATATATATATTTAACATTTTTAATCAATGCACATGTATAGAAAAACTACTTTTAGTTGATACTAGAGCACGTGCTTGTATCCAAACAATTTGTAACATCTACAAACCACAAATAACATAAGCAACTCAATTTTTAGTTGAGTACTGAAAGGTCTAAAACATATTTAATCCAAAGATAAAAAAATGTTGGACACTTCACTCAAAAAAATTCTAATGGAATTCCATCCTCAATAATCCGTTCATGATCGGGTTTTGACATTTTCCATTTCTTAATTTCAGATTTCTTCTTTGATTGAACTTCTATCAACTTTATGCGTGCTGCACACACCCAGTGACTATATTGACAACTTATGGAATCAGGTTCATAGTCTTCGAAGTAAAAAAAGTCTCCACTTTGACGAGTTTGTTTGAAAAAATAACCTTTCAGTATAATAGACCCTTTGTCATACTGAAATCCGTGATCATTATAGTCTTGTAATAATTTCTTTTTTTGTTCAGTGCAACGCATCAAATAATACTTCACATTTTCATCGTTGTCAATAGGTGCAATTACAGCAAAAACATCTCCTGCACAATAAAATAAATTTAACATTTAATATATGCATATTTAAATTTATTTGTAGATCTTTAAATCATTAAAAAGTAATTCAAATGTTACCTTCTCTAACAAGATCAGAAACTCGATCACCATCGGATGATATTGTAGTTTCCTCTGATTGCATTTCTTCAAACATTGCAACAGACATTTTTCCCTTTGTATTTGGCTCTGTATGTTTCCAATCGTTCACATACATTTTGTTTTCACAAACGTCATTGGATTTTGTGTTGTCTATGCAAACATCACAAAAACAAGAATATTTTCTTTTATCCAATGCAAACACATTTGTGGACAATTTTGTTTGAATTGAATGCAATTTTCGAGTCCCTTTTATTGTTCCAACTTCATTTCTAATTGATCTATTTACGTCTCCGATTCCAATATGCCAGAAAAATCTTTATATGGAAAATTAGAAAAAGAATTTGTAAATATGATATCAAAATACAATTAAAAATAATCATTGCATGATAAATGTACAATGTTTAAAATTAAATTTCCAATATAAATTAAATTAAATGTACCTTCGCACTTCTCTTGATGGGTTAATCTCATGGCTTAGAGCATTTTTGCACCATTGAATAACTTCTTCAGCGTTCACAAGTCGGCGTGCAAAGTGGTTCATTTGATATCTTCGAAGTACTCGTTTTATGCATGCTCCTGCACCGTCATGTTCTCCTTTTCCATGGCAGTCTCAAAGAAATTCCAACAATGTTTAATGCAGGTTTTCTTATGAAGACGACACAACCAAAAAAATGATCGTGCAGATT
This sequence comes from Pinus albicaulis, assembly GCA_034641835.2. NCBI lineage: Eukaryota > Viridiplantae > Streptophyta > Pinopsida > Pinales > Pinaceae > Pinus > Pinus albicaulis. The sequence continues at coordinate 868,169,835 of CM076573.1, read as the reverse complement.
TGAATTGACCTGCGCATCCGTCTGACCATATCCAATGTTCATTGAATGTTATTCCACGATTTTCAATGAATCATAAATTTTTCCAAAACAATGTTGTACAAAACATGTATCATGCGTACGATCGTCACTGATATAAAAATGATATTCTTTAATGATATGTCGATTTTCACTCGTGCTTTCTATATGATCGACATTTTGTTCAGCATGTCTATATATAATATGAACGAGCATGGAGACTTGGTCAGAGTGATAGTATTCACTCTGAATTTCTTTTTGTGGAGCAAATGTGTAGTTTTCTGCAAAATCAATCACTGACAAAATGGTTCCTGGTGGAAAAAATTCACGAGATTTTTTGAATTGCAAGTCTTGCCATCGAGCTCTATGGGAATGCATGGTGTATTTGTAAATTTATGCTTCAAACTTTCTCAAAAAGTCTATTAGAAAAATTTCGTCTTCTCGTAATTCGATTCTTTTAACACTATCTGCACTTTGAATCGATGTACTGGTATATTCATATCTCTTCCATTTCACTTTCATGTTGGATAATGATTGATCATTTATATCAATACGATATTTGTTTTGAAATTTAGTCAAATTTCCACAATCATCGCATTTTTTACCACCAACACATTTCTTTTTGTAAAATAGTTCGTCGCTTTCTCTTTCACATAGAATTTGAGATACGAATTCACGGATAGTGGAAGGAGGAGGTGAGTCCTTCCATAATGTTCTACCGAAATCAAGGAATGTGTCATAATATAACTCAAATTCCATATGATAACGACAACAACAAGTGTCGCGTACGGTGATAGGTTTTACATACCATTGTTTTTGTTGAACAAAAGCACTGAGTGAAACTTGAATTTGACGATTCTCTTCTTTGAACTTGTTGAATAACTCTATTTGAGTGGTTTCCAATAGATCTTTTTCATGTTCTTCGTATTGATTTCGTGTTATTCTTCTTCGCATCACATATCTTGCAATGGGTGAAACACGCGAATTGTTCTTCCAATATTCATATATTATTTTTTTAACATCTTTTCCAAGTCTATCTTTGTATGGTTGCCTACAAATAGCTCTCCAACAAGCGAGTTCATCATTTACGTCTATTTGCAGTCGAAATTTTCGATGTTTGTGCAGAGTTTTTCGCGAGGTTCCCAGTGCTCATGCCATAGATGTCAGATTCAAACGATTCTCTTGAGTACTTGGTGAAACCATTGCCATTTGTATTCCTCTACGTATATTTGAAACATCTTTATCTCTAGATCTCTTAAGTGACTCTATAGCACTACTCATATTTTTTATCACCTCTTATTTCATTTTTTTATCTTTGGTTGATTTTCGAATACCCAATAGTGTCGTCGCTTCTTTTAATTTCCTTGATGATAGGAGACCTTTCAACATTTGAGCTTGAGTTGTCACTTGCTCAGTTTTGAAAAACATTTCCAAAATTTTCTCGACACGATATCGTATAACATAGTTAGGTTTTTTATCTCCATATGTGTGAGTGTCGACATTTTCTAACATTTCATTATCGATAGTGATTTCATCTGTACATATTCGAAAAAATAGTACATATTCAATAAATAACTAAATTAATAAATATGTCAATAAAAATTAGGAAAATTTTAAATATATCAATAGATCATAATATTTACATTTACATACCCGATTCAATTTCTGCTTGAGGTTGATTTTCTTCTTCAATATTTTGAGGAGTATCTTTGTCTGTTTACGTTAAACAAAATATTTTTCAAACTAGTTCATCAAATAAAAATTAAGCTTCACATTCTACATTGGGAAAACTTTAAAAATATATCAATAAATCATAATATTTACATTTACATACCTGCTTCAATTTCTGCTTGAGGTTGATTTTCTTCTTCAATATTTTGAGGAATATCTTTGTCTGTTTACATCAAACAAAATATTTTTCAAACTAGTTCATCAAATAAAAATTAAGTTTCACATTTTACATTAGGAAAATTTTAAATATATATCAATAGATCATGTAATATTTACATTTACATACATGTTTCAATTTCTGCTTGAGGTTGATTTTCCTCTTCAATATTTGAGAGAGCTTCTAACTTTCTTTTGCGATATTGTCTCGTCTCTTCTCTACGTTCCTCAGGCTTTCTTTTTCGATCATATTTTCTCACACAAGTTCTTCGATTTCCCATGATAATAGGGTATGAGATTCAAAAAATTTCCTTTAAAAAATTAGACAATAACTCAATTACAAACAATATCACAAAAGATTTAATTTAAAAAAATCTTTTCTAAAAAATACGTAATCCAATCCAAAACACGTACATACTTCTAAGAAATCACACCGCCTCCAAGAAATGTCTTCCAAAAAAATTCTTTAAATCCAAATTGTGAAGAAAAATTTTTGAGCAAAAAAGCTCAAAAGATTTATTTCAACACAAAACACGTACATACCTCCAAGAAAAATCACGTCCCCTCCAAAAAAATGTCTTCCAAAAAAGTTCTTTAAACTCAAACTTTGAACCTCCAAGAAAAATCACGCCGCTTTCAGAAAATGTCTTCCAAAAAAAATTTTTAAACCCAAACTTTGAAGAAAAGTTTTTGAATTCAAACCAAGTTGTAAAATGAAATGACTTCTACTAATTAAAATAAGCAATGGCTACATTTAAAAAATAATTAAAAAAACAGAGTTTTATTGAACCGCTTCTTGATCGCTTAAGGCTGAGGCTTATTCCGCTCTCTTCTTCATAAGAATGTTTCTCTTGCATATTTGTGGCCTTAGTAAAATTCTGGACTGCGATGAATATTTCAAGATGAGAAGAATAACCTTCTATACCTTTGGAATAGCCTAGAGAAAACATTTTTATTATATAGATTATTTACTTCAGGAAATTTTGTGATATGATATTTGTATTGTATTGGTTTCTCGGAGAGATTTGTCAGTGAATTCTGCATGCATAAAAATACAGAAATGCAAAGCAAAAACACTTTTTATTGTTTAAAATCTCTAAAACACTGTAACATACCTTAGTTCTATAAGTCATTATTTATAATTTTTTTATTGTATAAATAGTTAAAATTCTCCTCATTTCATTTGCATTCTTATCTTTGTAAGTTGAAAACTATTGTAATTTTTTATATCTTTCAATCCACAATATTGATGTTTACTTGTATTTTCAGATAGTCGGAATCATCGATCACAACATCTCGTTTTTATCTTATATCTATTTCCAGAATGTAAGGAAAGTGAATATTCCTCGATCACAACATCTCGTTTTTATCTTATATCTATTTCCAGAATGGAAGGTAAGTGAATATTCCAATGAGGAGATAGATTGGTGGGACAGGTCAGTTGGAAACACATTAACCGTTATTCGTCAGCTTTAAATGTAACCAATTTTTAGCAACTTTAAATATATTTTTTATTTCAGTTTTGTTAACTTAATTTAAATATATTTTTAGTTTAAATATGTTTTTCGTATTTTATTTTTATGGTAAACAAGAAAATCAGAGGTAAGTTATGAATAAAATTAAAACTTATTAATAAGTTTTCCGATTTTAATGTGTTTTTGTGTAATATATATATACAATTTTGCGAAATATATATATATATATAAATTTAGACAATATCCAATTTAATTTGTCAACGATTTCTCGAAATATTTAAAATCAAAAGATTCAATCTTAAAATTTTGTATATTATACACAGGCTTCTCGCTACAAAAGTTTTCCGACGAAAAACAATTCCGTAAATGAATGTCAACGTACGTCTATATAAACCGAGATGGAGAAGTGGGCCCAATCAGCCACGTGATAGAGGAGGAGTGGGCCCAAACAGCCACTTAGGTAGGCAATGAGAATCTGCAATCAGGATAAGGTTGCCGGTTTACACGGGCTTTACATTTTTCTGCGTTCCATTTCAGCAAATTTGTCCACAAAACAATACATAATCCAACATAGTTACATATATTATCTGTGAATATATCAGGCGTCGGCTACAACTAGTTGCTAAGAGATTAGGATTAGATACAATTACTGTAGCATTTTCGCATAAAATGGCAATTTACAGTTCACAATAGAAACTTCCATTGTGTCACGTGAAGCACTACAATAAACTCTCATGACAATCAATTTCATAGCAAACCTTCAAACACGGTAACTGAAAGATTTTTTAGAAACCCAGAGAATCAAGTTGCCCACCAATTCTAATGCGAACATCGATATGTCTATCCGTTTCATCCACTCCTTCATCTAATACATGCCATAGTCGAATTTCCCCATCGAGGCTACCCGTACACATCATATAGCAGTTCGTCAAATCATGAATGCGTGCAGTAATACACTTTACAGGAGCTCTATGGCCTTCCAAAACCGCTACGCACTTATGCAAACTGCCCGCTTCTCTTTTCCAAACTCTAATGCTCTTATCGGCAGATCCATAACAAACCATGTCAGACACCGTTGCCAGGCACAGAACCGCTTGTCTATGTCCTTTCAACTCGCCAGTGACAGATATGCTCACTCTGTCTGCCAATTTATCGACCTCCCACACGAAGACTGAAGAATCACCTCCACCGGAATAGAGGATCAAACCGTCGGGGCTTAGAGCGAGACCATTCACTGCAAATTTATGCTTATCCATGGTGGTCACCAGCGAATGTTTTTTATGGTCACCGTATTTCGTCCACACTTTGATTGTGCCGTCCGCGGAAGCTGTATACACAAATCCACCCGAAGAAACGATGATTGCATTTATGGCGTCGTCGTGCGCTCGAAAGGAGTCCACGCAACGAAAATCAGAGAGCCTCCACACCTTCACCGTTCTGTCCCATGAAGCCGAATATAGATTACCATTTTCTACCGCCATTGCAGAGATTGTATCTGCATGCTGGATCCAAAGACACTGCTTGTGCCTGCGTATCTCAACATAATTTTTAGGCGACAGAGAGTTCAACAAATAGTCCTTCACCGTGGGTATCGTGCACACGAGACTATGCTGCAGAGAAGAGTCCCGTTGAGCCCTAGAACATTTCCATATTCTAATCCTGCGATCCTGGTGGGCACTGAATATTTTATCTTCGACAACCAGAATACATTTAACTGCTCCACCTTCGCAACCGAATCTGTAGTCCTCTACGAGTTCACGGGAAAGATCATATTGTTCGCATACTCGAAGGCCCTTACTAATAGATCCGCTGTATATCAAATTACATTCTCTCGCAAATGCAATGGAATATAGGCAACCCTCGTGACCTTTGATTGTTGACACGCATCCATATTTTTTGAGGGGCAGAATGGAGTAAAAGTTAAGTGACATTCTAGAACGACCTTGTAGGCAAAGAAGGTCTTGGTGTTTACTCCCCGAATGTCTTTGGCAGGCCTTTGAGACTGCAAAACGCTGTTGCCTTTCAACTCCATCTTCTTGATCTAAACTTGCAGAGGTAGCTGAATCCCTTTCTTGACGCTCTTCCATGGTTCTCATGGGAGGTACAAACGCCTCGACTACAATATCAGTCTATATTCGCGGACTGAATTTCTCAGAGCTCATGAATACATCAAATTTCCAAGACAAGAAACAGATCAGTATAAACGCACTTTAAGATGAGTGAGAAGACGAGGGTACGAGTTATGGGAAAACAAAAGCTATGAACAAAATATTTGGGACAAAGACTAGGATTATGCCTACTAACATTCTGGATGTAGGGCAGCTGGGTTTACGACCACCAAATAGTCTAACACTCTTCCCTGAATAAAATAGTGGTGACTCGTGAGGCATGTATTCTCTGACACGCAAATTTTGAAGTGGGGCATACAGATGGCATGATTCTCTTTGGTTTTTTCTCTTATTCAACGTAGGCGAATCTCCGACCCTGCAAACTCTCTCGCCGAAAAGATGAATTAACTATTTTATCCGTTTTGAGTGCGAAAATCCATTTCGAGACAGGATAATTTACACGTGCTGTCTCTATATTAATTGGCAAATGACGTACACCATTAAACCTAATCCGATAGAATTATATATCCGTCTACATAAATTTAGACAGCATGCCTATGAAAATCATGACTAAGATTATAACTGTGATACAAAAAACAATTGCAAGTATGACATGGCCACCATTGTCTTCACATAAAATATGAATGCTTCCACAAAGTCAATTTTCCTCGCAGAAGGCATTAACCGCGATTTATAAATTGCAACTTGAAATGTAGAAAACCTCAAACGAGTTTTCCTCCATGATTTCATATATTTAATCTTGGAGCAGGTGATTTCGATCATATGTCTTATATTCTTAAAATGGACACAGGCTCGTTTGGCGGGAAACCTGAAGTATAAATCATGTATTCCTTAGAACAAAATGGACCGTGAATTAAACCTTGATCAATGTTATAAAATTCTTAATTATTTAGCAACTTGCACTAATCAATGTTAGAAAATTCATAACAACTTGCTTGCATGTGTCAATATTAGAGAAATCATAATTATCTAGCAACTTGGAAAATTGTAAAGGAAAAGATTCTTCGATCAAATACACCTAACAATTTATTTATTATTTATAAAGTAATTTCTGGTTTATAATTTCTTTCGTCCACCGACCTCCCAAACAAACCGACCAGAAACGTGCAACGTGTATTAAATTAGAACTTCAATCCAAACTTTCTAAAAAGGGTAAAATTATCGTTATGCCGGTTCACACAGTACTGAGACCAATAAATCGTAGTGAGCGAAATTTTGAAATTTTGGAACCTTCCATGGTCATCAACTCAAGATTGTTTTGAACTTGCTCTGCACGGCAACTAACCACATTCCTATATGTCTTTGCGGATCATATATTGCACATTGCAATTGGGCCCAATTCAATTTTTCATTAATTAATAAAATTTAATATTTCACAAATAATTTTAATTCATTAAAAAAATTATTTATGTATTACTTTATTAATTAAAATATTAGAATAATAATCTTTTATTAAAAGTAAAATACTTAAAAATACCATCTTACCTTTCATTGCTATTACAATTGTGTTCTTTCATAACACTAAATAAGGTTGCTATCGTGCACGGCTTATTCAATTCTCCGCGAGGCTCATGGTGTGGCACTATGAGACGCCCGTCCAATGGCCGTCTGCCTTGGTGGCACTGTCTTTGGTGTGTCACTATGAGACGCCCGTCCAATGGCCGTCTGCCTTGGTGGCACTGTCTTAGTTTGGCATATAGCTAATGCTCCGTCAGCTCCTGTAGTACCAACCTCAAATGATTTCCATGCTCTTTCATTGACTTGGAATAAATCAAATGATTTCCATGCTCTTTCATTGACTTGGAATAAATCAAATGATTTCCATGCTCTTTCATTGACTTGGAATAAATTAATATTTCATCCATAAATATGTCGTTCATCAATTCTCATGCCTCATTCAAAAATTAGTCTTATTTATATCATGGTCTAAGGTGTATTTTGGAAAATACTTTTTTTATTCTTATATGGTAACATAATTCATTAATTCTGGATACAGGGTATTTATTCTTCATTTTGACTTTTTTCAATTACCTAAATTCAATACATGAACTTAGTTGATCCTTATTTCACAAAAGGAATTAATGTTCTTCAAGATGAAACGGAAAAATTTTCTCCAAGCTGAAACACTTGGATGTATGTACCACTTCTTCAACTTTCCAAATACATCTTCAAACTCTGGTAACACTATATAATCTTCAAGACCTAGCCCCTTTACATGATTTGCATAAAATTGGCATCATTTACTAAAACACATCTTTTGCTATAAGGATGAAATCTCTATTATAGAAAATCATTTTGGAATTCTTCGTGCAATGCTTTGATGTCCTCTGAGTCTATCAAAATAAGTAAAAAAATTTTATGAGAAAATTCTTAAGTAATCCAGGTATGGATATTACTATCTTTAAGAAAGGTATTCCTAGTATAACACTTAAAAGAAAATGGAGAACATTATTTCTAATACTTTTATTATGTGTGAAGGTAGATTTGGTAGTACGTTGTTCTACCATATTCATTTGATGATGAATTTTATAGAAGGGAATGAAATCAAGCTTCCTTATTTTCTATTAAATAGTTTGAATAAAATGTCTATAAATGTTCAAAGAAAGATACTATTCATAGAAAACACCATGTATCATCACGGCCTTGTGAAAATACTTATTGAATTCCATATTGAGATCCTAGGAGACAATTGGGATAGCTTCATAATTAGAAATCATTTCAAATAGGAAATGCAAGAGAAACCTAGTGGAAACAAAGCAAGTAGAGGAAGGAAGAAAATGATTGAAAACTCTATTGAAAACCCTCTATAATAGGAACAAAATTCAAAAAATGAAACTCCTTTGCTGAATATCTTGGAAAATATGAGAAAGACCAATAATAAAAGAAAGAAATCCAACCAAAAATAAGAGAATACAATAGAGGAAGTCAAAATAGGAAAGAAGAAAAGTCAAACTAAAACCTTCTTCCAACAACTATCAAAAGAAGCAAAATACTGAATAAAAAAATGAATGAACCATGCACAAAGTATATTTATTTATAAGGAGATGAAACAAGGGTTCCATCACCAACTATTGACGCAGCCTAAGCTGCGGTTACCCACTGTATGCACATAGTTTTAATTTCATCATTTTACCCTTAGAAATTCCTATCTTTCAAATGTAGTGAAACCTCACTAAAAATATACTTTCCATTTAATATTTACATGGCAGCTATCAAACTTTACAGAAAACTTTGTGTAATTCATTACTCGCTCTTTTCTCTCATACCATAAATCTTCGGACTTTAATTAAAACCACAACCATTATATTTATATAATTATGCCTTATCGATTACGCCTTATTTCCATTAAATAATTTTATTATAATGGAAATCATTCATAAACTAGACTAGAATTTTATTAACTCACCTTTCCACTGATCTTATTTCTTTAACGGAAGTGAAAGCTGACTCCGCATTTCCTTCTCTACTGTCAATCTCTTCAAGCTTTTGATTTGACGGATATCAACCAAAACCTCGGCTTATCATTAACCTTGGGTCCATAAAATAAATCTGCCCCACAACTTAATGCTCAATGTATATTTCCACCGTCGATCATATGCACTTATCAAATCGACGAAAATTGCAATATAATATGCATGACAGTTAAAGGTTTTCAACCTATGCGAAAAGGGTGGTTTTGTGGTGCTACGTGTCAACCCACAACCACTATCGCATTCATCAATTGAATTACCGCTTACCTCTTTTTCCCATGAGAAAACCACGTGTGGGTTTTATAAAACCATTTCACCATTTACTTCGCCATCAATTCGTGGTTCTGGTTTACATTCCAGGCACAAATTTCTCATTTTACATTACACCTGTCAACTCGTCCACATCATTTACTTTCAAGTCTGCACAATTCACTTGCCTTTCCACGATGATTCCACTTTGAGCTCTCGACAATTTGATTTTCCCTTTGAATTCTTCTCAGGCCTGCACACAATTCACTACGCAGTCTCTACACAATTGTGGTTTAATATCAAATTGCAGGGTCACATTAAAAATTTCATGGGCATCGATCCATTGAGTGATTGATGACCAGTCTTTGATATATGCAAATCCACATAGAACCCAAACAATAAGATGAGCATTCAACCTCTTTAAAGTATTTAAACACTCAGTCTCATGAACTGTAGCTCAGATACACCATAATATTTCCAAATTCAGTATGTTGTTCACTGTATAAATCTCATCTCAGTTGATCTAGTATCAGATTTCTGCTTTATATATTTGTTATCCAACTTCCTCTGTTTTTGATAACGCTGTTGTGCGAATTGCTCCTGAATTATGGTTTTGGGTATTTCAATCAGACTCAACTCTGATATGACCACTACTAATCACCTCTTTGTGTGCGGTTCTCCATCAAATTCTTCTTGAACTCATCTCAATACCCATATTATGCAAATAATCTGATATATTTATAGTTCAATCACACTATATACTCAAAATAGATTGAGAATGTGAGTTCTCTATAATTATAATAAGATATTTATAAAGATTTCTTTTCTGGCCTGATATTCAAATCAGTGGCCTCTTTTCTCCTAATGCCCGTAGGCTTCCAATCCATACTCTACCTCTCTAAATCCTAAATCTCTCCTTTATTATGCCCCCAAGGCTTCCAATTTATACAATTAGATTCTAAGACCAATTTTGGTTTAGATCCATTATATTCTCAATCAAATCCTAAATATCCTCTATTATCCCTAAGGACTCTCATAAATCCCCAGATTCATGAAACCAATTCTAATTTAGGATTTACAATTAATTCTCAAATCTTCTAATTCCTAATTCTCTCATGTTATCCAACATTCAAGAACATTTACAAAATTCCTCACCATTTAAATCTTATTCTAAAATATCTCTCATTAAAATCACTCAAACTCTAAACAAATTATTTTAATTTGTTACATAGGAAACCATCTTCCTCTAAAACACTAAACCCCCTATGTCTACTAAATTATAATGAAATTGCTGAGCTGGATGCTCCTGCATCAGACTCCCAAAGTAGAAATTAATCATGATCTCCTGATCATGTGCTTCCAACCTTTGCCTCGTGGATCCCATACTCTATTTTGCTATTGTCCATAAGTTGCATCATTCTTCAGCTGCACTTTTCGAGGCTTCCATACTTTATTCTACATCTTCCCACTAGCTATGCTTTGACATTCTGTTCTTGTATTTTCCTTGTTGTTGTTTCTTTGCTTTCATGTTGATGTCTTCTTCTGAGATACCTTCATCATCAACCTTTTTATGCTTTCAATGTCTATGTCCAAGTTATCTTCTGACTGATAACCATTCTTCCATTTGTTGTTGCTTCCAATTTTTGCCACAAATATTGTTGTACATATTGCTCTAATTACTCTTGTAGTTATTGCTCTAAATACTGTTGTAGATATTTCTCTAGACATTGCTGCCTCCCAGAATTTCTGAATATCTCTTACAATATCTCCCTCTGCAACATCCTTTTTTTGCTCACTACCTGCAAATTCATTTTCAAAATATAAATTATCTTCTGATTCCTTGGCTGTAGCAATATACTCCTTCATTGTTCTTTGTATACTAGCAAGCATAAAATATTTTGGCAAACTAGTATCTGTTTCTGCCTCTTCCACAACTTCAGACATTTCCACTTCAGTATCTGCAATTCATTTCTCTAGCACAATTGTTTCCAGCAAGCATTTCAGCCATTCCCTCTATACTTGTTTTATCTCAAACACATCATCAATATGTTGCAATTTAGTTTCAACCTATCCTTCCTCTTCTTCCTTGACAACCTTCAGTGATTGTCCTTCACCTCCTTGATTGATTTTGATAATCAATTCAGCTTATTCAAACATTGTATCTTCATTCTCTATCAGAATAGAATTCTGATTCTCCACCACTGTGATAGTTCTAAGGGTCCGTCCTATAGTCTCCTCTTAACCAATCAGACAAGCCAACTCCTCCTTGCCATCAACAATAACAAGTTCCTTCATATGAGACATGACTGTCTCACCTTCCTTGTAGTTGCTCTCCTTACCTTCCTTATAGCTGCTCTCCTTATTAAGTAAAGAATCTATGGGTTCCTTCTGTTGCAACAATTCATCTTCATTCAAGACAACTCCAAGAGATGGATTTCCTTCTGCAACACCTGTAAACACAGTCAAATTATCAATCTCAAAATCAAAATACCCAATGGTCTCATTTAACGATCCAGTCACTAAATCTTCTTCCTGCAGTTCTAAGTCTCTTTCAAGACTCAGGAAATCTTTAATACCTTTCTTCCCAGCTTCCAAGGTTATCTCCATTGTGCCAATCACCATGATAGAATGATGATCCTTCACTATGTTTTCAGCTAACATAGTTTCCTTTTCATTAAATTCTCTAAAATTTTTCATTTGTTGTCCTCCTTTACCTGCATAATTAACACATGAATTATCAATATTAAAAATACAAGGTTTCAATGCCTCTTCCTCCTCTGGAAATGTCTCAGCATGCTGCTTTGAGTTTCCATTTAACTCCTTTGTCAGCACATCAGTATGATGATTTAATTTCTCCATGAGACTGTTAGTTAGTCTCTCCTTCATATCATCTGTTTCAAGGATGTTTCCCTGCTCTAGTTCAAAATAATGAACTCCCTCGATTTTCTGGACTCTTATTACCATTCTTGCATTCTTACTCTCCATTTCCTGACTGTCATTCATGACAATTTCTTTGTCTTTCTCTTTCAACAATTCATCCTGAGTATAGAACCTCTACTTTTCCAACTCTCTTCTTTGAAGATCTAACTTTCTATATAACTCAACAATTTCAATTGGGGTAGAATTTGAAAACTTTATATAGTTTTTCACACCTTCACTTGTTGTTGTCCAATCATCAAATGTTCCTTCTTCCTCTATTTCAATATTTTGCTGTATATTTCCATGAGACCCTTCTGTCTCCTTTTATTTTTGAGATCTTGCTATCTCAACATTAATCTGAACAGATTTCAGATTCAGCTCGTTCTCCTTAAAAAACTCTAAGGCTTGTTCATCATCCTGTGATGTACCTGCAATCATACACAAATCATTAGTTTTTAAACCACAAGAGCTTTCAGTCTCATTTGCTTCTTCAAGCACCAATGTTTCACAATGTACTTTCTGGTTTCTAGCAGATCCTATTTGTTGTGACTCACTTCTTTTGAGTCTTTCATTTTCCAACAAAATAAATGTATATGTTCAAGTTCTCTGAACTTGTTCATCAGCTTAGCATTCCATTTCTTTTGCAATAGGTTCCATCTAACCCATTTCCTCATTCTCCATCCATGCTTTCAGCATTCATTCTCTTTCTCTTCTAGCCATCCCTGTAGTATTTCTAGTTTTACTTTCACCACTGCAATATCTCTTTCTCAATCCTCATTACTTATCTTATCTTCATGGTATTCGTTAGAACCTCTTCTCTAATCCTCCATGGCCATCTTCCTCATGGGCTCGTCTATGCTTGATTGGTGATCTGTAACATAGCCTTCCCTTGTAGCAATCTCTTTTTGCTACTCAATACCCTATCAAGCTTCCCTTCTGAGCTTGACCTCTTCCTAGGTATTATTTTGGTTCACTCTCTTGAACCTATTATTCCTTTGGCTGCTGCACTCAGTCACCTTCCTTCTTTCAAAAATATTTACCAGTTCCTCCATCACTACTTCTTAAGACCTAGATCTTTCTTTGTTTTCATCTTGTCTGCAACCATAATTATAAAATCACAATCTTCAAACCAGATTAAAATTATCTCACCTTCAAGATGTTTGCATGACCTTGTTCCCCTTATTGCTATTACTTTGAATGTATTGTTCTCATGTATTTCTGCAAATTCTTGTTACACGTCAAATCTGTGTATCTACTGCTTATTAGATTCAAAATATGATCTCCTCTTACTTCATCTATCATACATACATTCTAATTTAATTATATATAAAAAAATATTTAATCTTCAAAAGAGCTTTTTCCAGCTTTGATACCACTTGACATAGCCTAAGCTACAATTACCCACTGTATGCACATAGTTTGCATTTCATCATTTTACCCTCATAAATTCCTGTCTTTCAGATGTAGTGAAACCTCACTAAAAATATACTTTCCATTTAATATTTACATGACAGCTATCAAACTTTACACAAAACTTTGTGTAATTCATTACTCACTCTTTTATTTCACACCATAAATCTTTTGACTTTAATTAAAACCCCAACCATTATCTTTATATACTTATGCCTTATCGATTCCGCCTTGTTTCCATTAAATAATTTTATTATAATGGAAATCATTCATAAATCACACTAAACTTTTCTTAACTTACCTTTCCACCAATCTTATTTCTTTAATGGAAGTCAAAGCTAACTCGACATTTCCTTCTCTACCGTCGATCTCTTCAAGCTTTCGATTTGACGGATATCAACCAAAACCTTTGCTTAACATTAACCTTGGGCACATAAAGAAAATCTGGCCCCACAACTTAATGCTCAATGTCTCTTTCCACTGTTGATCATATGCACTTATCAAATCAACGACAATCGCATTATAATATGCATGACAGTTAAAGGTTTTGAACTTATGCGAAAAGGGTGGCTTTGTGGTTTTACGTGTCATCCCACAACCACTATCACATTCATCAATTGAGTTACCACATACCTCTTTTTCCCATGCAAAAACCATGTGTGGGTTTTATAAAACCATTTCATCATTTACTGTGCCATCAATTCATGGTTCTGGCTTTCATTCTAGACACAAATTTTTCCTTTTACATTACACCTATCAACTTGTCCACAACATTTACTTTCAAGTCTGCACAATTCGCTTGTGTTTCCACGATGATTCCACTTTGAGCTCTTGGAAATTTGATTTTCCCTTTGACTTCTTATTAGGCCTGCACATAATTCACTACGCAGTCTCTGCATAATTGTGGTTGGATATCAAATTGCAGGGACATGTTAAAAATTTCATGCGCATCGATCCATTCAATGATTGATGACCAGTCTTCAATATATGCAAATCCACACAAAACCCAAACAATAAGATGAGAATTTGACTTCTTTAAAACATTTAAACACTCATTCTTGTGAACTATAGCTCAGAAACACCATAATATTTCCAAATTCAATACGTTGTTCACTGTATAAATATCTTCTCCGTTGATCTGGTATCAGATTTCTTCTTTATATATTTGTTATCAAACTTCCTCCATTTTTGATAACGCTGCTACGTGACTTCCTCCTGAATTATGGTTTTGAGTATTTCAATTGGACTAAAATCCGATCTAACCACTGCTAATCACCTCTCTGTGTGTGGTTCTCCATTTGATTCTTCTTGAACTCATCTACATACCCATATTATGCAAATAATCTGATATATTTATAATTCAATCACACTATATACTCAAAATAAACTCAGAATGTGAGTTCTCTTTAATTATGATTATACATTTATAAATATTTCTTTTATGGCCTGATATTCAAATCAGTGGCCTCTTTCCTCCTAATGTCCGTAGGCTTCCAATCCAAAGTCTACCTATCTAAATCCTAAATCTCTCCTTTATTATGCCCTCGAGGCTTACAATTTATACAATTGGATTCTAAAACTAATTTTGGTTTAGATCCACTATATTCTTAATCAAATCCTAAATATCCTCTCTTATCCCTAAGGATTCTCATACATCCCCAGATTCATGAAACCAATTCTAATTTAGGATTTAAAACTAATTCCCAAATATTCTAATTCCTAATTCTCTCATGTTCTCAACCATTCAAGAACATTTAAAAAATTCTTGACCATTTAAATCTTATTCTAAAATATCTCTCATTAAAATCACTCAAACTCTAAACAAATTATTTTAATTTGTTACATAGGAAACCAACTTTCTCTAAAACACAAGACCCCCTATGTCTACTAAATTACAATGAAATTGCTGAGCCGGATGCTCCTGCATCAACTATCCTGTCACCTATTGTTTCATCACCAAGGAGAAGGTCACCAGAAATTGACTCAATGTAGAAACAGATCTATGATTATATTGAGTCTCTGGAAAAGAGAACATATGGTTCAAATTAGGTAGAAGAAATGCAACCTATTAGTCCACAAGAACCTCCAATTATCGATACTTTAAAGCATGGAATGTATGAATTGGAGATAATGAACAAACACTTGAAACAAGAACATGAGACCTTAAAAGAAAAAACTTAAATAGAAAGGAATAATAATGATAACATTCTTTTTCACCTAGGTGTATGGTATAAGAAGAATACAAACCTGAAGAAAAAGAACAAATCTATTAAAAGTAAGATCATCAGATTAAAGTACAATATCTTGATGAAGAAGCCTAGGATGGCTATTGTTAGGAAAAGAATGAATGAAACAATTTTGGATGTAATAGCTCAAGTTTATGAAGAAGTGAAAGAATAAACAAGAGAAATCAATTTTTCATTTTTTGCATGAGGACATGCAATGACCTTCGTGTGGGGGAATGTTGAGCCTCATGACTGCTTCATTTTTGACACTCTCTCTTACCTATTTTCTTCTCTTTAACATCCATAATCACTCAACGAGCATCAGGCTACAATATTTTCGCATGTAAAGGTATCTAATTGTCTTATATTTCATAGTTAATAATGATATTTATTATTAATTTAATATTTGTGTCAACTAATGAATTAACATAATTCTGCAGCTAATTCTTGTTTATGTAGCCACTTCCATGGTTTACCAGGATTTGAGGTGCCAGCTAAGGAAATAAATATATGGGTCAATGGATATTAATGTGTTTAACAATTTATTCCTATCTATATGAGCCAAGTCAGTGGAGGAAGGTTCAAATGTGTGGTCAAAAGCAAAATTCAACTTAGTGGCTATAACAAGTGAGCGAGAATTTGAAATACACGCCTCACGATTTACTGTGTTAATGGAAAATAGTGAGGAAAGAGATCATGTAATATTTTAAAGTTAAAATTAGAAGTTCGTTAGCAATTGTAGGCATAAACATTGTTAGCGCTCGAATCTGCCTCAGGCTGAAGAAGGCAAAACTCGAGGCAACATCAAACCAACCTTAGCCTCGTAGCTAGCCCTACGAGGACAGGAGAGGGCTCTCTCCGGGTCTATCTCGGCGGAAGATCTTCAAAGGGGCTGAGATGACCGATAAGGAAAACTAATCTTAGGCTAGTAAAGTGATATGAATAAGGTTTTTAATAAATGTTGGGTTTCTGGGCTGTGTGAGGCAAAGACAGCAAGAGCAGAGATTAAATAAAGAACGCAGATTATCTCCTGAGGCAAGGTAAGCATGAAGTTTAGCAATTAAATTGAGATAAACGGAATGACAAGACTGCTGAGAAGTTGACAAGGGCATAGAAGATGGATCCTTGTCGAACAGAAGAAAACATTAACTATGAATACTTCCCCAAGACAGAGCAACTAAATTGAATTCTGCCTTTCTCACTTAGAAACATTCAATATTGAAATGGCGATTAATGAAATGCGAACATAACGATGACATATGAAACAAAAGGAAAAACATTTGCTAAATTTCAAGCCACAGGAATCTCAGAAAACAGAGCTGTATCTCTCCATTAAAATCTCTGTCAAACTGTACAATGAAACACTCTGTTCTTCCCTACACTAGCTCTCAGAACTCTTTCCCCTTTACAAAATTATTTTCAATACATTAAATAAACTCTGCTAGGGGAAAACCATCGACCCCAAGACAAGGAATTTTTTTTATCATTATTAAACAAATAAAACTAATAACCAATCATCTTTCCTGAAGATAGAATAGCGCTACTTCTTCTACTCGAATCTGTTGATGACTGATGAATAGGCAAAATCTGGAGCTGCACTTTCTGAAATGTAGCTTGAAGACCCAAAAATAGACCAACGAATTCGATTTCCTTGCTGGGATAGTGGTCTATTTAGCTTTTGACTTTTATTCACTCCCATTACCATTATACCATCCTCCCAAAATATCACTTAATGAAATTAATCTCTGTGAGGCACACGTTTCCATGCTGCCACATATGTTGAATCGAATGCCCAAATGGTGCAATGACTGCCACCTAGGAAATGCCACTTTGCACATTTCTGCCCCCAAATGTTCTGGAAATGTGTTGGCCCTTCGAATTAGGAAATCTGGAGTTATAAATGGGAAATTTAATCCTATTCTTCTGCTGTGTTTGATAATCTGCGTTTTAATTTGGGTTTTTACTTTGATTCTATCCTTGACTTTTCACCGTGGCTATAAAAACTAAATGGAACTGACTTTTAATACATTTCGTATGAGGCATCAAAGAACATAACAAATGTATCTTTGCAACCATTATAACACCTCAAAATTATTGCGGATTACCAACATATATGCACCAGTGAGGACGCCGCCCTAGCCGACAAGCTATACAAACCAGCAAAAGACAGAAACTACAATTCTCGGGCCGGCCTTTCCATAGCGATTATCATCTTCTGAATTTGACGTGCAACCCATTGATTCCAGATTGTCAGCATATTTCCCAACATGTCGTGCATTCCATAACTGCTGTGGTAGACATTTCGTTGATTCTTCAAGAAGTCATTTCAACCAATAGCGCCATAAAAATATCGGACTCTGTGTTGGTTAAGAATTTCGATGCCATTTGGGAATATGTTGAGATTTGTATTCTGCCCATTCCAGCTGCAACGTAGCCTATTATATGACAACGAAAACACCTACAGAACTGATAACACATCACCATTGTTACCATTATAGAAACTGTTTCCTTGCACTAACTTTGCCATTTAAAACGAACATCCCCTCTGCAACAAAGCAAACGCTGCAATCTGTGCTTCCACCAATCACAAATCCAATTGAACAATGAGCCACTTCTTTTCCACGAGGAAAAATCCAAGCCTGGGAGCAA
Organism: Pinus albicaulis; assembly: GCA_034641835.2. Taxonomy (NCBI): domain Eukaryota; kingdom Viridiplantae; phylum Streptophyta; class Pinopsida; order Pinales; family Pinaceae; genus Pinus; species Pinus albicaulis. The sequence goes on along the minus strand of CM076573.1, from coordinate 868,151,407 downwards.
AAATGAATTTCTGGGTTCTGATTTTAAGTGGGTCATTTTTTTTTTTTTTAGAGTGGGTCGCTCGACCTCCAAATGGAGTCGCTACGGTTATATTTACACTTGCGAAAAATGCCGTGGGTCGCTGCGCGCCAGTGCAAGTGCATCTCCCGGGGGTTGGATTCGTGAAGATAATTCATTCCTTTTGCAGTCTCAAGAGCAATTCTCACTGCCTTTGCAGGTTGTAAACGTTCTTTCTTTGGAGGTAACTGTTCAAATCTCCGTTTGGAAGATACTCTGCAATGATCATCATAGGAACATTTTGTGTGACATCACCCAGAAACTGAACCACATGAAGATGCCGAACCTTTTGTAGCAGTGTCAATAATTTGTATCATTTTCATAGAAACCATTCCCATCCTAACCCAGATTCCTTTTGAGAAATTTCAAATACAAACTATTCAATTGATTGGATACCGAATCAATGATATCTTGGCAGTAAATAGGACTTATGTAATATAGAACATCATGAACAGTGGCACTCAACATAGTACGTAATTCTCTTACACACCTGAATTGAATTGTTAGAACCCACATAATACTGATCAACTGTCTTGAGCCATCCCAGATCATCATGGGTGTGGGAAGCGAGATGAACATTGAGCTTTCCCTGCACTGGCCCTTCTGTGTTGTTATAATCAATTGGCAGAGATTTGCATAGAGGGATATTGAGCTCAAAGCATATAGTGCCAATGGCAAACCAATTCCATTGCAAAACTGTGCATGGGGCCACGAATGTTGGTGTAAAATCAGATTCGATTGCCTAGAAGAATCCACCTCCTTATATACATTGCTGAAGGCTAGGCAACAAACCCACAGGCCTATGCTTGTCAAGAGATTAAAGCATGCCTTTCATTCTAGTGATTCCTTGACTAAGTAAGCAGATCTGAGCAACCAAATGTATGGAGAGCTGTATAACCAAATGACAATTGTAAAAAGACAGCTTTTAGACCAGATCAAACAAATGGACATGATTGTTGATGATGTTTTGTTTTCTTTTGTTTGTGCTTTTGCAAAGATAGGAGCGAAATTTAACGCCTTTTGAAAGAGGCTGGAGAATTTGATACATATTCTAAAAGATACATCTGATGATTTCTTCTTCAAAACAGTGTTCTGAAGAAGAATCAATTTCACATTGATGACATTCCTGAAATAAACACCTATTGAACCTTCCTCTGGCCTGCACATGTTATTGAAGCCTTCTGAAGACCAAACCCTGGACTCAAGAATTAAAATGACTCTTTAATGACTGTAAATGACGAGAAATAAACCTTGGTGAATTTTCCTCTGACAGCAGACTGACAAGACGGAGTCTAACATTGCCTCCAATGGGGATGGCAGCTGCCGCTTCTTGGAGGTGCCAAGAACCGCAGAGCTTTGGGAGAGAAGACAGTGCCTCCGTCCATTGGGCAATGGAGTCATTATTAGCAATACTGAAAACTGACGGAAATGATTTGAAAAATTGACTTGGCAAAGCTCAAACTAGAACTGAAATAAACTGGAACAAAATGCTGCCTTTTGACGGCTTATTTATTTACAGAATCTACCCTACTTTGCTGCAAAAACAATAAATCAGGTAATACTGAAATGCCAGATCAACCATTCAAGTAAACCTGAGAATGATGCCGCTTGAGAATGCTTCCACCAGATCACAGATGTAATTGCTGGCAGCCTTTCATGCACATAATGAATCTGGCTATGTATAAGACAGCTTGATCTATCAGTCAAACTGAAAAACATTTCCATGTACATCGCAACAGGATCGCGAAAGCCAGACTCCGTTTGCTGCCCCAACTCTACAATACATACCTCCAGCTGCACACTGTCAATGCAAACATCTAAAGGCAGCTCTATGGTTTCTTGTTTTGAAGGAGGAAGAGTTTCCAAGAATTTTTTGGGATCTCGGAAATCATATGACTGGATCTGCTCATTTAAATATTGAATCTCCTTCTCAACTCTTTCAACCACTAACTCACAGACATTAGTTTTAGCTTCAAGAGGAAACTTTGGGGATTTCAAACATTGAAGCAAATCACTGAAAAAATCTTCATTAATTTCAAAATCCGCTAACGAATTTCTAACATCTTCTACAACTTCAGAAAGTGCAGGGTTTGCCACATACCCTACCATTGCATGAACGAATCAGCGGGCACTGGAATCTCTGGATCGAGCTGGAGTCGTCGGGTGAAAGTTTCAGCCTTCATATGTGTCTGACTGTTGTCCACCATCAGCATCAGATCTGCAACTTGATTTCCTGCACTGGGGCAAGACAATCTACAAGTCGACTGTCACATCAACAGCAAACCATCTTCCCTAGTATGGTCGCCACTATGTTAGAGCTCGAATCTGCCTCAGGCTGAAGAAGGCGAGGTTCGAGGCAACATCAAACCAACCTTAGCCTCGTAGCTAGCCCTACGAGGACAGGAGAGGGCTCTCTCTTTAGCGCTCGATTCTGCCACAGGCTGAAAGAGGCGAGGCTCGAGGCAACATCAAACCAACCTTAGCCTCGTAGCTAGCCCTACGAGGACAGGAGAGGGCTCTCTCCGGGTTAAACTCAGCGAAAGATCTTCAAAGGGGCTGAGATAACCGATAGTAAATGCTGATCTTAGGCTAGTAAACTGATATGAATGAGGTTTTTAATAAATGTCGGGGTTTTCTGGGCTGTGTGGGGCAAAGACAGCAAGAGCAGAGATCAAATGAAAAACACAGATTATCTCCTGAGGCAAGGTAAGCATGAAGTTTAGCAATTAAATTGAGATAAACGGAATGACAAGACTGCTGAGAAGTCGACAAGGGCATAGAAGATGGATCCTTGTCGAACAGAAGAAAACATTAACTATGAATACTTCCTCAAGACAGAGCCACTAAATTGAATTCTGCCTTTCTCACTTAGAAACATTCAATATTGAAATGGCGATTAATGAAATGCGAACATAACGATGACATATGAAACAAAAGGAAAAACATTTGCTAAATTTCAAGCCACAAGAATCTCAAAAAACAGAGCTGTATCTCTTCATTAAAATCTCTGTCTAAAACTGTACAATAAAACTCTAATTTTCTCCTACACTAG
>CM076573.1:868066835-868148198 GCA_034641835.2 Pinus albicaulis | reverse complement strand
TCCGGGTCTATCTCGGCGGAAAATTTTCAAAAGGGCTGAGACGACCGATAAGGAAAACTGATCTTAGGCTAGTAAATTGATTATGGATGAGGTTTTTAATAAATGATGAGGTTTTTCTGGGCTGTGTGGGGCAAAGATAGCAAGAGCAGAGATTAAATGAAAAACGCAGATTATCTCCTGAGGCAAGGTAAGCATGAAATTTAACAATTAAATTGAGATAAACGGAATGGCAAGACTGCTGAGAAGTCGACAAGGGCATAGAAGATGGATCCTTGTCAAACAGAAGAAATTACACAAAACATGAAAGCTTCTCTAGGGCAGAGCAGCAAGCTGAATTCTGCCCTTCTCACTTAGAAACATTCAATATTGAAATGGCGATTAATGAAATGTGAACATAACGATGACATATGAAACAAAAGGAAAAAAACATTTTCACAGCACAAATTTCAAATACAAAATCATAAAAAGCAGCGCATCTCTAGTAAAATCATCATCTCATTTGTTTACAATAGAAACTCAGTACCACCACTACATAATCTCAGGCTCTCTCTTACCTGAAATGATTTTCATGTATTAAATAAGCTACGCTGGGATGAAACATCGACCCAGGCAATTGAATAATCATTATTAAACAAATAAAACTAATAACCAATCAGCTTTCCTGAAGATAGAATAGTGTTCCTTCTTCTACTCGAATCTGTTTGATGACTGATGAATAGGCAAAATCTGGAGCTGCACTTTCTGAAATGTAGCTTGAAGACCCAAAAATAGACCAAGCAATTCGATCTCCTTGCTGGGATAGTTGTCTGTTTTTAAATTTGGCCTTTGACTTTTATTCACTTCCATTACCACTATACCATCCTCCCAAAATATCATGACAAGTGTCTGTGAGAACTTTATTTCATCTTTATATATGTTGAATGGAATACTAAAATGGTGATATTTGCCATCTAGAAATGCCACTTTGCATTCTACCCCCAAATGTTGGAAATGTGTTGTGTGCCAGATTGAAATGCAGTTATAGTAAATTTAATCTATTAACCTGGCATTTGATAATCTGGATTGTTTGGGGTTTTACTTTGATCCTATCCTTGACTTTTCAGTGCACTTAAAAACTAGAGAAATGGGCCGACTTTTAACAAATTCGTTTGAGCTTAAAAATTTTCATTTCAAGTCATCTTGCAACCATTATAACATAAAATTGTCTGGAATATAACATATATCACTACATTGAGCGTCAACCCTATTTGACAAACTATACAAATGACAAAGCGAGAAGCTCCAATTCTCGAGACAGCCTTTCATATGATTATCATCTTGAGAGTTTGTGATCGTGTGATTCTAGATTGTTGTGCTATTACTGACATATTTCCCAACATGTCACGTGCATTCCATAACTGTTGTGGTAGACATTTCGTTGATTCTTCAAGAAGTCATTTCAACCAATAGCGCCATAAAAATATCGGACTCTGTGTTGGTTAAGAATTTCGATGCCATTTGGGAATATGTTGAGATTTGTATTCTGCCCATTCCAGCTGCAACGTAGCCTATTATATGACAACGAAAACACCTACAGAACTGATAACACATCCCCATTGTCACCATTATAGAAACTGTTTCCTTGCACTAACTTTGCCATTTAAAACGAACATCCACTCTGCAACAAAGCAAACGCTGCAATCTGTGCTTCCACCAATCACAAATCCAATTGAACAATGAGCCACTTCTGTTCCACGAGGAAAAATCCAAGCCTGGGAGCAAAAATGAATTTCTGGGTTCGCATTTTAAGTGGGTCATTTTTTTTTTAAGTGGGTCGCTCGACCTCCAAATGGGTCGCTCTGGTTATATTTTTGCACTGCGAAAAATGCCCGAGTGGGTCGCTCTGCGCCCAGGTGGGTCGCTCTCCCGGTTTGGATTCGTGAAGATAATTCATTCCTGTTGCAATCTCAAGAGAAATTCTCGCTGCATTTGCAGGTTGTAAACGTTCTTTCTTTGGAGGTAACTGTTCAAATCTCCGTTTGGAAGATACTCTGCAATGATCATCATAGGAACATTTTGTATGACAGCACCCACAAACTGAACCACATGAAGATGCCGAACCTTTTGTAGCAGTGTCAATAATTTGTATCATTTTCATAGGAATAGAAACCATTCCCATCCTAACCCGGATTCCTTTTGAGACATTTCAAATACAAACTGTTCAATTGATTGGATACCGAATCGATGATATCTTGGCAATAAATAGGACTCATGTAATATAGAACATCATGAACAGTGGCACTCAAAATAGTACGTAATACTCTTACACACCTGAATTGAATTGTTAGAACCCACCTAATACTGATCAACTGTCTTGAGCCATCCCAGATCATCATGGGTGTGGGATCCGAGATGAACATTGAGCTTTCCCTGCACTGGCCCTTCTGTGTTGCTATAATCAATTGGCAGAGATTTGCATAGAGGGAGATTGAGCTCAAAGCATATAGTGCCAATGGCAAGCCAATTCCATTGCAAAACTGTGCATGGGGCCACGAATGTTGGTGTAAAATCAGATTCGATTGCCTAGAGGAATCCACCTCCTTATATACATTGTTGAAGGCTAGGCAACAAACCCGCAGGCCTATGCTTGTCAAGAGATTAAAGTATGCCTTTCATTCTAGTGATTCCTTGACTAAGTAACCAGATCTGAGCAACCAAATGTATGGAGAGCTGTATAACCAAATGACAACTGTAATAAGACAGCTTCTAGACCAGATCAAACAAATGGACATGATTGTTGATGATGTTTTGTTTTCTTTTGTTTGTGCTTTTGCAGAGATAGGAGCTGAGCTGCTGCCTTGTGAAGAGCTGGAGAATTTGATACATATTCTAAAAAACACATTTAATGATTTCTTCTTCAAAACAGGATTTTTGAAGAAGAATCAATTTCACATTGATGACATTCCTGAAATAAACACCTACTGAACCTTCCTCTGGCCTACTTCTGAAGACTAAACCCTGAACTTTAGAATTAAAGTTACTCTTTAATGACTGCAAATAAGGAGATTGCAGCAGACTGACAAGACGGAGTCTAACAAACACATCGAAAAATTAATTGATACAGGCTCTATAAATACCATGCATCAAACGTGAATGTAACACAATTGGACGCGATGATAATCTTTTCAAAAATCAGTTTTGATTTTTTTATGAAGAAATCTTTTACATCTTTAATGTGTAGCTAATTTTTCAAGTGGATTATGTGATCACATGTTTTTGGAGGGCCCCTGCAAACTGTAAGGTTTTGTGTTTAAGAATTTTTTTCCTTTTTCTCATTACACTAGTTCATTGCATTTTTCAAATTTTTATTGATTTAATAGACAATGATGGAGTGATTTAGTTAATTATATACTTTCATATATTTGGAAATTGAATTGAACTATAATAACAATAGTTGTAGAATGATTTCATCAAATTTCTTTGCAACTGTAGTATAATTTCATAAAATTTCTTTACACGTTATGTTTTAGAGTGATTAATATTGAAAAATAAAGTGTGATTATATTTTAGTTTTTATGCAAGGAGTGTTATATGGTTAGATAAAATAACTCTATTATGATATGATGAGTTGATCCAATTTTATTATCATAGAAAAGCATACTTTTTTATGAATTATATAAGATTTCTTTAGTTTAAATTGCATAAGTTTCTTTAATTTTATTTTACAAATGACAAGATTGCTTTAGTTTCATTAGGTAAGTGTGAAAATATCTTAGAAGTTTGGTATTTTATTAAGAGTGTTGAATTTATATTCCAGATAGAGATAGAAATGTGAGCATCTACATTAATGATTTAATTTAACTTTAATAAGAAAATATTTCTAGCACACATAGTGCACTACACTTCGTCAGTTTACAAGCCCTAGTCGATATTTATGCAATCAATTTAAGAAAATTAAATTGAAAAACACATCCCATCCCAGGACTACTAGGCCTAATGGAGAGCAATCCACCTCTTTGCTTTACTGCATATCCTATCATTCACCCTCAACGATTCCTATGCCCACCGAGGCCCAAAATATTGCTTTACTACATCCCACAATCCAATTCATCGGTTACTAGGCCAATGACTTTACCGTGATCCACAGTGTGGTTCAAGGACCACTAGGCCATGTGTTTTTCATTTCGGAGATCCACCCCACTCAGCTTCGAATTAAATTTGTCCATCCGGCTCAACCAATGTATGAGAAACTCATCTCATCAAAGATATAAGGAGGAAAGGTTAGGTTGAAAAGAAAATTGTTACAGCTGGAAAAACCCATTCCAATACAGAAAATAACCACATGAAATACCATGCATGTTATATCTATCAAGAAAATTACATATGCAAATAAATACCTACAAACAATTCCATTGTAGCTTCTTGATCCTACTCTTCCTATATTTCTTTTCCCTTCTTGCTCCAAATCACCAAGTATCCACACTCTCCGAGAGTGTTCCAAGAAAACTCTAAGTATCCAAGAGTATGAGAGAGAAAGGAAATAATGTGAGACATCTAAAAATGCACTAAAAAGAGGTACCCATTGATCCTCAAAAGCATTTTTATAAGAGAGGCATCTATTTTCTTCATATTCCTTTATTTTCCTTCACTTTCCTCCTCACATGCAACCTGTGACCATTCACCTCCCTTTTCTCCTAATTTCCATATTTTTCATAAATAAAATGCAAATTTATGCCTCATTCCTTTCCAAAGTCTTTTCAATTTCCGTTTTCCAATTTCCTTAGCCATAAAAAACTGAATGAACACCCATTCATCTTGGAATACGTGTCCCATTCATCGTGGTCTTATATATTTTTTTACATGGATTTATATCAGAGTTGTTACATAGTAACTCAACCCAAACTGTTGCAGGTATTCCAAAGCATTTTTCCAACCATGGCTTCCAGGACTAGTAACTCAACCCACCTAGGGCTTTCAGAATGTTTGTACAACCAAGGATTCCAAGACTAGTAATTCAACCCATAGTTGTCCGTCGGGTTTCCAGAGTGTTTTTCCAACCAAGGCTTTGAGGAACTAGTAACTCAAACCACAACTAAAGGAATTATGAGAACCAACCACAAAATAATCAATGGAAATAAACCCACAATACCATGGTTTTCCAGGAAATGGTAAGGCTAGGAAAATACACATGCATACCCATGCATGCCAAAAACTAGTGAGGAAAACATAAATGTAACTCGTTACCTACAATCAAATCCCGCTATAGTTGCTGATCTTCATTTCCACCTATGCTTTCCTTCTCTTCCTTTTCCTTCTTTCCCCAAATCACCAAGTATCCACACTCTACAAGAGTGCTCCATGAAAAATATAAGTATCCAAGAGAATGAGAGAGAGAGAGAATAATTAGAGAGATCCAAAAATGCACTAACCAAAGCATCCCAACTTATATTTAGAAGCCTTTTTATCAATAAGGCCTCTATTTTCTTCATTTTCCATTATTTTCCTTCATTTTCCTCCTCACATGCAATGTGTGACCTTTCACCTTCATTTTCTCCTTTTTTCCATTATTTTCATAAATAAAATGCTAATTAATGCCTCATTCCTTTACAAAAACTTTTAATTTTCCTTTGCCAATTTCCTTAGCCATAATAAACCGAACTTAACACCTGCTAGGATGATTTTTCCAACGTTTATCTTGGAATATGTGTCCCATCAACCGTGGTGATTATATTTTTACATGGATTTTTACCAGGGCTATTATTGAACCCTGCCCCTTGGGGGAACACCATACTTGGTGTTCAATGATACCTAAAAAATAACACACTGATAAAAAAAAAACATGTTGCCTATGGAGTTGTATAACATAGCTCGTTGTAGTATTTAAAATGGCCAGTGTTGAAGCATGACAAACAATATGTGTACTGGAGCTTTATAACACAACTCATTATGGAATTGACAATAAGAACCAAATTTATTCAACCAACAAATAATCATACTATCTATGGAGCTTTACAAATCCAGATCAACATAGTATTTACAATAATATACACATGTACAAATTTTCTCAACCAACAAATAAAAGGTTACAATTCACGTACCAATCAATCAAGGGAATCCAGAGGCTCACACATGTACCCTCAAAAGTAGTACCAGGATTCACCTCCTTCCCAAGAAGTCCAGAATCCATTATCAAAGTCAAAGGTGCATCTGATGTCCAACGCTACAATCCTTTGTTGTTGTCCTCTCAGTTAATAGCTATAGCCTCATTGTTCCAGGGTGCACTCCCAATGTGCATATGATTTCATCTGACAATGCTAACGACCAAAACAAATATATCCCTCATATTCCCTTATCTGCTACACAATCCCTTAGGGTATACAGTCAGTCACTCACCTTCCAAGTTCTGTTGGTGACCCCATCCCAATAATTCCATCCCTTCGCAATTTTTCCTCGCATCATAAGTTCAAACAACAAATACATATACCTCCCTCAAAATGTAATGTTCCTTTTTTCAGGAATTTCTGCAAATGGGTCCTCATGGACGCTGTATAAGGAAGCAGATGTGAAAATAAGATGAAAGAGGGTTTGGATCCCCTTGATAACTCGTAAAAAACTTCTCTCCCAGAAGATAATCTTGAAGAAATATGCCTAAAGGGATTATACAGATCTCCCCAAAATGGATCTCTCAGAAAATGCTCAATGAGAGAGCTCACAGCAATACATGAACATAACCCTGAAATTTGCAAATCTCAATGCAACACAAAATGTAATATATTACAGCCGTCATATTCATTAAGATATCAGCAACAATATATAGAAATATGATGAGGAATAAACCCCTCATTCAATGAGAATCCACCTCGAATGAGTAAACAATGAGATACAAGAGATGCAGCAACTGCATAAAATGCCGGAGAGCAGTGACAGTGCTATCTCTAGGAGTGTAGTTGCTACTATAAATATGAGTAAATGAAATATGACTAAAATATATATAAATAAATGCCCAAGAATAGAAGAATGGGCTCCAATACAATATTTCTAGCCAATCTAGGAGAGATTGCTAGAAATGCCGGAAAATGTACAATGTGAAAATCTGACTTGTCACTACAATTGAATCAAAATATACAATGAGGCTATGGCATATTTTAAATAGTGATGCCCTCCTCTGATAATTCTCTTCAGCAGAAGGCTGATCCCTCTACTCAAGAACAATCCTCCTGATGAGCCCAAATGGCTCTCCCTGCTGCTGCCTCTAAAAATAACGCAGTTTCTGCCCTTGACTACATTGTGAGAGATGGTGAGTGTTTGGCCAAGTGCCAAAGATGTGAAATGATGCCCCGGAGTCTCCCCTGCTACTCCTCCAAAGAATAGGCAATATCTCCACTGAATAACAAGCCAAAGAATGACTCAATAAGCTCCTTTGTTACTGCTCCCAGCAACACAACGCTAATCTGCTGCAGAAATAATGCTGTAGCTACATAGATAAGCTTGGCCAAATGTCGGAATGAGGAAATGAATTCCAAACCCTCTCCTTCCTTGAGGAAGAGGTAGGGATTCCCTACCAGGAACACCCTTGGGTGAAGGACACCACAAACCCTGCTAAACAACCCAGGGATGCAAGTCTTGCAGACCCTACGAAAATGATAAGCCAATGCATAATGAAAATGGGCTGCCATCTCCTCATAAAGCAAAGGAACCTTTTCTCTCCACTAAAACTGTGTTGTCCAAGTAGGTGTAATGTATCTAGACAGTTTTAGTTGACTTGGTCAAAATGACTAGATCAATCTAGATCCAATCATGTTCACACAATGTGGTGCTCAATCCAGCTGCTTTATTATCCCTCCTTTCACACAAGGAGTGTTATTTCTCCATCAAAAGGGGTTAAGGTGTCTCCTTACCTGTTTTATTTAACAAAATAAAAATATGCTAACTATAATGTTCCATTTTAGCTTGAGGCTGAAATCGGGAACATTACAATCCTCCCCTCCCACATGTTTCTTGTCCTCAAGCAACTACATAGAGAGAACAAAATTTCTTCCCCTTCTTCTCTTGTGGCTTCCTCATCAACAATCTCCACCACTGCTTCAAGATATTCAATAAATATGTCCTCCACGTATCCCTCCAAGTATGTAGAACGAAAGAATACATCATGAGATAATAGAAGGTGCAAGTGGAAATCTCCTTATGGTTCAATGGCCTCCTCAAGGTAGGAGTGATGAAAACATGGGAAGTCTTATTCCCAATGAGTGACTCCTTCACCCATGCAATCATCCAAATGAAGTGAGCTATCCCAAGTAGCTCAACAACGCAGACCTCAACCCCGGATCTATGCAATATGTGGGGGTTGAAGGGAGGGTTTAGAATTTTCCATCCAAGCAGTTTCTCCCTCCATTTATGATAAGTATGTGGAGGTTGCTGATAGTTTACTGAAATGTCATGGCCTCCACAATTGGCCGAAGCCTCCCCACAAAATGAATCAACCATGAAGTGCCTCCTCCAGTAATGCATTCTCTCCCAATAACTCCTCCTATGTGAAGAGAAAATTAGTGACATGGAAATCATGGTTTTCCCATGGTTTCTCCTGAAACATAAAGCATGTATAATGGGGAGAATCGTACTCCCAATGGGCTGTCCCCATACCTCCAACACTCTCCAAGTAGTTCTCCCTTTGAATGTACAACCTTCAGCAACACAAGGAAGCAATATGCAATGAAAAAAACTTGTCATAAGACAACTAGAGAGTGGGTCATTGCGATACTCATGGGACCAACGCAATGAACCTCCTACCTGCATCAAAACTAAAAACAACAAGTGCTTTCCCAGCCACTTGTTTTCTGCCACAAACATCTCATAAGATGAGAATATGAAAGTACAAATGGGTGCCAATGGTGCACACTAAGAAGTATGTGGCTTCCCCCACAAACCATCATAAAAATAGCCACTCCCATTGTTGCAATGGGCCACAAGTACATCATAATAAGGAGCATAAGGAGATGTGATCATCCTTGGCTCATCAAGCTTCTAATATAAAGTAAAGAAAGGTAAACCAAAACGTAAACATATACCTCCTTTACCATGTACTCCGATCCTTGAGCTGAAATGGCTCATCTGAATGCTCTCCCTTACCTCAAATGAGTAGGGAAATGGTTGTGCCAACCTCTCCAAAATCATCCAGGCTATGCATTTGTCCATATGTTGATATAAATCATGCTGAATGCCCTCTCAGATGAACTCTTCTAGCAAAGCAAAGTATGCATCGAATTGCATAGCTAGAAGGTCCTCATGTGCTGCATGCAATAGTTTCTCCTTGAGACTAGAAACTCTAGCCAAGAAGACTCTGCCATAAAAATAGATGACCATCACATCAAGCATTTATCTGTCATCTCTGTCGGTGTCATCAAGATTCATGCATGCATCTAGATCCTGGGAGCACTACACCAAGAGCTGAGTCCTCCAACCTGGATCAATCCTCCACGTAGGCAGTGATAGTAATATGCAATGTGATGCTCCCCTCATGCTGCTTCCTGCTACCTTAACATCCCCCATGCCAAAGTCATCCTCCAAAATTCTGCCATGCCCATCATGCAGCTGCTCATGCTCAAGTAGTAATGGGGATCCCGGAAAGTTAGTCTCCCATGAGAAACTGTCATCCAAAAGGAATCTCCCAATCCTGGGAAATGTAAGCATGAGTAACCTCCATCTACTCCCATGTGTGAAAGAGTTCTTCCCCAAAGGAAGTATCATCCTCCTCATCAAATATGTGGACCAGTCATCCTGCATCATGAAGATGCAATCCTCCATCTCTACAGCAAAATCTATCAGCGCAGTATGACTGATGAGAGTGGGTGATGCTGAAAATGAGAGAGTGTCTCTCTCCTCCTTGGGTTTATCGCAAACTATCTGCGCTGTGCTGGACTCCTCAAATTTCTCCACCTCTATGGAATCCAAGAGTGGTGAACTGAATGGCAAGATGCCTCTCATCAACTCTAGATCAAGTGGCCTTCCAGGTGGGATTCCTCCATATAGTGAGACATCAAGCTCGGGATTGGACTGTATGTACAAGAGGACTGATTTTTCCCTCTCTTCACTACGTTGTACAATATCTCTCCCATGTGCAAAGACTTTTCGGAACAAATAAGGGTGTATCAACCTTTGCTGCTGATCCTTCTCTTCCTCCTCCATCTCACAATCCCCAAAAACTACTGCAAATGGCTTTGGAATTGTGCTTTGGTTCCCAGATGTTGAATCTCTTGGAATCCCTTGCATAGAAATAGGGACTCCTCTCATGGAAGCAATGGATCCCCTCTCATCTCCATGTGGTGATGGATCTTCCTCTAACATAACATCACTGTTGGTTCTTCCATGCACATTCTCTTCATCAATATGTGAGTATGTCTCCCCTTCAATGAGAGACCATGGATTTTGGTCTTCTTCTAAAAGAGGGATCTCCATGTTATCAAAAATAGAAGAGTGCCCTTCATATAATAGGGATCTTGCCTTTAGCAAGTCATCATACACATTTTCATCCCTTTCCAAAATATGGAATGGAGCTTGTTTCATGGTTTTCTCTAATGCATGCAAAGTGTTTTATGTTTTGTTACAAAGAGATTCACAATGATTTTCATCAAATTATCTCACCAACCCTTTAGTGAATCCATCATGTGGTTCTACATTTTCATGATAGCATGAAATAGAATTTCCAAACCATAAACCATGAGCCATACCTTTGAGTTGCAGTGCTGCTCTTCCAATGGCCTCATTTCCCTTCTCCATGCTTCCGGCAGTGCAAGTGGACAATGAACTATGCTGTGGATCTGCATGTGTGGCTAAATTCTCACACCCATCATGATAATAGCTAGGGCTTGTTTCATCCACAAACCCTCTCAGAAAATCTTTCCAATTTTCCCTTTCTTTCTCTTCAAGGTCTTCAATGATACCCTCCAGGGTCTGGAAAAGAAGAAGGGAAACCTCCTCTTCTGTCATTCCTCTTTCTATATACATCTCCTCTTCTAAATGAAGAGCTTCTCCTTCCAATGGAATTTTATATTGGGTTGCACAACTATAAAGTTCCCTTCTCATGAATATCAAAATTATATTCCAGATAATATTCCAAATGGGGAAAAATAGGCTCAGTAGGGAATATCTTAAGATATTCCACTATGGAATCATAACAATATGGAATTACACCAACAGAACTAAACTAGAGATAGACTAGTAGGTCATTTACCGGATGCATCACCTTCACAAGGAAGGGTGAAATCCAGAGGCTTCCTGGCCCGTTCCAGACTCTGTCTATAAAAGATTGGTGAAACACAGAAAGTGTGGGAATGACACACTCCCATTAGAGTTTTCTGCTCTTAGGAACCTTAGATCTATAGATCTAAACAATGGATCCAAAAGAGAAGCAAAAACCAAACAAGGAAGAAGCGGGAAATTCCACTCTGAGGAAAATCTGCAATAGGTTCAAGGAGGACTTTGTATAAGCAAGCCAGTGTAAAAATAATGCAGAAAAGGGATGGGTTCCCTTAGATTAGGCTGTTTAGGACCTCCATGAATATTTTCAGAAAAAAAAAATGAGTTTAGAGGGCTTAAACAGATGTCCCACAATCAACACTAGCTGAAAAATCAGCTAAAGGAGAGACCTGAATTAATAGAGAAACCCTCCTTCAGGAATTGCGTAGTTTCTGCTAGGAGTCACTGGAAATCAGTCATTAAACTCATATTATAGTATGGAAGCAAGAAATAAGATCCATAATAAATTTCCCTTGTAGAAGCATTAGAATTTACATGAAGCAAGAGTAAGAATCCTTCGGAAATTATAGCTGAAACACATGGAAAAGCTGCAGAAAGACTTGAAAGCATCCTATATGAGGAGTTTCAGCTGTTGTAGGTTAAAAATAATATCTAAAACTAATAAATGGCTGAAAAAATATATCCATACCAAATCTGGAAACTACTCAGCCTTCTTAAGAAGATCCCCTTGGGGTTTTATCAAAATATTGCATAACAAAGTGTAGATCTAGCTTTTAATACACTGAACTGCAGAAAACATCAGAGATTTCTGAAGATGGCTTTAATTACATTATATATCATATCTGAACATGAATAGATCAGCAAGCTACTTTACAAATCTCAAAGGGAGAGACAAGCCTCAATCACCACAGAGCAAGTACAATAAGAGATACAAACAGTAGTGAAACATGTACATGAAAATAACGCAGTTTATGGAAGAGACTGCGCAGTAGAAGGAATGAACTGATACAAAAGATAAGAGTTACAGATCTGAAAGTAAAATGAGAGTAAGATCCTCTTCCGGGTGGTCACAAGACACTCTCCCTGAGAGAAATCTCCTCTAAACAACTAGATCTTGCAGATCTAGTTCCCCCACTTGCTGCAACTCATAAGCAGCTGCAAAATCCTCAACAGGACCAGTGCTTCTATAGAGATGAAGCTTGGCCTCAATGCCGGATAGTGGAGAGATGCATCACAATCCCCTCCAAAGAGCTTCTCCATGGAAGGAGAGAAGATTCCTAAACAGGAAATCCTCTTCCCTTAGGCTAAATAGCCAAGAGACTTAAGTTGCTGCAACAACTTTCCAAAATTCTTCAACAACCTTTTCTTGCTGCCTCTCCTTCTTTTTATAACATGAGGGCTTACCAAAACCCTAAACCACCTTCTTCAACTTATCCTCTTTCACACATGAGATCCTCTTCTAGAAGTATGTTGTGCTTGATGGATAAGCTTCCCTCCAATCTGCGTTGTAGATGGGGCCAAGGTTGACCCATTCAAATGAATTTCCCCTTTTTACACTTAGGGGTGTTTAATATAATAGCCTAGATCTATCCCCTTTCACATTGAGCATGTATTTATTCTCAACTTAGGAGTTTAATAAACCTCCTTCTCATATTTTATTCATGAATAAGGCAAACTGAAAATAAAATGCAATATTCCCATTAACTGCAAAAATTGGGAATATTACAGTCTCCCCCGGCAAAATTTTGCTTGCCCTCAAGCAACTCTTATTGTAGTTGCAAGCCATATATTCCCTCCAAATGGCATCCTCATAAGGAAGGATTCTTCCATTTGCTGCAATAATTTATGTATGTTTGGTTCCAAATTTGTCTTCTACCAATACATGAGGTGACTTCCAACTGTGAGGTTAGATGTCCTCTTCTTACCATGAAGTACAAGATGACAAATACATAATGTCCAACATCATCACAAACACATGTCTGGCATAAAGTAAGGTAGCTCCTGCCATAAAGGAAGAGCCTCATCATGCAGAACATTCCTCCATCCAATGTTTGTGAACTTGAATAAGCATTTCTATGCCTCCATTCTTAGCCTTGTTGGCCTTGTTGGATCCAAACTTCATCATTTCAGCATTATGCAAAGAAGAAGGGAAGGAGTAGTATGGGTAAACAAAAGATGTCAAGCCATATTCTCCAAAAATCAACCACCTGAGCAAGGCCTTCTGCTGCCATCCTCCATCTCCTCCATATAAGATGGACAACCATGCTTCCCAAAGATGATGTGCATGCCTTCCTCTGCTGCAAGTTATCTTTGATACATAAGGCATGAAACAAAAAATTATGAGTCATGGGGTGGTCACCGTAATCATTCAAAAAGCATGAAAGAAACAAGGGATTTTTCTGCCCTCTTTCCTCCTCATGTGCATCATGAAACCAAACCATGCTAATTGACATATGACATGTCACATCAGCCCAATACAAAGTACCATCATCAATGTACATCTTGAGATGATCATGCCAAGTTTCACACCATGCAAAACATATAGACATAGGAGATGTCATGTGGTGCCCATACCTTCTCAAGTGAAACAAAATTGTACATGCCTTCTTTTTCTGCAACATAACAATGAAGTTCAAGGCATGATTCAGAAAATAATGAGCTATTGGGTAGCAACCACACTCACCCAAAAGCATCCATAGCAACAAGGACTTTGCGGCCTTCTTGCCTCATCAACATGTGGATCTTGGAGCAACAACACAATGATGAACATGTAAAATGCCTCATCAAAACAGTATAGGCAAGCTGCTCATAACACATCATGTGGGAGTCACTCCTCCTCCCAAGCTAATTTCATGCACGAAATATACCTCCAACAGAAATGCATGTGGACATATGAGACATACTTCAAGCATAGGTGAATACATGGACATAAGATTTAACTTGTGATGTCCAACTCTCCCTCTAAAAATCACATCATCCATGCTTGGTAC
Organism: Pinus albicaulis; assembly: GCA_034641835.2. NCBI lineage: Eukaryota > Viridiplantae > Streptophyta > Pinopsida > Pinales > Pinaceae > Pinus > Pinus albicaulis. The sequence goes on along the minus strand of CM076573.1, from coordinate 868,133,976 downwards.
TAATGATGTACCAAGCATGAGATAAGAGAATGAGAATCTTTTGGTAGATAACATGCTCACCCCAAGGCAACCAGCATTGCCATGCCCCCTTATACCTTTCATAACTGCTCTTCAAGGCATAGATCAAAAAAATAGGTGCCTCTGGAGAGTGATAGGAGTCTTCTAAGGGAAACCAGCGTAACCAATATTTCTGGTCCATATATGTCTGCAAGTGATCATGTGACCCCTTGCTCACCATCCTCATCCACTCACTCAAATATGGAAGTTGAGTGATGTGCTGCAAAATCATGGCATTCTCCATTTGTAGAATACCATCTCCTTGAAACCACTGAAGAACTTTGCATCTCATGGAATACTAAAATGCATCTCTGTTGAGATCTCTTAGTGAGAATTTCCTCTCATGTATGGTCTTCCAAAACTAGTGCAGCTTTGGATCTGCAGCAATACCTCCAACATGCTCCAAGAAAGATGAAGCCTCTTTGTCACAGCCACTATGTGACAGCGCTGTGATATGCCTTTGCTTCAAATCAGCACTTTGATCTAACCCTTGGCTATGCATAGATATTGAAATAATATGTGCTGGAATCTTATGCATACCTTGGATCAACTGATATGTGGGAACCTCTTGACAGAACACAAGATTTCCTCCATCCGGATCAATGATGCCTCCAATTGCTGGTAAGAATGATGGCCTCATTTCTTCATGTGTACTAGCGCTGGAATCTTTCTTCTCCTCCTCATGCATCTCCTGATTCATGCACAGGACCCCATATGATAAGAACTCAAGACTACCTTGCAAAGATGCAAGTGCCTCTTCTCCAGATGCAAGCTCCTTAGCAGCAGGAAGTGAAAATGGAGATCTCTTGCCCCAAGTGAAAAGATTGACATTCTCCTTTGTTTCCTTGAGAGATGTCTCTTTATAGCTCATCCTTTTCCTCTTCTCCTCAAAATCTTTGATATTTTCTACAATACTCTTCAATGTTTGAAAAAGAAGCAATGAGATCTCTTCTTCAGTCACTCTCCCTACCTTGTGATCACATAAAGTATATAGTTCTTCCTCTTCATCTTGAAACCCTTTAGGAGTTTCTTTGCATCTCTTTTCTTCATTGCTACACCTCTCACCTTCTTCAAAGAAAGTGGGCATAGTGGATCTATGAGGAGATTTAGGATTCTCCAGTCTTCTATTCTGTTGATAGGAAGTGCTAGGGCTTCCTTCTTCTTCTTGAAATATCATGCAGCTCTTACTGCAACTTGCTTCTTCTCGAAACCCTCTAGGAGTCTCGGTGCTTCTTCTTTCCCTCTTCTGATTCATCTCTTGGGAGAGGCCCTTCTTAGATCAGAAAAATGATGAGAATAATCTCATTTGCTTCATCAAAATGTTCTATTATTCTTCTCTTTTATTCACTGGTACCTTGATCTCACAGGTTGTGCCAGAGATCATGCTTTGATACCACTGTAATATTCCAAATCTGGAAATTTCTGTTGCATCGGGAATATCTTAAGATATTCCATTTTTCCTTATTTAGTGAGACACTTCAAGTCCATTTTAGAGATTGAATGTTAGGGAATTTACAGGATATGTCTCCTTTAAAGAAGGGAGAGATCCTGAGGCTAGCTGGCCCTTCACAGACTCTGTCGATGGATATGCAATATTCCACCTCAGGAATTTCTGCCACAGGGTCCTTGAGGATGATGTATAAGGAAGCTGCTGCATAAATAAGGCTAACCAACACTGGGATGCCATAGAAAAAATATAATATAACTTCCTTGCATAAAATGAGCTTAAAGAAATGCATGTAGATGGGTTATTCAGATCTCCCCAATCTAGGCCTCTAAAACAATGCTCAAAGAGTGAGCTACAACAATACATGAACATGAACATTAACTCTGCAATCTGAAATAAATCATAAGAGGGGAAATGGTACAGAAAAAATTATATTATGGTTTCAACATTAATATATAAGAAATAATTGAGGGGATAAAGCTCTCAATCCTCTAGAACCAACTCCAATGAATATACCATGTAATGTCGGAGTAGCTGCAGCTACACAGAATGCCGGGAAACCATACCTGCGCAGTCTCTATGAGAGATGCAGCTGCTGAATGCATGAAAAATGATAATGCAGCTGAAAGATACTAGGAAAATGGCCCAAGAAAGGAAAATGGGCTCAATATGGGATTTCTAGCCAATCTCAGGGTGATTGCTAGAAATGTCGGATAAAATACAATAGTGACAAAACAAATTGTCACTGCAACTGAAACCAAATGAGTATGAGGCTGAGGCTGATATGAAATGATAATGCCCTCAAAGGAAAAGGGGCTGATCCCCATTTTTCTCAAAAGCACTCGTCCTGATGAGCACAAGAATCTCCCTCAACACTGCCGTCATGAAATAACACAGTTTCTCCAAATGACTGCATAGTGGGAGATGGTGAATGCGTGGCCTGATGCCACAGATCTAAAATTAAGTCCAAGAGACCTCTCTACATCTCTTCCCATGGAGAAATAGCTCCTCCACTAAAAATTAAGTAGGGAAAGACTCAATCAGTTCCTCTGCGGCTACCCCAGCTACACAGCACCATTCTGCTAGAGAAATAACGCTGTAACTAAAGGAGTGAGCTTAGAAAAATGCCGGAATGAGAAAATGCAGCTCAAATCCTCTCCTCCCATGAGGAAGAGGTGGGGGATCCCCTCCCAGGAACACCCTCAGTGCTCAAGAGCACTGCAATCCTGCTAAACAGCCCGAATGTGCAAGTCCTTAGCCTCACTACGAAATTTTTGAATCAAAGCATGAACCAAATGAGTTGCTCCTTCTTTCTTATAAAGAAAATGAACTCTATTTCAACATAGGTCCCACAATTAGGGTTTAAATTCACTTTTGAATACTTTGCCTCCAAAAACTGCGTTGTCTTCTCAAGAAATCCACCCCTATAATACAACGCTGTTGACTTGGTCAAAGATGGCCAACTCAAGGTGATCCTCATCAAGTTCACACCATTGGGTGTTTATTTCAGCTGCTTATTTATCCTCCTTCCTCATAAGGAGTGTTATTTTCCTATAACCAAAGGTTAAGGGGTCTCCTTACCCATTTGATTAAGCAAAAATAAAATATGCCACTACAATGTACCATTTTAGCTTGAGCCTAAAATTGGGAACATTACAACTGTAATGTTCCAAATTTTGCAATAAAGTATTTGGAACATTAATTTTTATTTTATTTTAATAAAAGGTATAAAATGGGTGAGGGAGCCCATGTAGCAACTTAATAAACACTCCTAAGTTGCAAAAAGTCACTTAAGTGGCTTAAGTTAGCAACCCCAAGTGTGAAAAGGGCCAAAAGCAAGTGAGCTAGACCATGGTTGACCAATGTCAACAACGTACCCAAGAGGGGAAGCTTGCACAAGAAGATTATGTAGTTGGATGGAGGGAAATTAAAAATGGGAGAAACCCTAATATGAGTGGGGTCCATGGCAAGGAAGCATTCCTTGTATAAAAGATGAAGGAGAGCCATTGTTGTGGTTTCATCTTTGGAAAGAGAATTTGAAGTTGAAGCTGCCTCAACTGAGGGAGCTTGTGCTTCTTAGCACAAGAGGGATTCCTGTTTAGGAATGCCCTTCTCTTCCATGGGAGGCCATGGAGAGATTGCTCTTCATCTTCCTCACATCATGGCTTGAGGCCAAAGCAGTCATTTGTAGCTACTGCATTATTCTTGCAGCAAGAGAACGTTGGAGTTGCTAGTGTTGTAGTGAGGGATCTTCATCATCTCATTTCTGGAGCTTGTTTTGTAAAGGAGGAGCCATCTCTTTCTCTAGGAGATCAGAAAAGGAAACCCTGGAGCTGATATTTCATATTTTGGCATTGGGCCATATATTTTCTCTCATGCCCAGCACAGTCTCCTTCCCTTATAGCGTTATCTTCAGAGGTGGCTTGCACAAAGGGTTCATTTTGTGCACTAGAGGGTGAAATCTTCAGTAAGGGGATTAGCTCCTTCACTTGGAGATCATTGGAGGAGGTATCATTGTTTATTGTAGTATCTTATTCCTTCTCCTATGTTGTATTATATTTGAGTTGCAGCAGCTACACTGCAACTCCCGCATTGTTCTGTTTTATGTATTTTAGGAAATCCCTTGGAGGATTGATGTAATAATGTTTTCTGGGGTTGATATCTTGCTCCCCCATATTTATTTGAGCACATAATGTTATATCCTCTCACATATATCAACTTTTAGTCATTTTCCCTCATATACTGCGTAGTGACAGAGTAGCTGGGTCTATGTAGTAGAGTATTCTCTTGTTTTATGTACATTTCCCCTTGAGGCTGATTTAAGCTCACCTTGAGAGGCATTTTCCTCAAGGAATTTGTATTATATTTTCTGCTACACATTATGTATTAGATTTGTACTCTTCTTACATCATGTGAAACATTATTTCACTGCTGCTACTTGTTGAATTTTTCATACTGCTGAAGTTTCTCTCATTGAGCATTATTTCGGTATACTTGTTGGTGGGAGATCTGAATAACCCCCTTAGGGTTATTTTTTTGGGCTTATATTCTACAAGGAGTTTTTATCTGAAATATTCTAAGGCATCCCAACATTGGATTGCCTTATTTTCACATGTGATTCCTTATACAACGTCCTCATGGACAGCTGTTGCAGAAATTCCTTGAAGGGAAATATTAGCTCTTGACAAGTTCTATTGGCAGAGTCTGCTAGTGGGCCAGGTAGCCTCTAGATCTCGTCCTTCCTTGTGAAGGTGACATATCTATTAAATGCCCCTAACATTCAATCTCTAAAATAGTTAAGTGTTGATTGTTAATACTCCCACATTTGGAAAATAGGAATATCTCTAGATATTCCCAACATTGTAGAAATTTCCCCATTTGGGATATTATAGTGGTATCAAAGCTTCGAACTTGGCTCAGCCTATGAAGTTCGAATTTTAGAGGAAGAAGAGGTCAAAATGATGCAGAGGATAAGATTGATCTCATCAGTTTTGGGTCCAGGAATAACCTCTCCAAGGAGGTTGAGGAAACTGAAGAAGGAGAAGAGGAAGGACCATGCACTTCCTATTCTCACAGAGAAAAAGAGCAGTAGCATGAAGAGGCACATACCAGCTGTTATAGCATCATTTTTCACCCTCATGTGATTCATGATTGTCTCTTTGGCCTTGGGCACCCTTTCCCACAGACTTGAATAAAGTTCATAAAAAACAGTGTTTCAAAACCCATATGCGGATATGCCCAGAATTTTCCGCGTGTATACGCGAGTCCAGAGATACTTTTCCGCGTATGCCATTAAAATCATTAAAAAATATATTAAAAAAACCCTATTTTCGAGGCTGGGTTGATGGTTATTCCCATAATTCAACCACCCCAGCCCGTGGCCAACCGTTTCCAACTGATTGAAACTACTTTGAGGGAGTATAAAAGCCCCTCATATGCATGGCCTAAGGGAGAGAGAAAAATTATAGACATTATACTTTGTTGGAGCCCAAATCAAGTCTGATTTCCCATGCCTCCTGCACTTCCCAGGTATTTATAGGAAACCCTTGTTTCCTAGAGATGTTCATCAGCTTATATGTCATCTCGTGTGCACAAGTCTTGGAAGAATCCTAGCGAGGCAAGGGCTGGACGGATCCAGACGACGGTCTGTTCGAAGATCGTGGAAGGATTCAAGTGATCTCTCCACCTTTCTATTATTGTACATGTTGTTCGTAATGAAGAAGAACCATCTTGTTTCCGAATTCAGGTGTTAATATCTGCTTATATATGTGAAAAGACTATTAATTAAACACTTATTATTGTTAATATGATGTTTCACATGGATTATACTGACATTCGGGAAAGATATATGCTGTATAACTAGATTTCCATGCACACTAGATATTATCAGTTATAGAACTCACTCGTAGATCTAGTTTTTAGTGTACAAGTTTGGTTGTGTGAGTCCTTCTTGAATAGTATGCCCCGATCTGTGGAGGTTTCTGACCCAACGACCTCTAGGGAGTTATTTCCCGAAACAGAACTGGCGACTCCACTGGGGATCACATTCTTGTGATTCCCCTGTTGGGTGGTTTCAGCTGTTTTAAAGGTTCCCGATAGTTTTAATCATTATTTCCAGTCTAGATAGTTTTTCTCAGTCGGACTAACGACCTGGTTCTTTAGCTAGGCTTGATCTTTTTATTTTTCATTATTTACTTTTCCATACGCTAGTTTTCCTATATACAGTCGCGTATACACACAGGTTATGTCAAAGGAAGTCGAGTATACGCGTGTTTCCTTTGCCATAGTCGCGTATGCACGCCTGTTGCAAAACTTCTAAGTAGTGTATGCCTGAGAAAATTTTGAAATTTTTGATTTTTTGACTTTTTCGGTCTTGTTTGCCTGTGGTGACCTGTTCCTGCAGTGTCCCTTTAGTCTTTGGATTGTGTTGAAGGTGGTTATTGATCTTTTTCTCTCTTGTTTGGTCGAAGACTGGCTCATTTGGAAAATCTTTTTTTTTTTAGTGCTTGCATTTCTGGTTCGAGTACCAAGATCTCTTATTGGAGATTCTTGGCTGTTCTACTTAATCAAGACAGAGAGCTTCTGCTCATATGCTCTTTCCTAACTTTATGTCTTGCTTTGCACTTTAATTTTTTCCTGCTTTTCGGTTGGTTTTCTTGATTTCATTTGACTAGGTCTTGTTGCGATTTTTTTTTTTTGAAGAGTCATTTTTGGTTCTTTGAAGTTTTGTTTGCTGCAAGTTTGTGCTATTATACTGGGCTGATTTACTGAGTTTCTTGTCTTCCTTTTGCTTGTATGAATCTTGCTACCAAGTGGCATTATAAGATTTGGAGCATTTTTGTTGGAGTTTTTCTTGAAATTCAGAGATTGTTTGGCTTGGTAATTGGATAGTTTTCTTGGTCTTTTTGAAGTCTTCTTTTTATAAAAATCAAAAGCCCAAAACCATTTTGTTTTGCCATTGCTTTTGTTTTGCATTTTTGTTTTGGTTTCTTTTCATCTTCTGAAGCCTTGTTGAAATATTTTGCCTCTGGTTTCTGTCTTGATCTGGGAAGAAAGTCTTCATTGGTCTCTTTCTCTTATTTCGAGCATGTTTTGGCGTCTTTATACTTAGAGTTTCTGGTTTGGGAACTAGCTTTGTGGACAGCCGAAAAGTGATAGAACTGTGGGATTCCTGGAGATTTCTCTTTGCTTTATTAGATATTGCCTCTTAGAGTTGGCATGCTCTTAGTAATTTGCATTAGGTGCACTTGAACATTTGTAGTCTTTTTCATAAATTTTGCATGTGTGAGGTTTGATATCTGAAAAGAAAAAATAGTCTCGTATCACCTGTGTAGAAATTTCTTTTCATCGAAAGGCAATTACTGCATCTGCATGTAGCTTGGTTTTCATTAATTTATTTTCTGCGTCATAAAACATCACGAGTTTCATTTCCATATTCCCTTGACTTAATATAACAGCCAACTAAAATAAGCGCAATAATTTAAAAAACAACTAGCAAGTTTTTTATTAAGTGTCATACATCAACTAGCTAGGTTGTAGGGCCTTGGATTAGGTGAGTGGAGAGTTAACTCTCCAAGCTTGCTCAAACTAAAACATAAAAGTTTATTAAATGAGCGAAATCCAACACCGTTAGGTGGACCGCGAATGATCTCCTCCAGAGAGTCAAGCGCGAGGGAAAGTGAAGGCCGAGAAGAGAGATACCCCCTCTCTGATTTTCTGGATCTTGCCTTAAGACCGTTCCGCCCGGCTACTGACATGGATTGGTGCCCTTAGTTTCCATTCCTAGGTATCACACAAGTGACTGCTGGGGGGAATACCCGTGATACCTGAGGTAGACGTCGTATCACTTCCAGCAGTACTTCTGGAGGGTGCCTCGGCGAAGCTTGGGTACTTGCATCGGCAAAGGTTGTTGTTAGGAGGTCGGCATAACTGTTTCTGTTACCTTCGCTAGTAGATCTGGGCCGTCATTATCCCAGACTATTTTCGGGAGGTCCTATTTTTCGATTTCTCATATTTTGGTGTCCGGTCCTAATAACCCAGAGCGGAAATACCTGAAGGCCGCTTGCTTGGTTGAATCTTAGGGATTTTTCGTAGTGAATGCTCTTTGCTCCTAGCTTGCTTAGCTTCATACTTTTTTGAGTCTAATTAATCTGTTAAAGTGGCTGATAAATCGCCTCGTCGATCGAGGAGAATCCGGGGGTTATCTCCCGAGAGTGCTGAGCCTTCTTCAAGAAGGCGTAGGAGTAATATAGTAGGTGAATATCACCCAGTGGTATCTGACGCAGCAGAGAGAGATCCTCCGCTTGGGCTTGAATGTTTTGTATTTGGTTCTAGTGTTGGTTCCAAGAGGAGCACTCCGCTCACCTCGAGAGTCTTATTTCTGTGAGAAGAAGAAGTAGAAGTAGAGGAAGTACCTTATCCTCCTGAGTCACTTCCATCTCCTCTTCCTCCTAAATCTCCATTTTTTGTTGAGTACATCGGACCTGAGTCTGCAAGACCAGAAAGTCCTTATCCATCTTATTCATACCTTTCGATGGCCACGACTGGGAACGCGGCTTCAGCTATGAGTGCTGCAAGCATTTAGACTCCTGCTTCGGTAGAAGGAGGAGGCACAATTGCTATACCTTCAATTACTTCTAGTACTGTTGTGTTTGACTCTGGTCACCCCCAAGCACAAGCTTCTCAATCTGGTCCATTTTGTTTTGGAATGCCCATTAGTGGGATTCCTTCGTTTTCCTTTTCCACTGCTACAGCTGCATCTGCACCCATGTCCTCTATGGCTACTGGGTCACCTTATTTTCAAGGGTTCCCCTTCAGAAGTGGGCATGTTCCTAGTTCGAATCCTTCCTTAGGATCTTTTCCTTTTACTTCCCAGACTCAGAGTTTTATCCCTTGGTCTGGAGGTCAGAGTTCGACTACCTTTACCGGTTGGAACCCTATATCTACAGCAGTGGGGGTAGGGAATTAGTTTTTCATTGGTCAGCAAGGGAATGTTCCATTCCCTTCGTCGAGTACTTGTCAGGCTTGTCAGGATTGTCCTACGACCCAACATTTTCTACGAGCTCTCTCTGGCAACCTGGTGCCTCATCAAATCCAGGTTATTCTTTTCATAATGTTGGGAACCCATCCCACCAAAGATGGAATTCTCAAGCCCCTCCTCGTTTACCTTTTCTGGCAACTTTAAACTTGCCAGATTTATCGAAATTGACAAATGATCCAATCTGATAGAGTCCAGGGTGGCCTCCGTTTCCTACCAAAATACCTTCAGACATTCCAAAGTTTGAAGGCAAAAATGGAGAGGACCCGACTGATCATATCACCACTTTCCATCTATGTTGTTCATCTAACTCCCTGATCGAGGATTTGATTAGGTTGAGGTTGTTTCAACGCAACTTGACTGGAAATGCTGCCAAGTGGTACATTGAGTTAACTGGGGGCAGTTTTGCTACTTTTGGAGATCTGGCTACTACATTTCTAAATCATTTCCAGTTTCTTGTTCGTTATGATGCCAGGACAGAACTCCTGGCCAGTTTTAAGTAGGACAAGGCAACCCACATTGCTGATCATATTCAAGAATCGTGGAGAAGGAAGAGGCTCATTAAAGGTTATATTCCAGAAGAATTCTTCTAGGAATGGTTTTTGAAATCTTTGCAACCAGATATTTCTAAGGATGTATCCCTGTCAGGGGTACTTTCTGAGGAACAGGCTATTTTTAGGGCCCAATAGCTTGAATTGATATATTCTCAGTCTGGTGTCCTTCATAAATATTTTCCTGATGCTCCTCACTCCAATTTAGACTTGTCCAAGTCTAAACCCGGTCCTCATGGTGATGGACTTATTGGGTCGATCGATAGCAGTGCAGCTAACCTGCTTAGTCAATTGCAGCAGTTGTCTATACAGTCTGCTTCTTCTGGTCAGGTTGTGCCTCCTGAGTCATCACCTTCTCAATCGTTGTCGGTAAATGCCATCCAGACTTCCAAACCTAAAGGAAATCAATAATCCGAAGGGAAGAAGAAGGGACAGAATAATAATAAGAAAAAGGGCAAGGATGGGAAGGGTAATGCAAATAAATCCAACGAGCATGTTGGTGAGGGTTCAAGGATAAAAATAAAGTGAAGTTTCCATGCAAGTTATGTACTGGAGATCATCTTACTCACCTTTTCCCTAAGATTCAAAATGCACAGCGCTTGTTAGCTCAGCAGGGTTCTGCCAGTTCCCAGGCTGTGTTGACAAACCCTTTTCCCCAAGAGAAACAACTAGTTATTGGCGCGAATCAAAATATTGGGGCTTCCTCTGGGGGAACCCAGGAAGGGGAAAATCCATCAAACATATATATGATGAGTGCTCACGCAGATATCGCCACGAGATACCGTGATTATGGCGAAGCTGAGTCTTCAAAAGCCAAGGATGCTCCCGATGGTACTGAGCCACTTTATATTACGAGACCTACTATTGAGCCTATACCTCGGATGCCAAAAGCATTTACTAAGCGTATGACAATTAATCCAAATGTCAGGGCTGCCTAGAACTACTCTGTTGTAGAAGATTTGGTGCAGAGCCCTTGTGCTATGTCTGCTATTGTGGTGCTCCAGTCTTTCCCAGCTCAGCGCAGTGCTTTGCTCACTGCTATTGGGGATGTCGATCCAAAGAACTCTCTTGTGATTACATTCGATATGTCTAATTTTAAAAAGAGACTCCCACATAATATGGCTTTTCATATCAAATCATCGTTTTAGAAATTCAATATCTTTCAGACAGTCGTTGATGAGGGTGCTTCCACATGTGTGATGTCTCTCGCATGTTGGAAGGGAATTGGATCTCCCGCAGTTGTTCCATCTGCTACTCTTCTGACTGCGTTTGATGGTCATTCTCACAGACCGCATGGCATCATCCCAGCTTTTCCCATCTGTGTTGGGGGCAAAATTGTAAATATAGTTGTTGAGATAGTTGATGCAATCTTGCACTACAACCTTCTGTTGGGGCGAAACTGGATTTATGAGATGGATGCTATTGCATCCTCATTATTTTGGATTATTTGTTTCCCTCACGAAGGGAGGATTGTTACAGTTGACCAACTGGACTATTCTCCTGTAGACCCGAATGCATCTACTGAATCAACTATCCCAAAGGTGGATGATGCCAAGCCGCATGTTGAGAATTTAGAGGTTGGAATGTATTCTTCTTTGATGGGTACTTTCGATATTCCACCTCCTACCATTCATATAAATGCGATTTCATCCTCCAGGGTTCCTATTCGAAGAGAGTTCTTCAGAACTCATTATTTTTTGGACCCTTGGACCTTACCTTCCCTTACCTCCACATTAGCGGAAGGTCAAGTGGGTGGAATGGAATTTCCAATGTCTGGAGCTGAGATTGCTTATCAATCTATTGTTGAATCTGCAGAGTCCATTCGAGCTTCTCTTTCTCCAGAGGAGTTGGATGGCAATGTGGTTCCGACTTGGACACTTAGTTCTTCTTCCGCCCAGGACTGCCTTGATACCACTCTTCCATCTGAAGAGGCCATCCTGGAAGCTATGACTGGTGTAGGTAGACCGTGGGATGATTTGCATCATCGGTCTTACTTTTTACCTGATTTGAGTGAAGTTGAATCGAGTTTTCCAAATCCTTCGTCTTCTGGTCCTGTTCACGCAGTCTTGAACCCTTCAGCACCAGCACAGGTGTATGCTAAAGGGAACATGGTTGTGATTTCTCCGACTATCCCGGTGAACATTTCTATAGATCCCAATGTTATAGAGAATGTCTTCATCGGAGCTGAATGTTCCCCTCAAGAGATTCAACTTTACACCAACCTCTTTAAAGAGTTTAGAGATGTGTTCGCTTGGTCTTATGAGGAAATGCCTAGTATAGATCCATCTATTGTCCAGCATGAGATCAAGACTTACGAAAATGCTAAGCCTGTGAGGAAAAAGCTTCATGCGGTCAACCCTAGGAAGGCTGCAACTATCAAAGCTGAGGTAGAGAAGCTGCTTAAGGCAGGATTTATTTTCCCTGTTCCTTTGACTGAGTGGGTTTCGAATCCTATTCCTGTGGATAAGAAACAAGGAACAATTCGAGTTTGCATTGACTTCAGAGACCTTAATAAAGCATGTCCGAAAGAAAATTACCCCACACCATTTATAGATCAAATTATCGATGAGTGTGCCGGTAATGAGATTTTCTCCTTCATGGATGGTTTCTCCGGATATAACCAGATTACTATCCGCCCTGAAGATCAGCAGAAGACTGCCTTTGTTTGTCCCTGGGGTACTTTTGCTTACAAGAAGATGCCTTTTGGTCTTAAAAACGCTGGAGCTACTTTTTAGCGGGCCATGTCATATGCCTTCCACGACATTAAACATATTATCGAGGCGTATTTGGATGATTTAGTTGCTCGTTCTCGAAAGAGAATGGATCATCCTGCTCACCTCTATCAAGTATTTGAACGACGTCATTTCTACAAGATTAGGTTGAATCCGAACAAGTGTGCTTTCGCGGTCACATCCGGTCGGTTATTGGGATTTATAATGTCTACGGAAGGGATTCGGGTAGATCCCTTCAAGGTGGAGGCAATACTTCTATTGCCTCCCCCGTCTTCTATTCGTCAACTTCAAAGTCTACAAGGAAAAGCTAATTTTCTTCGGAGATTTATCATAAATTATGCTGAAGTTACCAAAGGATTTATGAGATTGCTGAAAAAGGGAGTCCCATTCTTTTGCGATGACTTTGCTCAGCGCTCATTCGATGCTTTGAAAAAAGCATTGACCTCTGCTCCTATATTGAGTCCACCTGATTATAATAGGGATTTCATTTTGTATCTTGCAGCAGCAAAATCTACCATTGGTATGGTTCTGGTTCAGGAGGATGATGCTCTTGCAGAGCATGTTATATACTACCTTAGTTGAGGCTTGGTAGGACCTTAACTCTGGTAGACTCCGATAGAGAAGCTAGCTTTAGCAGCTGTTCATGCTGTACAGCGACTCAACCATTATATTCTTCTACGAAAAACTTATGTTTTGGTAGCAGTCAATCCATTTCAGTTTGTTCTCAGTAGGCGAGTGATTGGGGGAAAATACAATAGATGGATTGTGATTTTGCAGGAATTTGATCTTGAGTTTATGTTTGCCAAGTCCAAGAAATCATTTGTTTTCGCGGAATTAATCTCCGAGTTGCCCTGTGGAGAAGAGATAGTTTATGATGAATCCTTCCTGGATGAACATTTGTTTTTCATCTCTTCACAGGATCCTTGGTATGGGGATATCATTGTTTATCTTCAGACTGCGAAGTTTCCCTCTACTTTTCCGAAAGATGAGCGTCGTAAATTGCGTCACTTGGCTAAAAATTACTTAATTATGGTGATTCTTTATACCGTCGAGAGGTTGATTCAATCCTGAGACATTGCTTAACTCTCGAAGAAGCTGAGGCTATGCTGAATGATTGCCACAGTGGAGCTTGTGGTGGTCATTTATCTGGTCTTGCTACAGCCCAAAAAATCTTGCGTGCTAGATACTTTTGGCCTTCGATTTTCAAAGATTGTATGGAGTCGGTCAAAAAGTGTCATCCTTGTCAAGTCTATACTCGAAAAATGCACGCTCATCCAGCTCTTCTTTTTCCAGTCATTATTGTTGGTCCCTTTACAAAGTGGGGTATTTATTATCCTACTTGTAACCTACCTTTGGCTAAAGGTCACAAGTACATTATTGTAGCAGTAGACTACTTTACAAAGTGGGTCGAGGCTATGCCTACTTTTGGGAATGATGGTGAGACAGAAGCTCTTTTTCTTTTCAACTAAGTTATTGCTCATTTTGGTATTTCTAGAGAGATTGTCACTGATCATGGCAGTCATTTTCAGAACAACATGATGGCCGAGTTGGCCCTAAAATTAGGTTTCCGGGAGGAGCATTCGTCTCCTTACTATCCTCAGGCCAATGGGCAAGTGGAAGCCCTGAAGAAATCCTTGAAGACCATTCTTCAAAGGACGATTGATAAAGCTCGATCCAACTGGCATATCATGCTGTATCCTGCACTTTGGGCACACCGGAAGTCAGTGAAAACTGCAACTGGATTTACTCCGTTTCAACTAGCTTATGGGCTGGAATCCATATTCACCATTGAATGTGAGATTCCTTCTCTAAAGTTAGCTGTTGAGCTTCTTCCTGACACTTCTAGCCTCGAAGAACATCTCCTTCATCCGGAACATCTTGATGAGTAGCATCGGGATGCCGCTACGATGAATGAGGCGCATAAGAAACGAGTCAAAGTTCAGTACGATAAGGCGGTCAAACCTAGAGTTTTCTCGGAAGGTGACCTCGTTTTGGTTTATGCCCAAGAGAAGGATGCCCTGGGCGTAGCAATGTTTAAATCTATGTGGTATGGCCCCTTCATTGTTAAAAAATTCCTTAAAAAAGGAGCGTATCCCTTGGTTGATTTTGAAGGGAATGAGTTGGTGGAACCCAAAAATGGGCTCTATTTGAAAAGGTATTATGCCTAGGCTTCGGCCTGGCATTTTTCTTTTGTATATAGTTAGTTTTGTTTTGTACATATCTTGTTTTCTGGTCTTTGATGTGATGGTGATGTTTTTGATCTGCTTTGGCAGGTTGTGTCGAATGTCATGAGTCATTATGGTTTCGCCGATGGTGCTAGTAGACACACCCGGAACTTGGCTTCCGCGGCTTGGATGCTTCATTATCCATCCGGTCAGCTGTTAGTATCAAGAGGAGTCTGCATTGGTCCTGATTCCAATAATGTCGCAGAGTACACTGCAGTTATTTATCTACTCTCGGAGGCAATATCTTTGGGTGTTGATTCATTGCTAGTTTTCTTGGACTCCCAACTGGTGGTGTCACAGTTGAACAATACTTATTGGGTTCGAGATCCATTCTTACTACGGTTGTTTTTGAGGGTACGTTTGTTACAACGATCATTTCAGTTTTTAACATTCATTCATATTCCTCGTACAGACAATTGGATGGCAGACTCATTAGCTAATCAAGCAATTGATTGGCATATTAATCATTCAATTTAATCATCAAACATCATGAATTTTTTATACATTTGTCACATCACATCATAAACCGCTGTATATATATATGATCAGAGTGTTCAAAATTATACAAAATTTTGGATCCATATGTCATACAAAATCAGGGCTTATGCCTGATCATGTTCAGTATCAAAAATATACATTCATCCAGTAATCATGTATATCTACTCCTGTGGCCCCTGCCCAATATTTGTATTCTTATAGAACACGATGGCAGTAGCGACACGACGGAATAATTGCACCCAGTCACGTGGTACTCCCACTACCCGTCTCTGGATAGCCTCAAGTAAATCTTCCACAGCAGCCATAGGCACTTGGCGAGTCAAACCCTCCAAGTTCCTCTGAATAGCATGGAGGGTCCTTCTTGGGTCTTCAGTATCTGCCTCGCCTCTGCGGCGCTTGTGCCATGGGTAGCCCTCAGGAGGGACTGGTCCAGTATCTGTATCATGGTCATCATAATATTGTAAGTCATTTTGAATCCAATCAAAAAACATGTTTTGTTTTCACATATTTTCACATATATTGAAACAATCATCAAAAAATCATATAATTAAAAAATTTCAATCTCACCGATTGCACCCCATGCCGCGCCAGGTGGAAGGACGAGGTCTGGATCACCGCGGAAATCCATCCCGTCATAGGCGTAGTCCTCCACTGCGATGACTTGTTCCTCCCACCATTGGAAGCACTCATTGTCCCAGGTGGTTTGGGGAACTTCACTTCCCCCCAGTCTCTTCATCAGATCAGCCCATCAGGAAATTCTTGGGTCTCTTGGGCTTTTGATGGAGGAGATCACTTTGGGTCGAAGCCCAGGAATATTCTCAAAGAAGAAGGTCATAAAAATGGTTCCATACCTGAAATGCTTTGTTTTAGCTTTCCGGATGGAGGTTAGTTGTTTCTTCATGTTGATTAACAGAGCTGTACACTAATCATACAGTTGAACTAGGCATTCCACAGCTATGCTCATCTGGGTCCTGGATGCCTGATGCAAGGAAGCAGATCCTGCTACACTGCCGATGGTAAACAGGAGAATCTTCATGTGCAGATCTCTCAAATCTTTTATGGCAATCTGAGTCCCTACTTTTTGGGACCTCTCTACACAGTAGACGTGGACATAGTCATCCACCGTAAGCCCTCCCAAAGGCTTGCCGTGCAAATCTACTGGGTCTCCCCTCCGTGAGAGTCCAGTAATGATGTAGATGTCTTCCACCTCTATGTGTATAGGCATTTGGTCTATCACGAAGCAATATTCCTCCGGTTCCCAGTAATTTACCAGCATTTCAAGCAACCAGACGTTACTTTTCATGTTTGGCATTTTGAAGAATTTTAGCAATCCACAATTTCGGAGGATGTCGAGCGATTGTTGATCTTTCATCACTTCATTATCAATTGCACTATGCTCACGTTCCCTCCAAGTGATGGTCATCCTGAAAAAATTCATTTATTTGTTCATTAGATGCATTTTTACATCACGGACTGCGCATACGTGAATTCCCTTGCAGACAGTCGCGTATCATACACAGGTTCGTCCACACAAACCCGCGTATGCGTAGATCCCTAAATCAAAACAAATGTTTTTTACTGTGAAATTTCCAAATTTTAACTCTATTAATGGACAAAATTGATAATAATGATGGATTAAGAGCTTACCTGACTGATCCGACGAAGTTTGACCGCTGATTGCTCTTGTTTTGACGAAAGAGGGTTTTTTCTCCAGAGCTTTTTTTTCTCCAAATCAGCAAGTAATAATGAGGAAAATATGAGGTAACATGTGTATTTATGCCCAGAAATTGAAAATTTTTGCAAAAATTTGTTATGCCTATTTTTTTTCAATCTATCTTAAGCTGCATAACCCGGGTGCTTGTAAGTGTCAAGATTGGTATATTTTCAGTTACATTTTGATGAAGTTGAGATTTTTCAAGTTTTTTTTGGTCCATGACTGTTGACCTGTTATGGAAGGTATATGATCTTCACTCGCATATAGGTTAGGAAATCCACTTTCTGTTGCATTTTTCATACTAGCCTCCATTCTGATCACTTGCCGTAGGGTCGACCCCATTAGGTCATGAGTATTTCACACATTTCACTCACTGATTATTTAATCATGACTTGATGGTAGAGCCTTCCTTTACATGGGCTTCCTAGTTAGTTCCTCGCTAGCACTTGCTGCCCATGCTGTGCTTTATGTAGGCTCGGGAATCCTCTTTAGTCCCGCCATGACTTATGTGTTGAAGTTTCATTCTTCTTATTCACTATCATTTTTTCTGGGTATTACCCTAGAGGCTCCCTGGTGTTGTTGAGTTGTATTACTGCATTGCATATTGGTTACTTGTTTATCCTGGCCTTCAGCCGGCTTCATTTGGACTCAATGTTTAAGCCATATTTTGACCTTGACTTTCTGTACAAGTTAACCATTGCATGCACTTAGCTATCGCGACTTGACACCCTTATTACCCATGGATGGAACATTCCTTTCAGTATCATTGACCAGTTTCCGCCACCTTGCATTGGGCATAGGATGGTTCCTATTCCAGGAACTAGGGCATCTGTTTCCTGATACTCGTTCTATCCATTGTACTATAGCATTCTTTTACTCCTTTTCAGGCTTATTATATGAAAAAAACAAAAAAAATTAAATATGACAAAAAGAGTGGGAATGGGATGTTACTTCATAATTTGATGGTAGTACAGTATCTGTTTGTCGCCCTTGAACAAAGCACATACCGTTATATATTTCCTTCATTTGGGATGGTTTTAGTTTTGACCTAGGTTCAGTTGTTACCTTGTTTCACTAGTCAGTCCTCCTCCGGTTGGTTATCTCTTCCAATCATATGGAGAGTTTGTTTTTGCCTCTTGCATAACAGACTTATATGGTGTCATTATTTACTGCCATGGTCATCATGAGTCGTGCTTTTGTTCAAGGGAAGTTCAACCAAAGTCAGCCATTCTGTGGTGTCTCTTGACTTATTATTCAGTCGCTTGTTTTGCTCGTGCTAGTTTGAGAAGGTCTCCATTGACTTCTTGCTAGTGGGTTTGTCTCTTATCGACTACGACATATTGCTCTGAGAGTAAACCTAGACCCGCACCGTGGCCCTATTTCCATCATTGATAGATGACCTTGTGCTCGGCATTTGATCATCATTATGGGTCTTTGACTGAGTGGTTTTCCTTGTGTTCAACGTCAGCATACATTATCACACTTGGGATTCATGCAGTACCTTGATTTCCATTTGACCCTATCGGTGGATATCTTGCCTCTGTGTCAGTTTTCATTATTGGTTGGTTCAGAGGGTTTCTTCCATGCGCTAGCTTCATCTTGTGCATGTCAGAAACGTACTTCGGTTCGGTTCTGTCACTCTGCTTTGTCCGATTCCTTTCAAATCTTGGTCTGCAGGTTACACTTGCGCTGGACTGATGTGGGATGCCTTAATGCCTTCCTTCTAGTAGATCTTTTCCCATCGACTCCGACTCATTGCACTGGGAATAAGATCTAGAGTATTTTGTCAGTAACTTAGGGTTTGCAGTTATCAGTGGCATACTCTTCGCTATCGACAGTGGGGATTCATTATTGCCTCCTGATTGGTAGATTCTTCCAAGTGTTTGACTTCAACTCATTCATTCGCACTTGTTAGATTGTACTAGGGCACCTTGACACTCATTATCATTATCGGTGGGTCGTCTCGCATTTGTTAATGGTATACATTATTGACCGGTAATCAAACGATTTCTCACATGGTCGACTTCAGCTCATTTATTCCCATTGTGTAGAATTGTGCCATAGTGATCGGTGAAGACCTCAGGTTTCATCAGCATGTTTCGGTTCACTTTTGACAGTCCATTCAGTTTCTGCCAGTGATGTCGTCCACCCTTATATGTTGCCGTGTTAGTACAACAACATCCTATATGTTGGCTCTCGAGTTGCGTGATTGTACCATGTGTTTCACCCCTTATGATTTGGTACCTGGATATTCCGTTACTTTTGTGATCAGACATCTATTTTCAACATCATTGATCAGTTTTCTATATGTGATACTTGGACATTGATTCCGACTTGTACTTCCGGGCCGTGCTCAGATGATTCGTTGTGTACTTTTAGTTCAACTATACTTGTATACATTCTGGATCTATTTTTTACTTTCTATATCGATATATTTTTGACTGAGCATGGGTATGCCCGCCTCAGACATGAGCTGACTCTCTGTTTTCTTTCATTGGTTTTTGGCAGGATGAAATCTGGTGAAGTCCTCTCTTGTCCTCGCGAAGTTCTTTCTATGCACATAATACATTTCGGCCATCATGTACCCCTTCTGACCTCATATATTAGGGGGCATCTGTTATAGCATCATTTTTCACCCTCATGTGATTAATGATTGTCTCTTTGGCATTGGGCACCCTTTCCCACAGACTTGAATAAAATTTCATAAAAAACAGTGTTTCAAAACCCATACGCGGATATTCCTAGACTTTTCCGCGTGTATACGCGAGTCCAGAGATACTTTTCCACGTATGCCATTAAAATCATTAAAAATATATATAAAAAACCCTATTTTCGAGGCTGGGTTGATGGTTATTCCCGTAATTCAACCACCCTAGCCTGTGGCCAACTGTTTCCAACTGATTGAAACTACTTTGAGGGAGTATAAAAGCCCCTCATATGCATGGCCTAAGGGAGAGAGAAAAATTATAGACATTATACTCTGTTGGAGCCCAATTCAAGTCTGATTTCCCGTGCCTCCTGCACTTCCCAGGTATTTATAGGAAACCCTTGTTTCCTGGAGATGTTCATAAGCTTATATATCATCTCGTGTGCACAAGTCTTGGAAGAATCCTAGCGAGGCAAGGGTTGGACGGATCCAGACGACGGTCTGTTCGAAGATCGTGGAAGGATTCAGGTGATCTCTCCACCTTTCTATTATTGTACATGCTGTTCGTAATGAAGAAGAACCATCTTGTTTCCGAATTCACGTGTTAATATATGCTTATATATGTGAAAATACTGTTAATTAAACATTTATTATTGTTTATATGATGTTTCACATGGATTATACTGACATTCAGGAAAGATATATGTTGTACAACTAGATTTCCGTGCACGTTTCTTCTTGATTTTCAGGTTGAAGAGGAAGAAGAGTTGTTGGGGGTTTGGACCCCGTGGGATCTACATCAAACGTAGGATCTACGGGTGAGTTCTACAACCGATAATATCTAGTTTTTAACGTTCAATTTTGGTTGTGTGAGTCCTTCTTGAATAGTATGCCCCGATCTGTGGAGGTTTCTGACCCAACGACCTCTAGGGAGTTATTTCCCGAAATAGAACTGGCGACTCCACTGGGGATCGCATTCTTGTGATTCCCCTGTTGGGTGGTTTCAGTTGTTTTAAAGGTTTCCGATAGTTTTAATCATTATTTCCAGTCCAGTTAGTTTTTTCTCAGTCAGACTAAAGACCTGGTTCTTTAGCCAAGCTTGATCATTTTTATTTTTCATTATTTACTTTTTCATATGCTAGTTGTCCTTTATACAGTCGTGTATACACACAGTTTTTGTCAAAGGAATTCATGTATACGCATGTTTCCTTTGCCACAGTCGTGTATGCATGCCTGTTGCAAAACTTCTAAGTAGCGTATGCCTGAGAAAATTTTGAAATTTTTGATTTTTTGACTTTTTTGTCTTGTCTGCCTGTGGTGACCTATTCCTGTAGTGTCCCTTTAGTCTCTGGATTGTGTTGAAGGTGGTTATTGGTATTTTTCTCTCTTTTTTGGTCAAAGACCGACTCATTTGGAAAATCTTGTTTTTTTTAGTGCTTGCATTTCTGGTTGGAGTACCAAGATCTCTTTTTGGAGATTCTTGGTTGTTCTGCTTAATCAGGACAGAGAGCTTCTGCTCATATGCTCTTTCCTAACTTTATGTCTTTCTTTGCACTTTAATTTTTGCCTACTTTTCAGTTGGTTTTCTTGATTTCATTTGACAAGGTCTTGTTGCGATTTTTTTTTTTTTGAAGAGTCATTTTTGGTTCTTTGAAGTTTTGTTCGCTGCAAGTTTGTGCTATTATACCGGGCTGATTCACTGAGTTTCTTGTCTTCCTTTTGCTCGTATGAATCTTGCTACCAAGTGGCATTATAAGATTTGGAGCATTTTTGTTGAAGTTTTGCTTGAAATTCGGAGATCGTTTGGCTTGGTAATTGGATAGTTTTCTTGGTCTTTTTGAAGTCTTCTTTTTTATAAAAATCAAAAGCCCAAAAACATTTTTGTTTTGCCATTGCTTTTGTTTTGTATTTTTTTTTTGGTTTCTTTTCATCTTCTGAAGCCTTGTTGAAATATTTTGCCTCAGGTTTTTGTCTTGATCTGGGAAGAGAGTCTTCATTGGTTTCTTTCTCTTATTTTGAGCATGTTTTGGTGTCTTTATACTTAGAGTTTCTGGTTTGGGAACTAGCTTTGTGGATAGCTGAAAAGTGATAGAACTATGGGATTCCTGGAGATTTCTCTTTGCTTTGTTAGATATTGCATCTTAGATTTGGCATGCTCTTATTAATTTGCATTAGGTGCACTTGAACATTTGTAGTATTTTTCATAAATTTTGCGAGTGTGAGGCTTGATATCTGAAAAGAAAAAATAGTCTCGTAGAACCCGTGTAGAAATTTCTTTTCATCGAAAGGCAATTACTACATCTACATGTAGTTTGGTTTTCATTAATTTCTTTTCTGTGTCATAAAACATCACGAGTTTCATTCCCATATTCCCTTGACTTAATATAACAGCCAACTAAAATAAGCGCAATAATTTAAAAAACAACTAGCAAGTTTTTTATTAAGTGTCATACATCAACTAGCTAGGTTGTAGGGCCTTGGATTAGGTGAGTGGAGAGTTAACTCTCCAAGGCCGCTCAAACTAAAACATAGAAGTTTATTAAATGAGCGAAATCCAACACCGTTAGGTGGACCGGGAAAGCTCTCCTCCAGAGAGTCAAGCGCGAGGGAAAGTGAAGGCCGAGAAGAGAGATACCCCCTCTCTAATTTGCTGGATCTTGCCTTAAGACCGTTCCGCCCGGCTGCTGACACGGATTGGTGCCCTTAGTTGCCATTCCTAGGTACCACACAGGTGATTGCGGGGGGGAATACCCGTGGTACCTGAGGCAGACGTCGTATCACTTCCAACAGTACTTCTAGAGGGTGCCCCAGCGAAGCTTAGGTACTTGCACCGGCAAAGGCTGTTGTTAGGAGGTTGGTGTAACTGTTTCTGTTACCTTCGCTAGTAGATCTGGGCCGTCATTATCCCATAATATTTTCGGGAGGTCCTATTTTTCGCTTTCTCGTATTTTGGTGTCCGGTCCTAATAACCCGGAGTGGAAATACCTGAAGGCCGCTTGCTTGGTTGAATCTTAGGGATTTTTGTAGTGAATGCTCTTTGCTCCTAGCTTGCTTAGCTTCATACTTTTTTGAGTCTAATTAATCTGTTAAAGTGGCTGATCAAGTGCCTCGTCGATTGAGGAGAATCCGGGGGTTATCTCTCGAGAGTGTTGAGCCTTCTTCAAGAAGGCGTAGGAGTAATATAGCAGGTGAATATCACCCAGTGGTATCTGATGCAGCAGAGAGAGATCCTCCGCTAGGGCTTGAAGGTTCTGTAGTTGGTTCTAGTGTTGGTTCCGAGAGGAGCACTCTGCTCTCCTCAAGAATCTTATTTCTGCGAGAAGAAGAAGTAGAAGTAGAGGAAGTACCTTAGCCTCCTGAGTCACTTCCATCTCCTCTTCCTCCTAATTCTCTCTTTGTTGTTGAGTACGTCGGACCTGAGTCTGCAAGACCAAAAAGTCCTTATCCATCTTATTCATACCTTTCTATGGCCACGACTGGGAACGCAGCTTCGGCTGTGAGTGCTGCAAGCATTCAGACTCCTGCTTCGGTAGAAGGAGGAGGCACAATTGCTATATCTTCAATTGCTTCTAGTACTGTTGTGTTGGGCTTTGGTCACACCCAAGCACAAGCTTCTCAATCTGGTCCCTTTTGTTTTGGAATGCCCATTAGTGGGATTCCTTCGTTTTCCTTTTCCACTGCTACAGCTGCATCTGCACCCATGTCTTCTATGGCTAGTGGGTCGGCTTCTTTTCAAGGTTTCCCCTTCGGAAGTGGGCATGTTCCTAGTTTGAATCCTTCCTTAGGGTCTTTTCCTTTTACTTCCCAGACTTAGAGTTTTAACCCTTGGTCTGGAGGTCAGAGTTCGACTACCTTTACCAGTTGGAACCCTATATTTACTGCAGTGGGGGCAGGGAATCAGTTTCTCACTGGTCAGCAAGGGAATGTTTCATTCCCTTCATCGATTAATTATCAGGCTTTTTCCCCATTTTCTAATGCTTGGAACCCCTATCAGGGGGTTTCCTCTTCATTCACTACTTCAGTGGGGGGAACTAGTCCGGTTTATGGTAACTCTACGTTGGGAGGAGGTCCTGCTCCAAATGCTGGGTCACAAGGATTGTCCTATGGCCCAAAATTTTCTACGAGCTCTTTCTGGCAACCTGGTGCCTCATCAAATCCAGGTTATTATTTTCAGAATGTTGGGAACCCATCCCACCAAAGATGGAATTCTCAGGCCCCTCCTCGTTTACCTTTTCTAGCAACTTTAAACTTTCCAAATTTATCAAAATTGACGAATGATCCAATCCGATATAGTTCGGGGTGGCCTCCGGTTCCTACCAAACTACCTTCAGACATTCCAAAGTTTGAAGGCAGGGATGGAGAGGACCCGGCTGATCATATCACCACTTTCCATCTAGGGTGTTCATCTAACTCCCTAATCGAGGATTCAATTAGGTTGAGGTTGTTTCAATGCACCTTGACTGGAAATGCTGCCAAGTGGTACATTGAGTTTACTGGGGGCAGTTTTGCTACTTTTGGAGATCTGGCTACTATATTTCTAAATCATTTCCAGTTTCCTATTCGTTATGATGCCGGGACAGAACTCTTGGCCAGTTTTGAGCAGGACAAGGCAACCCACATTTCTGATCATATTCAGGAATGGTGGAGAAGGAAGAGGCTCATTAAAGTTGATATTCCAGAAGAATTCCTCTTGGAATGGTTTTTGAAATCTTTGCAGCCAGATATTTCTAAGGATGTATCCCTGTCAGGGGTATTTTCTGAGGAACAGGCTATTTTCAGGGCCCAGCAGCTTGAATTGATATATTCTCAGTCTGGTGTCCTTCATAAATATTTTCCTGATGCTTCTCACTCCAAATTAGACTTGTCCAAGACTAAACCCGGTCCTCATGGTGGTGGACTTATTGGGTCGATCGATAGTGGTGCAGCTAACCTGCTTACTCAATTACAACAGTTGTTTATACAGTCTGCTTCTTCTGGTCAGGCTGTGCCTGCTGAGTCATTGCCTTCTCAATCTTTGTCGTTAAATTCCATCCAGACTTCCAACCCTAAAGGAAATCAACAATCCAAAGGGAAGAAGAAGGGACAGAATACTAATAAGAAAAAGTGCAAGGATGGGAAGGGTAATGCAAATAAATCCAACGAGCATGTTGGTGAGGGTCCAAAGGATAAAAAGAAAGTGAAGTTTCCATGCAAGTTATGTACTGGAGATCATCTTACTCACCTTTGCCCTAAGATTCAAGATGTGCAACGCTTGTTAGCTCAGCAGGGTTCTGCCAGTTCCCAGGCTGTGTTGACAAACCCTTTTCCCCAAGGGCAACAGCTAGTTGTTAGCGCGAATCAAAATACTGGGGCTTCCTCTAGGGGCACCCAAGAAGGGGAAAATCCGTCAAACATATATATGATGAGTGCTCACGTGGATATCACCACAAGATCCCGTGATTATGGCAAATATGAGTCTTCAAAAGCCAAGGGTGCTCCTGATGGTACTGAGCCGCTTCATATTATGAGACCTACTGTTGAGCCTATACCTCGGATGCCAAAAGCATATACTAAGCATACGACGATTAATCCAATTGCCAGGGCTACCCAGAACTACTCTGTTGTAGAAGATTTGGCGCAGAGCCGTTGTGCTATGTCTGCTCTCGAGGTGCTCCAGTCTTGCTCAGCTCAGCGTAGTGCTTTTCTCACTGCTATTGGGGCTGTCAATCCAAAGAAATCTCTTGTGATTACATTCGATACGTATAATTTTAAAAAGAGACTCCCGCATCATATGGATTTTCATATCAAATCATCATTTCGGAAATTCAATATCTTTCGGACGGTCGTTGATGAGGGTGCTTCCACATCTGTGATGTCTCTCGCATGTTGGAAGGGAATTGGATCTCCCGCAGTTGTTCCATCTACTACTCTTCTGACTGCGTTTGATGGTCATTCTCACAGACCGCATGGCATCATCCCAGCTTTGCCCATCTGTGTTGGGGGCAAAAATGTAGATATAGAGGTTGAGATAGTCTATGCAAGCTTGGACTACAACCTTCTATTGGGGCGAAACTGGATTTATAAGATGTATGCTATTGCATCCTCATTATTTCGGATTATTTTTTTCCCTCACGAAGGGAGGATTGTTATAGTTGACCAACTGGACTGTTCTCCTATAGACCCGAATGCATCTACTAAATCAACTATCCCAAAGGTGGATTATGCCAAGTCGCCTGTTAAGAATTTAGGGGTTGGAATGTATTCTTCTTTGATGGGTACTTTCGATATTCCACCTCCTACCGTTGATATAAATGCGATTTCATCCTCCAGGGTTCCTATTCGAAGAGAGTTCTTCAGAACTCATTATTTTTCGGACCCTTGGACCTTACCTTCCCCTACCTCCACATTAGCGAAAGGTCAAGTGGGTGGAATGGCATTTCCAATGTCTGCAGCTGAGATTGCTTATGAATCTATTGTTGACTCTGTAGAGTCCATTCGAGCTTCTCTTTCTCCAGAGGTGTTGGATGGAAATGTGGTTTCAGCTTGGACACTTAGTTCTTCTTTCGCCTAGGACTACCTTGATACCACTCGTCCATCTAAAGAGGCCATCTTGGAAGCTATGACTGGTGTAGATAGACCGTGGGATGATTTGCATCATCAGTATTACTTTTTACCTGATTTGAGCAAAGTTGAAATGAGTTTTCCAAGTCCTTCCTCTTCTGGTCCTGTTCACCCAGTCCTGAACCCTTTAGCACCGGTACAGGTGTGTGCTGAAGCGAACATGGCTGTGATTTCTCCGACTATCTCGGTGAACATTATCCCAATGTTATAGAGAATGTCTTCATCGGAGATGAATGTTCCCCTGAAGAGATTCAGCTTTACACCGACCTCTTTAAAGAGTTTAGGGATGTGTTCGCTTGGTCTTATGAGGAAATGCCTGGTATAGATCCATCTATTGTCCAGCATGAGATCAAGACTTACGAAAATGCTAAGCCTATGAGGCAAAAGCTTCGTCCGGTCAACCATAGGAAGGCTACAGCTATCAAAGCCGAGGTAGAGAAGCTGCTTAAGGCGGGATTTATTTTCCCTGTTCCTTTGACTGAGTGGGTTTTGAATCCTGTTCCCGTGGATAAGAAACAAGGAACAATTCGAGTTTGCATTGACTTCAGAGACCTTAATAAAGCATGTCTGAAAGATAATTACCCCACACCATTTATAGATCAGATTATCGATGAGTGTGCCGGTAATGAGATTTTCTCCTTCATGGACGGTTTCTCCGGATATAATCAGATTACTATCCGTCCTGAAGATCAGCATAAGACTTCCTTTATTTGTCCCTAGGGTAATTTTTCTTACAAGAAGATGCCTTTTGGTCTTTAAAATGCTGGGGCTACTTTTCAGCGGGCCATGTCATATGCCTTCCATGCCATTAAACATATTATCGAGGCGTATTTGGATGATTTAGCTGCTCGTTCTCAAAAGAGAATGGATCATCCTACTCACCTCCGTCAAGTATTTGAACGATGTCATTTATACAAGATTAGGTTGAATCCGAACAAGTGTCTTTTCATGGTCACATCCGGTCGGTCATTGGAATTTATAGTGTCTACGAAAGGGATTCGGGTAGATCCCTTCAAGGTAGAGGCAATACTTCTATTGCCTCCCCCGTCTTCTATTCGTCAACTTCAAAGTCTACAAGGAAAAGCTAATTTTCTTCGGATATTTATCGTAAATTATGCTGAAGTTACCAAAGGATTTATGAGATTGTTGAAAAGGGGAGTCCCATTCTTTTGGGATGACTTTGCTCAGCACTCATTCGATGCTTTGAAAAAAGCATTGACCTCTGGTCCTATATTGAGTCCACCTGATTATAGCAGGGATTTCCTTTTGTATCTTGCAGCAGCATAATCTACCATTGGTATGGTTATGGTTCAGGAGGACGATGCTCTTGTAGAGCATGTTATATACTACCTTAGTCGAGGCTTGGTAGGACCTGAACTCCAGTATACTCTGATAGAGAAGCTGGATTTAGTAGCTTTTCATGCTGTACAACGACTCAGACATTATATTCTTCTACGAAAAACTTATGTTTTGGCAGCAGTCAATCCATTTCAGTTTGTTCTCAGTAGGCGAGTGATTGGGGGCAAATACAATAGATGGATTGTGATTTTTTAGGAATTTGATCTTGAGTTTATGTCTGCCAAGTCCAAGAAATCATTGGTTTTCACAGAATTAATCTTCGAGTTGCCCTGTGGAGAAGAGATAGTTTATGATGAATCCTTCCTGGATGAACATTTGTTTCTCATCTCTTCACAGGATCCTTGGTATGGGGATATCATTGTGTATCTTCAAACTGCGAAGTTTCCCTCTACTTTTTCGAAATATGAGCGCCATAAATTACGTCACTTGGCTAAAAATTACTTAATTATTGGTGATGCTTTATACCGTCGAGGGGTTGATTCAATCCTGAGACATTGCTTAAATCTCGAAGAAGCTAAGGCTGTGCTGAATGATTGCCACAGTGGAGCTTGTGGTGTTCTTTTATCTGGGCTTTCTACAACCCAAAAAATCTTGTGTGTTGGATACTTTTGGCCTTCGATTTTCAAAGATTGTATGGAGTCGGTCAAAAAGTGTCATCTGTGTCAAGTCTATACTCAAAAAATGTGTGCTCATCTAGCTCCGCTTTTTCCAGTCATTACTGTCGGTCCCTTTACAAAGTGGGGTATTGATTATAATACTTGTAACCCACCTTCGGCTAAAGGTCACAAGTACATTATTGTAGCAGTAGACTACTTTACGAAGTGGGTCAAGGCTATGCCTACTTTTGGGAATGATGGTGAGACAACAACTCTTTTTCTTTTCAACCAAGTTATTGCTCGTTTTGGTATTCCTAGAGAGATTGTCACTAATCATGGCAGTCATTTTCAGAACAACATGATGGCCAAGTTGGCTCTAAAATTAGGTTTCTGGCAGGAGCATTCGTCTCCTTATTATCCTCAGGCCAATGGGCAAGTGGAAGCCATGAAGAAATCCTTGAAGACCATTCTTCAAAGGAAGATTGATAAAGCTCGATCCAACTCGCATATCATGCTCTATCCTGCAATTTGGGCATACCGGACGTCAGTGAAAAATGCAACTGGCTTTACTCCGTTTCAACTAGCTTATGGGCTGGAATCCATATTCCCCATTGAATGTGAGATTCCTTCTCTAAAGTTAGCTGTTGAGCTTCTTCCTGACACTTCTAGCCTCGAAGAACATCTCCTTCATCTGGAACATCTTGATGAGTAGCATCGGGATGCCGCTACATTGAATGAGGCACATAATAAACGAGTCAAAGTTCAGTATGATAAGGCGGTCAAACCTAGAGTTTTCTCGGAAGGTGACCTCGTTTTGGTCTATGCCCAAGAGAAGGATGCCCTGGGCGTAGGAAAGTTTAAATCTATGTGGTATGTCCCCTTCATTGTTAAAAAATTCCTTAAAAAAGGAGTGCATGCCTTGGTTGATTTTGAAGGAAATGAGTTAGCGGAGCCAAGAAATGGGCTCTATTTGAAAAGGTATTATGCCTAGGGTTCGGCCTGGCATTTTGCTTTTGTATATAGTTAGTTTTGTTTTGTACATATCTGGTTTTTTGGTCTTTGATGTGATGGTGATGTTTTTGATCTTCTTTGGCAGGTTGTGTCGAATGTCATGAGTCATTATGGTTTCACCGATGGTGCTAGTAGACACACCCGGAACTTGGCTTCCGCAGCTTGGGTGCTTCATTATCCATCCGGTCAGCTGTTAGTATCAAGAGGAGTCTGCATTGGTCCTACTTCCAATAATGTAGCAGAGTACATTGCAGTTATTTATCTACTCTCGGAGGCAATATCTTTGGGTGTTGATTCATTGGTAGTTTTCTTGGACTCCCAGCCGGTGGTGTCACAGTTGAACAATACTTATCGGGTTCGAGATCCATTCTTACTCTGGTTGTTTTTGAGGGTACGTTTGTTACAATGATCATTTCAGTTTTTAACATTCATTCATATTCCTTGTACAGACAATTGTATGGCAGACTCATTAGCTAATCAAGCAATTGATTGGCATATTAATCATTCAATTTAATCATCAAAAACATCATGCATTTTTTATACATTTGTCACATCGCATCATAAACCGCTGTATATATATATCATCAGAGTGTTCAAAAACTATACAAAATTTTGGATCCATATGTCATACAAAATCAGGGCTTATGCCCGATCATGTTTAGTATAAAAAATATACGGTCATACAGTAATCATGTCTATATACTCCTGTGGCCCCTGCCCAATATTTGTGTTCTTATAGAACATGATGGCATTTTCGACATGGCGGAATAATCGCACCCAGTCACGTGGTACTCCCACTACCCGTCTCTGGACAGCCTCAGGTAAATCTTCCACAGCAGCCATAAGCACTTGGCGTGTCAAACCCTCCAAGTTCCTCTGAATAGCATGGAGGGTCCTGCTTGGGTCTTCAGTATCTGCCTCGCCTCTGCGGCGCTTGTGCCGTGGGTAGCCCTCAGGAGGGACTGGTCCAGTATCTGTATCAT
Source organism: Pinus albicaulis (assembly GCA_034641835.2). Taxonomy (NCBI): domain Eukaryota; kingdom Viridiplantae; phylum Streptophyta; class Pinopsida; order Pinales; family Pinaceae; genus Pinus; species Pinus albicaulis. The sequence continues at coordinate 868,104,019 of CM076573.1, read as the reverse complement.
GGTCATCATAATATTGTAAGTGATTTTGAATCCAATCAAAAAACATGTTTTGTTTTCACATTTTTTCACATATATTGAAAAAATCATCAAAAAATCATATAATTAAAAAATTGCAATCTCACCGATTGCGCCCCATGCCGCGCCAGGTGGAAGGACGAGGTCTGGATCACCGCAGAAATCCATCCTGGCATAGGGGTAGTCCTCCACTGTGATGACTTGTTCCTCCCACCATTGGAATAACTCGTCATCCCAGGTGGTTTAAGGAACTTCACTTCCCCCCAGTCTCTTCATCAAATCAGCGCATCGGGAAATTATTGGGTCTCTTGGGCTATTGATGGAGGATATCACTTTGGGTCGAAGCCCAGGAATCTTCTCAAAGAAGAATGTTATCAAAATGGTTCCATACCTGAAATGCTTTGTTTTAGCTTTCCGGATGGAGGTCAGTTGTTTCTTCATGTTGATTAACAGAGCTGTACACCAATCATATAGGTGAACTAGGCATTCCACAGCTATGCTCATCTGGGTCCTGGATGCCTGATGCAAGGAAGCAGATCCTGCTACCCTGCCGATGGTAAACAGGAGAATATTCATGTGCATATCTCTCAAATCTTTTATGGAAATCTGAGTCCCTACTTTTTGGGACCTCTCTACACAGTAGACGTGGACATAGTCATCCACCATAAGCCCTCCCAAAGGCTTGCCGTGCAAATCTATTGGGTCTCCCCTCCGTGAGAGTCCAGTAATGAAGTAGATCTCTTCCACCTCTATGTGTATAGGCATTTGGTCTGTCACGAAGCAATCTTCCTCTGGTTACCAGTAATTTACTAGCATTTCAAGAAACTAAATTTTACTTTTCATGTTTGGCATTTTGAAGAATTTTAGCAATCTACAATTTCGAAGGATGTAGAGCGATTATTGATCTTGCATCACTTCATTATCAATTGCACTATGCTCATGTTCCCTCCAAGTGATGGTCATCCTGAAAAAATTCATTTATTTTTTCATTAGATGCATTTTTTACATCACGGACTACGCATACGCGACTTCCCTTGCAGAGAGTCGTGTATCATACGCAGGTTCGTCCACACGAACCCACGTATGCGCAGAGCCCTAAATCAAAACAAATGTTTTTTACGGTGAAATTTCCAAATTTTAACTCTATTAATGGACAAAATTGATAATAATGATGGATTAAGAGCTTACCTGACTGATCCGGCGAAGTTTGACCGCTGATTGCTCCTGTTTTGACGAAAGAGGGTTTTTTCTCCAAAGCTTTTTTTTCTCGAAATCAGCAAGTAATAATGAACCAAATATGAGGTAACATGTGTATTTATGCCCAGAAATTGAAAAATTTTGCAAAAATTTGTTATGCCTATTTTTTTTCAATCTATCTTAAGCTGCATAACCTGGGTGCTTGTAAGTGTCAAGATTGGTATATTTTCAGGTACGTTTTGATGAAGTTGAGATTTTTCCTGTTTTTTTTTATCCATGACTGTTGACCTGTTATGGCAGGTATATGATATTCACTCGCATATAGGTTAGGAAATCCACTTTCCGTTGCATTTTGCATACTAGCCTCCATTCTGATCACTTGCCATAGGGTCGATCCCATCAGGTCATGAATATTTCACCCATTTCACTCGCTGATTATTTAATCATGACTAGGTGGTAGAGCCTTCCTTTACATGGTCTTCCTAGTTAGTTCCTCGCTAGCACTTGCTGCCCATGCTGCACTTTATGTAGGCTCGGGAGTCCTCTTTAGTCCTGCCATGACTTATGTGTTGAAGCTTAATTCTTCTTATTCACTATCATTCTTTCTGGCTATTACCCTAGAGGCTCCCTGGTGTTGTTGAGTTGTATTACTGCATTGCATATTGGCTACTTGTTTATCCTGGCCCTCAGCCGGCTTCATTTGGACTCGATGTTTAAGCCATCTTTTGACCTTGACTTTTTGTACGAGCTAACCATTGCATGCACTTAGCTATCGCGACTTGACACCCTTATTACCCATGGATGGAACATTCCTTTGAGTATCGTTGACCATTTTCCGCCACCTTGCATTGGGCATAGGATGGTTCCTATTCTATGAACTAGGGCATCTGTTTCCCGATAATCGTTCTATCCATTGTACTATAGCATTCGTTTATTCTTTTTCAGGCTTATTATATGAAAAAGACAAAAAAAATTAAATATGACAAAAAGAGCGGGAACGGGATGTTACTTCATAATTTGATGGTAGTACAGTATCTGTTTGTCACCCTTGAACAAAGCACATACCGTTATATATTTCCTTCATTTGGGATGGTTTATTTTTGACCTAGGTTCAGCTGTTACCTTCTTTCACTAGTCAGTCCTCCTCCAGTTGGTTATCTTTTTCAATCATATGGAGAGTTTTTTTTGCCTCTTGCATAACAGAATTATACAGTGTCATTATTTACTGCCATGGTCATCATGAGTTGTGCTTTTGTTCAAGGGAATTTCAACCAAAGTCGGCCATTCTGCGGTGTCTCTTGACTTATTATTCAGTCGGCCTTCCCGGTATTGTTAGTATCTTGTTCTATCACATCAGATGTTTGGTCTTTGCTCGTGCTGGTTTGAGAAGGTCTCCACTGACTTCTTGCTAGCGGGTTTGTCTCTTATCAACTACGACATATTGCTCTGAGAGTAAACCTAGAGCCACACCCTGGCCCTATTTCCATCATTGATAGGTGACCTTGTGCTCAGCATTTGATCATCATTATGGTTCTTTGACTGAGTGGTTTTCCTTGTGTTCGACGTCACCATACATTATCACAATTGGGATTCGTGCAGTACCTTGATTTCCATTTGACCCTATGAGTGGATATCTCACCTCTGTGTCAGCTTTCATTATTGGTTGGTTCAAAGGGTTTCTTCCATGCACTAGCTTCATCTTGTGCATGTCAGAAACGTACTTCGGTTTGGTTTCGTCACTCTGCTTCATCCGATTCCTTTCAAATCTTGGCCTGTGGGTTACACTCGTGCTAGACTGATGTGGGATGCCTTAATGCCTTCCTTCCAGCAGATCTTTTCCCATCGACTCTGACTCATTGCTCTGGGAATAAGATCTAGAGTCTTTTGTCAGTACCTTAGGGTTTGCATTCATCAGTGGCAGACTCTTCGCTATCGACAGTGGGGATTCATTATTGCCTCCTGATTGGTAGATTCTCCCAAGTGTTCGACTTCAACTCATTCATTCGCACTTGTTAGATTGCACTGGGGCACCTTGACACTCATTATCATTATCTGTGGGTTGTCTCGCGTTTGTTAATGGTATACATTATTGACGAATCAAACGATTTCTCACATGGTCAACTTCAGCTCATTTATTCCCATCGTGTACAATTGTGCCATAGTGATCGGTGAAGACCTCGGGTTGCATCAGCATGTTTTGGTTCACTTTTGACAGTCTATTCAGTTTCTACCAGTGATGCCGTCCACCCTTATATGTTGTAGTGTCAATACAGCGGAATTCTATATGTTGGCTCCCGAGTTGCGTGATTGCACCATGTGTTCCACCCCTTATGATTTGGTACCTGGAGATTCCGTTACTTTTGTGATCAGACATTTATTTTCAGCATCATTGATCAGTTTTCTATATGTGATACTTGGACATTGATTCCGACTTGTACTTCCGGGCTGTGCTCAAATGATTCATTGTGTACTTTCAGTTCAGTTATACTTGTATACATTCTGGATATATTCTGTACTTTCTATATGGATATATTTTTGACTGAGCATGGGTATGCCCGCCTCAGACATGAGCTGACTCTCTATTTTCTTTCATTGATTTTTGGCAGGCTGAAATCTGGTGAAGTCCTCTCTTGTCCTCACGAAGTTCTTTCTATGCACATAATACATTTCGGCCATCATGTACCCCTTCTGACCTCATATATTAGGGGGCATCTGTTATAGCATCATTTTTCACCTTCATGTGATTCCTGATTGTCTCTTTGGCCTTGGGAACCCTTTCCCAAAGACTTGAATAAAGTTCATAAAAAATAGTGTTTCAAAACCCATACACGGATATGCCCAGAATTTTTCGTGTGTATACGCGAGTCCAGAGATACTTTTCCGTGTATGCCATTAAAATCATTAAAAATATATATAAAAAAACCCTATTTTCGAGGTTGGGTTGATGGTTATTCCCGTAATTCAACCACCCTAGCCCGCGGCCAACTGTTTCCAACTGATTGAAACTACTTTGACGGAGTATAAAAGCCCCTCGTATGCATGGCCTAGGGGAGAGAGAAAAATTATAGACATTATACTATGTTGGAGCCCAATTCAAGTCTAATTTCCTGTGCCTCCTGCACTTCCCAGGTATTTATAGGAAACCCTTGTTTCCTGGAGATGTTCATCATCTTATATGTCATCTCATGTGCACAAGTCTTGGAAGAATCCTAGTGAGGCAAGGGCTGGACGGATGCAGGCGACGGTTTGTTCGAAGATCATGGAAGGATTCAGGTGATCTCTCCACCTTTCTATTATTGTACATGATGTTCGTAATGAAGAAGAACCATCTTGTTTCCGAATTCACGTGTTAATATCTGCTTATATATGTGAAAATATTGTTAATTAAACACTTATTATTGTTTATATGATGTTTCACATGGATTATACTGGCATTTGGGAATGATATATGCTGTACAACTAGATTTCCGTGCACGCTTCTTCTTGATTTTCAGGTTGAAGAGGAAGAAGAGTTGCTGGGGGTTTGGACCTCGCGAGATCTACATCAAACGTAGGATCTACGGGTGAGTTCTACAACCGATAATATCTAGTTTTTAGCGTACAAGTTTGGTTGTGTGAGTCCTTCTTGATTAGCATGCCCCGATCTGTGGAGGTTTCTGACCCAACGACCTCTAGGGAGTTATTTCACAAAACACCAGCACTGTATTTATCATGAAGGATCAGCCTTCATCTCTAGTAGTTGAGGCAGCCAGCATATTTTGGGAAGAGACTCTTGCATGCACACAAGACCCTTCCAAACTTTATCAAGGTATGCATGAGTTTTCATTTCCTATTGATTCAATACATGCCATGAGGGATTGCCTACCATGGCAAGTTGATTGTCTAGAGCAAGAGACTTTCATTGCGTTGTGCCATTTTAGAGGAAAGAAACCCTCATCATCCTCATGCACTATGGATGAGCCATGCATCACATGTGAGGGTGGGGTTTAGAAATTTTGTTATGAAGGATATTGCATTTCAATGTCCCATGAAATGCAAAGGGAGAAATCTGTTTTGGGTCAATGGTAGCTCTTGTGAAAGAGGTACCAAGTGGTAGGATAGTTACACAAAAGAGAAGAGCCTTATGGATGAAGTGTGCCTAGCAGAAATGTGGAGGATCCATAACCCACAGGTCCCAAGATCATTTCACAATTATTACTCTTGATGGACAAAGAGGAGAGCATGGGTGCATCATGATGGGATGGAATTTCTCTTACCACTCATTATCCTCCCAGTTCAGATTGAGCATGGTGGATGTATGGAGGAGAAGCAAACATTCTTGTTGCTCAGATTTTGTTTGGATGTTGCAGGAGAAAGAGGAGGCACTAGCATAGTGCAAGAGGATTTCTCTTTGATCTTGGATGCCCAAGCATCACCTTCTTCATGGGAGGAGCTCAAAATTTGCAACAAAATAATGGGAGGATTCTTTGGCAAGATTTGTGTCAAAGAGGGAAGCTTTGAGATGACAGTGGCCCTACTCCAAAGGCCAGTAGTGCTGTCACTTAAGGGCTTAGATTACTTGCTGAAGTGTTCCCAAGATCACTTCACAAGTGATGTACCATGGAGGCATGTAGATGAATAGCATGAGAGATTAATGGAGGAGAGAACCTCTTAGCACATTTTGACTTCCTTGGCTTTTGTTCACAAGCCCAAGGAGAAAGGTCTACATGCAGAAATTTTGGGTTCTCTTTTCATGCATGCTACTGCATATTATTCAGCGATGAAGGAATCCACTTGGGAGGGCATCCTAGTGGAGGTATATCAGCTTATGAGCAGATGCATAACCCAAGAGATGAAGAGAGGATTGGCACAACCACTTCCCTACTATGTTGCAGTAAGGGAGAACTTTCACTTGAGCCACTTTCAGCTCAAAGACCAAAGTGCATGATGAGGGAGGTAACCATTTGTTTTATGTCTTATGCTCTCTTATTCTTATGATCAGAATGTTATATCAAGGAGGGTCCTTCCTTCTTGCACATTATGTCTGGCTATACTTATGGTCTATTGCAGCAAGAATGATGGCCATCTTATGGGTAGTTTGTGGGGGAAAGCCACATAGTTTTGGTGTGCACCTTTGGCACCAAATTTTGTTTTCATGATATCATTTTGCAGAATGGATGTGGAAGAAAAAAAGTGGCTGCAAAGGCACTTGTTGCAAGTTATTTTGAGGCAGGCCAATGGTGCCCTGCATTGGATTCATTCATGGAGTCATAGTTCACCTCCTTACTTCCACAAGTTTATGCTTCCATATTTCACCAATAGAACGTTGTCCAAGGGAAGCATCATTTTGAACGAGGAAAATGAATTGAAGATGCCCATTGGGAGTGTGATTCTCCCTATTTTTCATGCTGTATGTTTCAGGAGAAACAATGGGCAGCCCATGATTGCCAAAGCTTCATCTCTTTCCTTCATGTGGGAGGAGTTATTTGGAGAGTTCAAATTTTTGGAGGAGGCATTTCATGGATTGTATGATTGATGGAGTGGCTTGGGTCTCTCATTTTCATCCATATATTAGCAGCAGCCCCTATGTATCATGAGGAGGGAGAGACTCATTGGGTGGATGTGCCCTTTGGGAGAGAAGACCTCCATTATTTTTGCAGCACATGCTCCAAGGGGAGTATGGAAGATGATATGGTCACCATGTGCAGCCATGTGTTTTTCCATGAGGTGAACCATATGATTTTTTGGATTCCATATGTTGATGAATTCCAACTCATCACATATGAGATGATTTGGGCCAGCTTGATTTGCAGCATTGGAGGAGAGGTTCTTGGGGATCTAGACTTCATCTTGCCTCTTGAAGGCAACACTATTGCAGACCAAGTTTAGCTTTCACTCCACACTCATCATAAGTGGAGAATAGGACAGCATGGGGTAGGCTACGAAGCTTACCAAGGTCAGAAATTCAGCCCACCTATTTCTCATGAGCACAAGGTGGAGGAGTACTTTCAGGAGTTGCCTAGTTGGAGGGTGATTCATTTTGGTTGGTTGATTTCTTGAGGATGGAGGATATACATGAGGATATTTCAAACTCCACGCCTTGAGTGGAGGAATTTTTGTAGTTCATCCTTGCTATTGCTTGTAGACAAGCAAGTTTTGGGAGGGGAAGACCGTAATGTTCCAAATTTTGCAATAAAGTGTTTGGAACATTAATTTTGATTTTATTTTAATAAAAGGAATAAAATGGGTGAGGGAGCCCATGTAGAAACTTAATAAACACTCCTAAGTTGCAAAAATTCACTTAAGTGGCTTAAGTTAGCATCCCCACGTGTGAAAAGGGCCAAAAGCAAGTGAGCGAGACCATGGTTGACCAAAGTCAACAACGTACCCATGAGGGGAAGCTTGCACAAGAAGATTGCGTAGTTGGATGGAGGGAAATTCAAAATGGGAGAAACCCTAATGTGAGTGGGGTCCATGGAAAGGAAGAATTCCTTGTAAAAAAGATGAAGGAGAGCCATTGTTGGGGTTTCATCTTTGGAAAGAGAATTCGAAGTTGAAGCTGCCTTCAACTGAGGGAGCTTGTGCTACTTAGCACAAGAGGGATTCCTATTTAGGAATGCCCTTCTCTTCCATGGGAGGCCATGGAGATATTCTTATTCATATTCCTCACATCATGGCTTGAGGCCAAAGCAGTCATTTGCAGCTACTGCGTTATTCTTGCAGCAAGAGAACGTTGGAGTTGCTAGTGTTGCAATGATGGATCTTCATCATCTCATTTCTGGAGCTTGTTTTGTAGAGGAGGAGCCATCTCTTTCTCTAGGAGATTAGAAAAGGAAAACCTGGAGCTGATATTGCATATTTTGGAATTGGGCCATATGTTTTCTCTCATTCCCAGCACAGTCTCCTTCCCTTACAACGTTATCTTCAGAGGTGGCTTGCACAAAGGGTTCATTTTGTGCACTAGAGGGTGCAATCTTCAGTAAGGGGATCAACCCCTTCACTTGGAGATAATTGGAGGAGGTATCATTGTGTATTGAAGTATCTTGTTCCTTCTCCTATGTTGTATTATATTTGAGTTGCAGCAGCTACACTGCAACTCCGGCATTTTTCTGTTTTATGTATTTTAGCCAATCCCTTGGAGGATTGATGTAATAATTTTTTCTGGGGTTGAGATCTTTCTCCCCCATATTTATTTGAGCACATAATGTTATATCATCTCATATATATCAGCTTGCAGTCATTTTCCCTCATAGAATGCACAGTGACAGAGTAGCTGGGTCTATGTAGCAGAGTATTCTCTTGTTTTATGTACATTTCCCCTTGAGGCTGATTTAAGCTCAACTTGAGAGGCATTTTCCTCAAGGAATTTGTATTATATTTTCTTCTACACATTATGTATTAGATTTTTACTCTTCTTACATAATGTGAGACATTATTTCACTACTTCTACTTGTTTAAGTTTTCATACTGCTGAAGTTTCTCTCATTGAGCATTATTTCGGTATACTTGTTGGTGGGAGATCTGAATAACCCCCTTAGGGTTATTTATTTGGGCTTATATTCTGCAGGGGGTTTGTATATGACATATTCTAAGGTATCCCAGCACTGGATTGCCTTATTTTCATATGGGCTTCCTTATACTATGTCCTCATGGACAGCTGTTGCAGAAATTCCTTGAAGGGAAATATTAGCTCTTGACAAGTTCTATTGGCAGAGTCTGCTAGTGGGCCAGGTAGCCTCTGTATCTCATCCTTCCTTGTGAAGGTAAAATATCCAGTAAATGACCCTAACAGTCAATCTTTGAAATATTTCAGTGTTGATTTTTAATACTCTCGGAGTTGGAAAATAGGAAATGTCACAAGTCTATTCCAAAGATTGACTACAGGGGAATTTACTGGATATGTCACCTTTTAAACAAAGGATGAGATCCAGAGGCTACCTAGCCATCTGCAGAATCTATCTATAGATTTTTAAATATTCCTCCCTCGGGGATTCAACACTTTTTCTTGAAGCCACAGGCTGAGCCAAAGATCATGCTTTGATACCACTGTAATGTTCCTTTTTTAGGAATTTCTGCAAATGGGTCCTTAAGGGCACTGTATAAGGAAGCAGATGTGAAAATAAGCTAAAAGGGTGTTAGCATCCCCTTGATAACTCATAAAAAACTTCTCTCCCAGAAGATAAGCTCAAAGAAATAAGCCTAGAGGTCTTATAGAGATCTCCCCAAAATGGATCTCTCAGAAAATGCTCAATGAGAGAGCTCACAGCAATACATGAACATAACCTTGAACTCTGCAAATCTAAATGCAACAAAAAATGTGATATATTATAGCCATAATATGCATTAAGATATCAGCAACAATATACAAAAATATGATGAGGAATAAATGCCTCATTCAATGAGAATCCACCTCCAATGAGTAAACAATGAGATACAAGAGATGCAGCAACTGCATAAAATGCTGGAGAGTAGTGACAGTTCTATCTCTAGGAGTGTAGTTGCTGCTATAAATATGAGTACAAGAAATATGACTGAAATATATATAAATAAATGCCCAAGAATAAAAGAATGGGCTCCAATACAAGATTTCTAGCCAATCTAGGAGAGATTGCTAGAAATGCTGAAAAATGTACAATGTGACAATCCGACTTGTCACTGCAACTAAATCAAAATATAAAATGAGGCTATTGAAGATCTGAAATAGTGATGCCCTCCTCTGATAATTCTCTTCAGTAGAAGGTTGATCCCTCTACTCAAGAACAATCCTCCTGATGAGCCCAAATGGCTCTCGTAGCTACTGCCTCTAAGTTTCTGCCCTTGAATGCGCTGTGAGAGATGGTGAGTGTTTGGACAAGTGCCAAATATGTGAAATTATGCTCCGGAGTCTCCCCTGCTACTCGTCCAAAGAATAGGCAAGATCTCCACTGAAGAACAAGCCAAAGAATGACTCAATAAGCTCCTTTGTTGCTGCTCCCAGCAACACAACCTTAATATGCTGCAGAAATAACACTGTAGCTATAGAGATAAGCTTGGAAAAATGTCGGAATGAGGAAATGAAGTCCAAACCCTCTCCTTCCTTGAGGAAGAGGTAGGGATTCCCGACTGGGAACACCCTTGGGTGAAGAACACCACAAACCCTGCTAAACAGCCCGGGGATGCAAGTCTTGCAGACCCTACAAAAATGATAAGCCAATGCATAATGAAAATGGGTTGCCATCTCCTCCTTATAAAGAAAAGGAACATTTTATCTCCATGGGTCCCATTCATACTTGCTTCTAGCTCAAGCAAGTGAAGCCTCCACTAAAACTGTGCTGTCCAAGTAGGTGCAATGTATCTAGACAGTTTTAGTTGACTTGGTCAAAATGACTAGATCAATCTAGATCCAATCCTGTTCACACCATGTGGTGATCAATCCAGCTGCTTTATTATCCCTCCTTTCACACAAGGAGTGTTATTTCTCCATCAAAAGGGGTTAAGGTGTCTCCTTACCCGTTTTATTTAACAAAATAAATATATGCAAACTATAATGTTCCATTTTAGCTTGAGGCTAAAATCAGGAACATTACACAAAACTATCATACCGATCATAGCATGCTCATGGAAATCAATGGACACTATAAAGTACCAGTGTCCCATAATGTCTGTACTCCTGAAATTCTTTACCAAGATACTGTTGCATGTTCCAATTCATTTTGTTGTTGTTGCTACTGCTTGCAATCAATTTCAACCACCCAACTGGGCATTTCCCTACTTCTCGTACCAAGCACCTAATTTCCATTAGATTCAAAATAAATCAAAATAACTTCAAATCATACCTCATTCGTAGCTTGTCAATAAGGTACACTTACAATCCTGTTTACTTCTTGTCATAACAAGTGAAACTGGTTATTTGATCAAATCATCATGTATAAACATATCACATCTAGTTAGCTCAAAACACAACCATCATAGGTCAAACTAATGAATTACATGAAATCATCATAAAACATAATCATAAATCATAGGTAACCATCATAAGTTAGAATCCCAGATCATATGCATAATAAAAATACAATAAAATATTGATACTTATCCTTCATTAGTCCTTACTTCTACCTTTTCTTTTTATGTACACACACTGGATCGGTTTCCACACTTGACAGAACCCATTTCCTCTGTTTCTCCCCAATAAAGTACACATATAGACAATGTACATCACGACATATATGCCCACATACAATGTTCAACACCACACAATGCGTACACCCATACCCAACACACAACATAACATGTACACCTACAACAACACACATACAACTACATCTGACACATAACTTAATACATACACCTACACTTGGTGTACAGTATGACATAACACATATACATACACAAATTACAACACAACAAAACACATGCCACAATACACGATTACATAATGCGCATGCGTAGTACCACATCCCACAACACAACATGTATGACATGCACACAATACCATATGCACAACATGTACAAAGTTCCACCTGTACACAACACTACCTGCACAACATGTGCGCAACATCACATGTACATGGAACCAATTGCACAATGTGTACACAACACCAAATGTACACCGCACCACTTGTAAAATGTGTACACAATACCACATGTACATAGCACCACATGCATGACATGTACATGGCACCGCATGTACACAATGTCGCATGCGCAACATGCACACAACACCACCTGCACACAACACCATATGTACAATATGTAAACAACACCGAATGCACACAACACCACATGTACAATCATGTGCACAATATCATATATACATAGAGGCATATGTACAACATGAACACAACACCATATTTACATAGAAATACATATTCAACATTTACATCGCACTGCATATCCAACATGCACACAACACCATATGCACACACCACCACATATCCAATGCGCGCATAGTACGATAAGTACACAACACTACATATCAAACATGTACATAGCACCATCTATACCCAACATATCCAATATACACGCAACACCATATATAGAACAGGCATACAACATCATATGTACACAATACTAAATAGGTTGTATGCGCACATCACCATAGGTACAATCACATAATATACAACATGTGCAACATATACACAAAAATAGTACTACACATCCATATACCACACATTGAATCCACAAACAACCTTGCTTCTAGTATCATTCCACTATCCATGCTTATCTTGGCATGTCGTGGATCACATTAATTTCACTTCGGAGATGTACCCATCGAAATTACCTATCCATGACATAAAGATAGGCATAGTACAAGCATACAATATCAATTCATGTCCACATGATACTGACCTCATATATTTGTCAGAGTTACTCTGCCACTTGATTCCTCATAGCTAGGAACATCTTCATGCCATTCACCTGCATAAGCAATCATTCCTCCACGTGAATGTTCCCTGATAACCCAATCATACGGTGGCATAAATACATACATACATATATATAAACATTATCATAAAACCATCATGATCCTGTCAGACAACGACAAACACACACATATATACATATAAACACTAGCATAAAACAATCATGATCTCTGTCGACCCTGTCATACAACTGCATCTATACATACATATGTACATATATATATAAACGTCAACATAAATCACTCATGATCTCGTTAGGAAGATACATACATACATACATGCATATATACATATATAGGCATTATCATAATCATGATCATAACTTAATTACTAGATATCATAAGGTTTAGGTTAAGAGAACGTCCTTTATCTGTGCACATCATGCACAACATTGAAAACAATAGTTCCCAATATAGCCAAGGCATATGTTATCTGAAATCCATTTACTTTACCCTTTCCTATTACCTTTCTCATGATTTTCCTGCCACCATTCATTTACACCAATGGATTAAACTAATCCAATCAGTTTTCATGCTCTTACCTTTAATTTCCATTATACATGCACCAAGCTTCATATGAGTCTTGCATCACTTTTTGGGCCTTATTCCCATGCCCAAAGCTCCATTAACTTTCTTCCTTTCCCAACCAATGCCCAAGACTCAAAACATGAAATGAAGGGGAAATTTTAGGGGCTAATATTCGCAGGTGGGCTAATTTTTCATGTTTCTTCCAAAAAAAAAAGATTCACCAAATTCCATTTATTTTTTTAGATGATTCGCCCACATTTTATAGTATAATATTATTCTAACTTGAAAATAGACAAAATTTCATATATATTAATATAAAATCATTAGAAATCTAAAAGAATTTACAAAAATATTTCAAAACATTTGACAATTTGCATATTAGGGACTAGTAAGATTCGCCAAGGTTGCTAGACTTTAATATAAATTTCCATCTTTCAAATTTTCCTTGAAAGGACAGAACACGAACAAACAAGAGGAATACCATCAAAACCCAAAATCAAGACGACACTGCAACAAAGTGGCACGGCCTTGCACCGGACATAGACAAAGCTACAAATCAAGTGCAAACAAATTATAAAATACCGAAAGCACAAGACAAGAAAAAAAAACATGACTCAGCCCCCATGGTTCCCAATGCTTCCTAGGGAAAGCTAAACCTAATTCTTCTTCAATATCTCATGGTAGTCTCTTTTTCCATGCAATCCCTTGCATCATACTTTCATAAACACATAATTTCCAGTGCATAAATAAATATGACAATGTACCAATTATCTTACCTTGCTTATTGAGTATTACTATATGATATGACATCACCCTGTTGTTAGTTATATAAACAATTCAACTATTAACTTTTCATGATAATACCAAGAATGTTTCCCTACAACTGCTCACACATGTCAATTACATGTTCGAAATACCAAGACATCATATATATTAATTTAAATCAACCTTTACAAAGACTAATAGTCATGTCATAATCAATTAGTAGTCAAAATCACAACACTACAACTATCACCTTCTAATAATCATGTACACATCCACTATCTCAACACATATTACATTAGTACAACCATCTTAATACCAAGTCATTTCTTCATGAAATTTTATAGACACATACTCATATCATGTAATTATTCAAACATTCAAAATTAGACAACATAATATACGTCAGCACTCAAACACCAAATAGACAACATAATAAAAAATTCAAGCACAAATTAAATGGCATAAGCAAGCTCATACCTTAATGTATTTTAGGGCAGGCTATCTTGTCTGCACGCTCAATATATTTAGCATGATATCATATCAACTGAAACAGAAATAAGGTCACGATATCTGTAACAATATCTAGCTAACATGTTCACATCATAAACCCATAAGGAAGTTTCACTCATGCATAAAATCACATATGCACAGACAGTCTAGACATAATACAACACACTATCATAATTATATCGACTCATGCCTGAATGGCATAAACCTAACCATAAAGTCACTAGCATGTAACAACAACAAGATATATATCATGTTCATCAACAACATGTAATCGAATCATCAAGCTATCTATCATACAAAAGCAACGAGTTAAGCTATATCAAACTCATCAACAACATATATCATAACTAACATAAAACAACAATAGCAATGCATACCACCAAATCTTTTTACCATTCATGACTACCTGACACATGTACATATAACCGCAGTAATCAACTAGCATCTATAATGTATGTAATCATAACATCCATATAATGAAAGGGATAATAAAAACCATAATGAATACAACAATCCTAATCCTACATACCTCCATGCCCAACATCCAAACTTCTATGATGACATGCTCTTGCCTCGAGGTCCAATGTTGGAACTTCACTTTGCTGGTTTGAATATCCTGCTCTATCATAACCAACACATTATCATCATAACGTACCAATATCATCATGATGACCTAATTGCATACAACAACCTTATGCACAACGACCTTCACCAAAAAAATGAAAACTTGACCATATGCACCCACTTGAAATGTATAACCAACCATGAATGACCAATGCATGTCCCACATATATAATCACCTAAGAAAACATACACAGATTGCACACAACCATGAAAAAAATGTGACCTAGCATAAACAAGTAATGCGTGTACAATATGTAACAATAGGTAAGAAAGTGTGCATGAACAATACACAAGCATGAGTAAAACATAACCAGTCATACACTCATGACAACATGTTGACAACAACACCATAAAAACTTCCATGGCGACACCACTGCCACCATGTCCAACACCACACAGATGCAACAATAACATATACACCATAATCATACTACACATGCATGTAACCATGATAAATGCATGATCGACACACCACCCATCGGTCCAAGAGTTGAACCATGGTCTGATACCACCTTGTAACAGCCTCTTCCCACATCAACCTAGGTAACCGACCTACCAGGGTAAAAATTCAAAGAGAGGATACTAATATGAGATTAAACATCCTAGATGACCTTAAGGAACTAGAACTGATGGAAACTTGACAAACAGACCTTGCAGAACATCATCAACACGTCTAGGAGGTAACCCAACCTCCCAGACCCTTGATCCCTGAGGGGGAGCTAATTTTTTACCCTTTTGAGCCTTATCTATGGGAATTTAAGGGAAAGGGAGTGGCTAGAAGCCTATAGCCACAGGAATACAAAGGCAAGGTCATGGTTAGGGCCCCAAAAAGTCAGTTATGTGCTTGCAACACTGGCATTTGTGCCACGTTTTTAGCCCCAGAGCCCAAGTCACTGCCCAAAACTTCATTAAACTGTAGGAGATGATAAATAACATTTTAAAAAAAGGTATGAAATAAATCACATCATCAAGAACTCATCTAGACCCCTCCTAACCATGATATGCATTTTCTCAAACATGTGACAAACATTGCATCTACAAGTATAAACAACATGTTTAAACATGGGGGTATATCACTTATCTGAGAATATCTAAGAAGAATTTCTATCGTACACCATAAGATACAATATAGTTTATTTGACCGTAGATACTTTGTGCATTCATTTACAGGTAAAAACATAGATAGAGTTAAACATCATGAGTGATCAAATACATGCTTATAACCAACATATTAGTAATAGAAATACAATGGATACAACAACAATAAAATCCATACATAAACTAATATATTTTCATACCAAATACCATAGGAATGAGCTCTTCATTACTAAATGTGAAAACCAACTCGAGATGGGACTTCCACATTCCACCTGACCATAGATTGGATGAGCCAAGTCTCACTTCAACCAATCCACCCATGCCATATTGCAAGCATGAATGCGGGACTTTATCAAACACATCAATAAACACCAAACCAGGGCTCCAAAGACCAAATTGTCTCAATCCCAAACCAGTGATTCCACCTCATGGTCAAATGCCACTAACCATCATGGATTGATCAGTATCTAAGTTGTTCTAGTGCTTTAGAGTGTTTTTTCCATCCCGGGCTTCTAGGACTAGTAACTCAACCACAACAGTTACACAGCTAGCACAATATTTGTCCAACTAGGGCTTCCAAGACTAGTAACTCAAGCCACCTAGGGCTTCCAGGGTTTCTCCAACCAAGGCTTCTAGGACTAGTAACTAGACCAACAATTTTCTACTAGACTTCGAGAGCGTTTGTCCAACCAAGCCTTCTAGGAACTATTAACTCAACTGAAAAATAAATTAATTATGAGAACCAAAGAGAAAAAAATAAATGGAAATAAACCCAAAATACCATAGCTATCCAGGAAATTGAAAGGCTAAGAAAATCCACATGCATACCCATGTATGCCAAAAACTAGTGAGGAAAACATAAATGCAGCTTGGTACCTGCAATCAAATCCCATTATAGTTGTTAATATTGATGTCCACCTATTCTTTCCTGCTCTTCCTTTACCTTCTTGTTCCAAACCACCAAGTATCCACACTCTCCAAGAATTCTCCAAGAAAACTCTTAGTATCCAAGAGTATGAGGGAGGGAGAATAATGAGAGAGCTCCAAAAATGCATTGGCCAAAGCTTAACAAGTGATCCTCAAAGGCCTTTTTATCCATGAGGCCTCTATTTTCTTCATTTTCCATTATTTTCCTTCATTTTCCTCCTCACATGAAACATGTTACCTTTCACCTTCCTTTTCTCCTATTTTCCATTACTTTCATAAATAAAATGTCAATTAATGCCTGATGCCTTTCCAAATACTTTTTATTTTCCTTTTCCAATTTCCTTAGCCATAATAAATCGAAGTGAACACCTGCTAGGATGTTTTTCCCAACATTCAACTTGGAATAGGTGTCCCATCCACTATGGTTATCATATTTTTACATGGATTTTTACCAGGGCTATTACAACACATACACCAAGATTTATCTAGGGGAAAATGACTAATAAAAACCAATTCCTATATGTATTTCACTAACTAAATAATATGTATGAATTCACTATGCTTTCTCAAGCTTGAGCACAATCGGCACCTGTATCTTCTATCTTCTATCCTTGAGGAATTATGCTCTATTATTTAGGATATTCCTCAATCCCGATTGTACAATTCCTTTAGGCCAACCTCTGACACCATGCACCACCTATACAACTTGGAATAGTTTACAACTGATAGTACACTACCGTTGAACTCAAATCTTAATTGGGTAACTAGAATTACATGTGTGTATGAGTTAATTTAGGCTAATTTATCAATTAATTGGTTTTTCATTGAGGTTACACCACACTACTAGACCTTCCACTAGTTCCTCCAACAGTTAGAACTAGTTTAACTGACCATAACTTAATTTAACTAAATTAAATTGTTACAACCGAAATTAACTCAACCTAGGCTCCTGAAATTAGGAATCACTGCACACAACTCAAGATCATTCCCCCAACTCAAATTAAATATGCTAACTGAGTGATAAAAACAATGCCACAACAATTAACTCATCCAAGTTGTCTGTAGATGTGGAATTTTGAATTTTCCCAATTTAATCACAGAAAAATTAAATTAGGAATTGTTCTTGCTTCATATTCAACAACTTATATAATTTATGTCTCCATTCAATGATTCTTCACTCTCCATTCCCTTTCATAAATAGATAATTTTTCCTTTTACGGTAGGCACATCACTCGATTGGTTTGATAAATTTATGTGAAGGAGTTTGGCCATATTAGACTAGCTTGTTCCCTTATCTCGGTCACTTATTTTCATTTGTGGGATCTATTTCATTTTCAACCCTTATGGTTTTTTTATCCTTCATTTGTATCTTCTTAAACCTATAATCATTAGGCAACAATTATGGAAGGCTACTTCAACAATCTTGTGGAAAAATACACGTAAAAAAAAAGGTTTATCTTGAGGCTTCTCTAAGTTATGATAACTCTGACTATTTATTGTATTTAAATTAGGAATTTATCCTTAGATTCAAGAACTACTAAAACCTTTAATTAAAATTCATGGAAGTATATAACCTTTTCATTTACCCTATTTAAGTTCTTTCCTACTATATAGATCATAAAAAGTGTTTCTCTTTAGAAGCAAGAAATGGGAAATAATGTCTTCATTTGGGATTGAGGTCATCTCTATTGGATATAAAATCATCCCAATATGGAAAAAAGAAATATTAATGAATCCAAAATAACTTTGAGAAGTTACAAAGAGTTATTTCATTTTAATAAGAAGAATATTTTGTGATCCTACTCTAAGATGAATGAATTGGAGCACCATTATATCATGTAGCAAGATGACATTACAAGTTTTTTGATTCAACAAAATCAAAAGATCGATTTATTGGAAGTTGATAACTTGGTTAGAAAGTTGACGTTGAATCTTCAAAATTACAGTATGTCATTAGTCTCAAATAATTAGGTAAACCATATTATGCCATGCACTCAACGAGGGAGAGGCTTGCTTCTATGAGGAGGACAAGATATGGTGTACTTTTTTTTCTATCTAGAAGAATAAGAAACTGGGTCAACGTTCTACTTGCATATCATGATGTCAATTCCAACCACTACCACTATAACCCGTAGGTGAACCATCCCAACCCAACACACGACCCATGGGTAAACTTGGGGGATTTAAACATAGAACATCTTGGAACATAAAAATTCACTTTCACGATCATTTCTAGTTGATATGCCGCCAAGAGAATGATAGGGTGTACGCTTTTAATATTCATATTATAAGTTATTAAATTAATTTTTATTTGATATATCCTTCTCCAACATGCTCTAGAGATAATTCTTCCTCAAAATTCACATCTACATAAGATAAAAAGAGTGATGAGAGATTAAATATGAGTTATTTTTTGTTATCCCATAATCGAAGGTCTACTAATTACGCTAGTTTACAATCCCATGATTGACTTGCATTTAGTAAAAGATCCATCACATCAATTTGAGTAGGTATAGTAAGAAATTTGATTCTTGGATTTGCATCGATAAGGATCACATGAGGAAGTGGAATTGGAGGAAACTATGAAGAGTTAAATACTTGGTAGGAAACCAAGGCCACAAGATCAATAGGGTTAAGAGTTGCAACAATATGAGATAGTGTTGGAGATGAAAAATTGGGGGAACAAGTGGTTTATGAGTAGTTTTCATTGGTGTTGTGAGTTTAATCCATGGGAATTTCAATGGGTACCAACTTGTCTAGAAGTGGTAACTTTGTTGAAGTACTATTATTGTTTTGAGTGGGTTTTATCATCCTTGGGTTCTGAGTATAAATTGTTTTGTTCTATTATGACTTGGTTAATTGTTTCATGTGTGGTGTTCCATAAACCATAGATCTAAAATATAAATTAGGTTTAAAAATATTCGGGTAAAAAACCGAAGTTGGGTTACACTTTTCTGAGAATCGGGGGCGAAAAACGTTTTTCTCAAAAATTCGCCTGAACTTTTGTAAAAGTTCAACCGAAATATTTGAGATTTTGGCCGAAATTTCGAAATTGGTTCGACCAAACTCATTCTTCCGTTTACATTTATGGCGTACTGATGGCGTGGGAAAATATATTTTTTTTCAGAGATGGGAAAACTAGCAACAAAAGTTCAACGAACTATTAGTTCGGCCGAACTTGTATTTTATAAATATATCGGCCCACAAAATTTTATAGGTTTCTTATTCACATCTGTCTCATGCGTCTGTCTATCTAGGTGTTGATGTTGCTCTATTGTGCTTTGTGACAAGGTGATTTTGTTGATTTGCAGTTGTGCCATGACGACGAGGTGATTTTTGTTGATTTGCACTTGATTTTGCAGTTGCAGTTGCTCTTTTTTTTTGTAATTTTTTTTTTGTTGATTTTTTTGGTTTTATTTTAATTAATTTATTTTTTTTCACAGGGAATTTGTTCTGCATCTTCCATGACGTCTTCAGGGATCTCTCGGCTTCGTCCTCGTTGTGGCTTCGCCTGCGAATTTCTAGGTATGAAACCAGATTCTTGTACGCCATACACTAGAACTTGTAATGCAAGAAATTATTTTGCCGAAATTGAAAGCAAGGTTTAATCCTACATTAAAAAAAAATATTAAACATGACGATTAGCGATTTTTCCGATGGTTTCAACAGCAACATGTAGCTCCCTTGTTCTCTCAACATGATGATGTAGTAATTCTTTTGTAGATTGTCATTTGGGTGATTGTTCTGCAATCAGATGTGGAAAATCAGTAGGTAGTCTTAATTTTGCAGCCTCTCAAAGTACGTTTCCTGCTAATTTAGATTTCCCAAATCTCCATTCAATAGAGTCATCATCAACATAACTGCTTGTATCGTCGTCATCGTCATCATTGTTTGTCTCATGTTCCACTGATTCTTCCAGAACATCTTCTATCTCATTATCATGCGTTATCTCAACAACGTCCTCTATAACAGCTTCTTGTGTCTGATTATCGATAAATCATACATTTTTCAGATGAAACCCATAAATTGTGCATACTATTTGGGAAGGAAAATGATAATAAAAATTGGAAAATCAGTAGCTAGTATTTCTTCTTTTGTTTTAGACAGAAAAAAATATCGCTTATATAATGTGCCATTTCATATAACTAACTTGAAATTTTCATACATAAATCTTCATTGATAATTATGTTTGATAAAAACCTAACATTCCTTAACTATTCTATCATCTGTCATATAGTTCTAGTAGTTGTCATCATTTGTACTTGTGATATTACAGTTAAAAACATGATGATTCTTAGTTTTGCGGCCTCTCAAAGTACGTTGCCTGCTAATTTAGATCACCCCAATCTCCATTCGATAGAGTCATCATCAACATAACTATCTGTATCATCATCATTGTTTGTCTCATGTTCCACTGATTATTCTGGAACATCTTCTATCTCATTATCATGGGTTATGTCAACAACGTCCTCTATAATAGCTTCTTGTGTCTAATTATCGATAAATCATACATTTTTCAAATGAAACCCATAAATCGTGCATACTCTTTGGAAAGGAAAATAATAATAAAAATCATATGACTCCTAGGTACTCTCATGATTCATCAACAATATCATGTCATCTTCATGAGTTGATCATCCTTAGAAAAGACAGAGTGGCTGTCATGATCTCTGATTGTTTTGCACACAATAAATATTCCACCTTTTCATGATCTTTTCATGAATTTAAGCCTCTGAAAAAAATATAATATTTCTTATGCATTCATAATTATAGTAGTATTAAAGGGAACACTTTTTTATTTATATGTATTTGAGGTATGTTATACTCTTACCTATCATATCAGATAGTTTGGATTCTTGAACTTCCTTCATGATATCTATAGTTGCTCACCTTCGTTCAATATTGGGTAAAAGGTCATGGTATTACCTTAATTTCTATTCTAATTCCCTTTCCTAACTTTGATTTTCCTTTTGACCTTGGAGATAAACCCAATCATTAAATATGATAGTCATCCCTTCTAGGGAACTTAGTATGGGTTTCTTAGTGGTTTCCAACCCTTATGATGATGTGAGGTGGTGTTTCAAACATGGGAGCAACTTGTGTTTGCATGTGATTCTCATGGGCCATGGTTTCTTTTGTGGTTTATAGATGGTTTAGTTCTACCTCCTAAGATAAAATTTCTAAAAAACTTCCCTTTATTCCTTAAAGTCAAAATAGATCTATACTAAGGATTAATCTTTATACGTATTTATACCATATAAATTCTAATGACAATTAATCACATATGTGTTAAAGTATAATAGGATATAAGCCCCTTTTACACTTGGCTTGGATATTAGGTATATAGATGGGTGGGTTTGGGAATGTGGTTCACATGAAAAGTAATAGGGAATGGATTTAGTGGAAACCTTTTATAATATCAGGACTCAAACAATGAGAGAGAGAAAAAACCTTTTATATTCAATGTAAAACACATGCATTAACTTATAACTGTGATATTTTCCCTTCTTTCCAACTTAGTCCATCCTTCTAGAAAAATCCCTTTTAATATAGCAGATATATCCATAGTGATCCACTAATATTTGTTCACCAACAACTATTCCATTTTGGACTTATATATCTCAGAACTATGTTCATTGAATTTATGCATCTATATCTTTAAACTACTCAACTATTTTATTACACCATAGGAATCATTTCGATATGTCTCCCATTTTAATGGGGTCTATCACATTTTGAGAAAAACACATTAGCCATAAAATTTTCCCATTGAAACCAAACGTAATTTGATACAAAACATGGGTTTTAACCTTATAGCGTTAATTGTTTCAAATATATTCTTAATAAAATGAAAAATATTCAATGTGAAACACATACACATTAACACATAATTGTGATATTTTCCGTTCTTTCCAACTTAGTCCATCCTTCTAGAAAGATCCCTTTTAATGAAGCAGATATATCCATAGTGATCCACTGATATTTGTTCACCAACAACTATTCCATTTTGGACTTATATATCTCAAAACTATGTGCATTGAATTTATGAATCTATATCTTTAAACTACTCAAATATTTTATTACACCATAGGAATCATTTCGATATATCTCCCATTTTAATGGGGTCTATCACATTTTGAGAAAAACACATTATCCATAAAATCTTCCCATTGAAACCAAAAGTGATTTGGTACAAAACATAGGTTTTAACCTTACATTGTTAATTGTTTCAAATAGATTCTTAATCAAATGAATAATATTCAATGTAAAACACATGCATTAACATATAATTTTGATATTTTCCCTTCTTTCCAACTTAGTGGACATCCTTCTAGAAAAATCCCTTTTAATGAATCAGATATATCCATAGTGATCCACTAATATTTGTTCACCAACAACTATTCCATTTTGGACTTGTATATCTCAAAACTATGCTCATTGAATTTATGCATCTATATCATTAAACTACTCAACTTTTTTAATAAACCATAAGAGTCATTTCGATATATCTCCCATTTTAATGGGTTCTATAACATTTCGAGAAAATCACATTAGACATAAAAGTTTCCCATTGAAACAAAAATTAATTTGATAGAAAACATAGGTTTTAACCTTATATAGTTAATTGTTTCAAATAGATTCTTAATAAAATGAAAAATATTCAATGTAAAACACATGCACATTAACATATAATTGTGATATTTTCCCTTCTTTCCAACTTATTCCATCCTTCTAGAAAAAATCCCTTTTAATGAAGTAGATATATCCATAGTGATCCACTGATATTTGTTCACCAAAAACTACTCCATTTTGCACTTATATATATCAAAACTATGCTTATTGAATTTATGCATCTATATCTTTAAACTACTCAACTATTTTATTACACCATAGGAACCATTTCGATATATCTCCCATTTTAATCAGGTATATCACATTTCGAGAAAAACACATTAGCCATAAAAGTTTCCCATTGAAACCAAAAGTGATTTGATACAAAACATAGGTTTTAACCAAGTATATAGTTAATTGTTTCAAATATATTCTCAAACAAATGAAAAATATTCAATGTAAAACACATGCACATTAACATATAATTGTGATATTTTCCCTCTTTCCAACTTAGTGGACATCCTTCTAGAAAAATCCCTTTTAATGCATTTGATATATCCATAGTGATCCACTGATATTTGTTCACCAACAACTATTTCATTTTGGACTTATATATCTCAAAACTATGTTCATTGAATTTATGCATCTATATCTTTAAAATACTCAACTATTTTATTTCACCATATGAATCATTTCGATATATCTCCCATTTTAATAGGGTCTATCACATTTCGAGAAAAACACATTAGCCATAAAAGTTTCCCATTGAAACCAAAAGCAATTTGATACAAAACATAGGTTTGAACCTTATATAGTTAATTGTTTCAAATAGATTCTTAATAAAATGAAAAATATTCAATGTAAAACACATGCATTAACATATAATTGTGATATTTTCCCTTCTTTCCAACTTAGTGGACATCGTTCTAGAAAAATCCCTTTTAATGAAGCATATATATCCATAGGGATCCACTGATATTTTTTCGCAAACAACTATTCCATTTTGGACTTTTATATCTCAAAACTATGCTCATTGAATTTATGCATCTATATCATTAAACTACTTGAAACTATTTTATTACACCATAGGAATCATTTCGATATATCTCCCATTTTGATGGGGTCTATCACATTTCGAGAAAAAAAACATTAGCCATAAAAGTTTCCCATTGAAACCAAAAGTAATTTGATACAAAACATAGGTTTTAACCTTATATAATTACTTGTTTCAAATAGATTATTAATAAAATGAAAAATATTCAATGTAAAACACATGTACATTAAAAGATAATTGTGATATTTTCCCTTCCTTCCAACTTATTCCATCCTTCTAGAAAAATCACTTTTAATGAAGCAAATATATCCATAGTGATCCACTAATATTTTTCACCAACAAATATTCTATTTCGGACTTATATATCTCAAAACTGTGCTTATCTTTTCCCAAAAATGTTTTTTTGGGGCACTACCCCTGAACATCTTTGTGTGGGGAAATTTTCATCTATATGAAACCCTAAAGTGGGGGTCCTTTCCGCCCATTTTATTCCCACCACTATTCTTAGAAAAATATATAGTGCATGGGGTTATTCACATAAAGAATATAACACACACCAAACATCCAATAATTCTCCTTAATGTGACCATGAATGTTGCAATGGTTAGAATTATTTCTACTACCCTTGCATGGATCTGTAGTGGCTAATTTATTCTTATCCTCCTATTTCCAGCTCTTATTCCCCTCCTTCAACGCTTCTTGGTGCTATTTTTTCTTCAAACCTCTTAAGTACCATTTATTTTGGCCTATGGTTTCTAGTTAATGTGCGTATACACATGGCTCATAAATTATCCTTAGCTTGGAAAGAATCACTTGTTTTTGTAGATGGTTATATAGATCCCACATATACTTAAGGAGTACATTTGGGCTCTTGGGAAAGATATCCAATAATATGACCATATTTTTGAACTTAGAACACACTTATACACCCTTTTGTCTACGTAAAGTAATGTGAGTGATTCCACGGGTCCTCTACACACTTCATAGGGTATAGTTGGGACAAGTAGTGTGAACTTCTACAAGTTCTATAGGCAGAGTCTGTAAAGGTCCATGTAGCCTCTAGATCTCATCTTTCCTCAGAGGTGACATATCCATTAAATTCCCTTACAGTTAATCTCTGTAACAGATCTAAATAGAACTTCTTCATTTTAATATCCATAAACCACTACTATGCTAAGGAAAACCTTGTACATGTGTCGTTTCTCCCTTCTCCCATAAAATTTTAGGAAAATTATAAAGGATGTGTCATTTCTATTTTATTTCTCCCACAAACTCATATAGGTGTGACTTTTGACATAACTAGTTGTTTTAGTAAGTGCATAAAACAATTTTGCAAACCATGTAAATGTCATTTATCCTACAAACTAAATACTTCCTCCCATTAATTCAAGGCAAAATTTAAGGCCTAAAAAATGAACCTAAAGTGGTTGAACTCTCATAGGATAGTATCCCCCAAACTCAAGGCTTTCCCTCATTAATCCAAGGCAAACTTTAAGGCCTAAAAACTAAACGTTGTTTTAGTAAGTGCATAAAATAATTTTGCAAACCATGAAAATGTCATTTCTCCCACAAACTAAAGGCTTCCTCCCATTAATTAAAGGAAAAATTTAAGGCCTAAAAACTAAACCTAAAGTGGCTGAACTCTCATAGGATAGTATCCCCAAACTCAAGGCTTTCCCCCATTAATTCAAGGAAAAATTTAAGGCCCAAAAACTGAACCTAAAGCGGCTAAACTTCCATAGGATTTTAGTTTGCTGGTTGAGTCTTAACTTCTACAAGTTCTAAAGTAGTCTGTTAAGGGCTAGGTAGCCTCTGGATGTCATCCTTTCTTAAGGCATGTTATTGAACTAGATGTGATTTATGCCATAAAGTTTAATGCAAACTTTCATGCAAACCATGCACGAACCATGTATATGTGTCATAAATCTCCCTTAAACTCTAGGCAATGCAATCTTTAACGCATCTCATTTATAGATGTTAATTATACCATAAACTTTAAGTCAAACTTTAAGATAAACCATGCACATGTCATTTATCTCATGCACATGTGTCATTTCTCCCATGCATTTGCAATAAATGTCAATTTAATATATTTTTATTGAATTTGTTTTTTTTGAGGGATAAAAAAATCCACTAAATATGGTTGAAAAATGGAAATTATGCATAGATGTTTCTTGCTATCCCAATCTAGGGAAAGCAGTGATTACATATGTTCTTTCCAATATTGCGACTAGCAAAGTATTCTAAAGGAAAATGAATATACTGGGAAGAAAAACAAACAACGAGGCATATTATATTGCATTGATAGAAGGCTTGGGAATACTTATGGAGTATGGATCAAATGAAATTGTAGTTTTCATTAATTCTAAACTTGTGTGCAACTAGGTGAATGGTGTGTACCAAGTTAAGAAGGAGAGGCTGAAGGAACTGCATGGAATAGCAAACAATATTGTTAGCCAATTTCAATTTTTTAGTATAAGACATTATACAAATGTGAATAAGATGCCTGCTGATCTATTGCACGGGACAATGCCAATTCAATATTCATCTATCAAATATGAATTAATAGATGAATTAGAATTATACGGGGCAATGCCAATGCAAGATTCATCTCTCAAAGATGAATTAGTTTTGAGACGCTCTTCTTCAAAAATTTAAGATTCATCTCTCAAAGATGAATTAGTTTTGAGACGCTCTTCTTCAAAAATTCAAGATTCTTCTCTCAAAGATGAATTAGTGTTGAGACGTTCTCCTTCAAAATTTATTGATGGAAATTGTAACATATTTGGGATATGTGTGTGTTTTGTACTTATAAATGTGTATTTTTTAATGACCATGTGTTTTTTTCAATTATATACCAAGTGTGTACTTATAAATGCGGCTTTTTTAATGACCATGTGTTTTTTTCAATTATATACCAAGTGTGCTCCCACCACAACATGTAAAGCATAAATTGGTGAACTTAACATTTGAAACAAGTGGTGAACTTCACATTTTTATAAAATTAAAATGTGGGGACTTCAACAAATTTTTGTTTAAATGGAGTTTCATACTTATTTTTTAATGACAATGTGTTTTTTTCAATTTTATATGAAGTGTTCTCCCACCATGTAAAGCACAATTTGGTGAACTTAACATTTTTATAATTTTTTTTGCTTAAATTGAGTTTCACACGTCAATTAATGCTTCGAAAGTTGTGTTTTACATCATTTGTGTACACTAAATTACATTAGTTTTCTGAAAGTTATTTTGAATTTATTTTAAATAGTAATTTAAAAAAATAATTGTAAATGTCCACTGTAGATATATATATCATGGAGGATGAACAATGAAGATCAACAGAACCCCATATCTCTATGAGAGAGGGGGATCAAAGATCGAGGGGTGTTTATGGTATTTAAATATAATCTTAAATCTCCATACATATACATACATGTGTGTCCATATGGAATTGATTTTTTATCAATTTTGTGAGCTAAATTAGCTGTTAATAAGTTTCATTTTTTATTTTTTAGGAGCCAAGAGGAGAAGGGTGTCTACTCCATCAATGGAACATGCCCATGGTTCAGGTAATCGTGGTATGGGTCACACAATTTAATAAATGAATATGTACATGTATTCATACATATGAATGTATTTTTGAATTGATTATAAATTCATATTTGTTTATCAAGCTTCTCTCTCGTCTCGTGAGGTTATCGGTGGTTCAGATTCCCTTAGAGGGCCATCAATAAGTGCTGGCGGGTTAGATGAAGGAGGTGATATGTATTCCCCTAGAGGCCAATAAACAAATGGTTGTGTTGGTTCTAAACCAATCGGTGGTCGTGTTGGTTCTCAGCAGGATCGTTTTCGTTCTCACCAGTCTCAGGGTGGGCAAGATGCTAGCCAACTACATCGATGTGGCTATCAATTTATACAAATTTGTTTACATATGTTTTTTTAATATACAAAATTTTATATATTGATGTAGAGGCTGAAAATGTTGCTCCAAATGTTGCTCAAAAAAGACGTAGGGCAAAACACTTCATTCAAGAAGAAGGTTTTCTACCAACCATGACTTATCCGGCCTACATTTTTTATATACCTTGGGAAACAAATATGCAACAATGCACCTTAGAAAGGTGTCAACATCTTCATGAAAAATTGTATAGATATCTCATGGCTTTAACTCTACCTACTGAGAGTCGAAAAAGCTTGGAAATAGTTACACACTCTTTAGACGAACTAGTAGATGTGTACCAAAAGCTTGCGCCAACCACTGATAATTTTGTAGAAGTCATGAGAAAAATAAATGAAATAGTGATGGGTCCCAATAAATGGGAGGTTGTTAAAGAAAGAGTTACAACATCAATGGCTAAGACTATGTTTAATTTCAGAGAAGGGATGAAAAGAAAGATGTTGAAGGTGAAATATTTCAAGCACCCTAATATAGCTCACTATTTGTATGATAGACAACTTGCAGACTCCTATGGAACGATGAGGTTCCGCTTTATTTTGGAAAATTATTTTATGCAGAATTCCTTTTGCAAATGAAACCCAATTACAATGACCTTCCCTCTGAATTTTCTGGTCCTCGGAAAGTTCGATTGTATGACCGTAGGGGCGCTAAGCGTGATGTTGAGTTGCCTCGCCCTGAGCCACCATTGGTTATTCAAAATTTTCGTGTCGAAACTTTGCGGTCAGAGATGGAAGCCACTTCTCAAATTAGTCGAGAAGCAAGGGATGCCATCATTGGAAATGGTCACAGTGGATTGGGTGGAGTCGATGTTTGTCTGAATCGACAAAGAGAACGTGAGAATGCATGTGCTAAGTTTTTGTATTATACAGATGAAGAGATTAACAACATGAGTGTTCAAGATCTCCAAACATATGCAAAGAATTGTCGCAATGGTTGGAAGGACCTAATTTTTCATGAGAAAGAGGGCATGGGAATGGTATGTGTTAATTGTTAGGGTTCAATTATTTTAACACATTTACAATTTGTAATAAATACATATATACATATATTTGTTGTATATATTAATCTAACAAAAATGTATCATCATATGTTAACACCATTTGCAGTTGTCATGCTTGATGAATGAATAAAACGTTAGTATCACGGTCGGAGCCTCTGGTTCAAAGAATCAAGATGGGTCTCACCATCAATCATACAATCAAGATGGTTCTCACCATCAAGATATGTTGGAAAATGTTAGTGTTTTTTAAGTGAACATGCTCATGTTCAATTATTTTTTATCTATTATTATATATATCGAAACATGATGAGATATTTTTAAAATAAATAACTGTGCACACATGTACATTTACATATATATAATAAAATGTTTTAACACGTTCCAATTCCATCCAATGTTTTTGGGATGGCAGTGCCTTCTTCTTCTTTGGGAGATGTACCTTCTACTTCCTTAGGAGATGTGCCAAATCCACAATCACAAGGATGGACAATTTTTCACTTTTAAAATTTATGTTTTTAAGATATATTCCACCTCAAAAATCTCCATTAAAATATGAGATATATCTATATCTTGAGTTATTTTAATTTTTTTGAATTTTAGGTTTTTGGAGATTTTCTCTTTAAACTACTCTTAGGAGATGTGCCAAATCCACCAGCACAAGTATTCAATTTTTCACTTATATATATATATATATATATATATATATATATATATATATATCTGTGTGTGTGTGTGTGTTTAGGTTATAAGTTATAAATTGAAGTTTAAAAGTTTTATTATAAATTGAGATCTAGAGATTTTGAGTTATTTTAATTTTTTTGAAATTTAGGTTTTTGGAGATTTTCTTCTGGAGTCTCTCTTAGGAGAAGTGCCAAATCCACCAGCAGAATTATTCAATTTTTCACTTAAATATATGTTTCTAAGTTATAATTTATAATTTTTTTACATTAAGTACTATATTTTCTCACTCAATTTTAAAACATCAAATTTTAATGTTTGTACACATTGTGTACATGTTCCCCATGCTTCATGGGATAGCTTGAGGATTGAGACTTTGCTGGGAAAGACACTACATCCATATGTATTTGATGGATGATGCACATGCACACGTGCAACATTATATTTTCAATAGATTTATTCTTAAATTTACTTTTTGATATACACTATTATCTAGATGCAGTCATATATAACTTGATACTAGATACTTGTGAGATCTACAAATTTTGGCATGTAAAGTAATGTTGTGATCTATACTAATGTTTTGCTTTTGAAAAACTCAAGTTTGGGATGGGTGAACTACATTTGGCATGTGAAGTAATGTTGTGATCTATATTAATGTTTTTATTTTGAACTACATTTGGCATGTGAAGTAATCTTGTGCTATAATTTGTTTTTTTTTTAAAACTTAAGTTTTGGATGGTTGAACTACATTTGACATGTGAAGTAATGTTTTGTTCTATATTAATGTTTTTCTTTTGAACTACATTTTGCATGTGAGGTAATTTTGTGTTATAATTTGTTTTGTTTTTAAAACGTAAGTATTGGATGGTTGAACTACATTTGGCATGTGAAGTAATGTTGTGATATATAATGTTTTGTTAAATTAAAACTTAAGTTTTGGATGGTTGTTCTACATTTGGCATGTGATATAATGTTAAATGTTTTTATTGGATATTTGAACTACAATTGGCATGTCATGTGAAGTAATGTTGTGATATAATCAAAAAAATTTTAAAACTCATGTTTTGGATGGTTGAACTACAGTTGACATGTGATTATGGTATAAAATTCAATTTTTCATTTTCCAAACAAAGAAAAAATCACATGAACATATGTACATATAGAAATGATTTTACACATGTTTGAATATATATGTTATAACGATTAGTGAAATACATACACACACACACACACACACACACACACACATATATATATATATATATATATATATATAAACAATCGTAATATTCTGGGTCTTGTTAGATGTGTTGAAAACAATCATAAAATTTTAAAAATGCATTCTATAATGTATATATATCCATTACGTGCAACATTTTTCATCAATGCATGTATAGAAAAGCTACTTTCAGTTAATTCCATTCTAGAACATATATATCCAGTGCATGCAACATTTTTCATCAATGCACATAGAAAAGTTATTTGAATAGTTAATTGCTTTCTAGAACATATATATCCAGTACTTCAACATTTTTCATCAATGCCAATAGAATTTAGCTACTTTCAGTTAATTTCATTCTAGAACATATATATTCAGTACGTGAAACATTTTTCATCAATGCACATAGTAAAACTACTTGAAAAGTTAATTGCATTCAAGAACATATATATATCCAATACTTGCAACATTTTTCATCAATGCACATGTAGAAAATCTATTTTCAGTTAATTGCCTAGAACATATATATATCCAGTAAGTGCAACATTTTTCATCAATGCACATAGAAAAACTACTTTCAGTTAATTGCATTCTAGAACATATATATCCAGTACTTGCAACAATTTTCATTAATGCACATAGACAAGCTACTTTCACTTTTAATTGCATTCTAGAACACACACACACACACACACACACACACATATATATATCCAATACTTCTAGAACATATATATCCAAAACTTGCAAAAATTTTCATCAATGCACACAGAAAAGCTACTTTCAGTTGTTACTAGTGCACTGCATGTACCAAAACAATGTACATGTGAAAACACTTGCACAGATAACATAACAAGGAAACTCAATTTTTAGTTGAGTTTTGGATCTTCTAAAACATGAATCCAAAGAGAAGAAATTTTTGGGCAGTTCAATAAAAAAAATTCCAATGGAATTCCATCTTCAGTGATCCGTTCATGATCGGATTTTGACATTTTCCATTTCTTAATTTTCGTTTTTATCTTTGAATGAACCTCTATCAAATTTATGTGTGCTGAACAGACCAAGTGACTATATTGCAACTTATGACATCAGGTTAATAGTCTTCAAAGTAAAAAAAAAACCCACTTTGATTAGTTTGTCTGAAAAAATAACCTTTCAGTATAATAGATCCTATTTCATATGGAAAATCGTGATCGTTATAGTTTTATAATAATTTCATTTTTCATTTAGTGCAACTCATTAAATAATACTTCACATTTTCATCGTTGTCAGTTGGTGCAATTACAACAAAAAAATCTCCTGCACAATAAAACAAACTTAACAAACTTATGTATTTAAATTTATTTCTATATCTCTATCATTTGAAAGAAATTCAAATGCTACCTTCTCTAACAAGATCAGAAACTCGATCACCATCAGATGATATTTTAGTCTCCTCTGATTTCATTTCTTCAAACATTGCAACAGACATTTTCCCCTTTGTATTTAGCTCTGTATGTTTCCAATCTTTTACAAACATTTTGTTTTCACATATGTCATTGGATTCTATGTTGTCTATGCAAACATGACAAAAACAAGAATATTTTCTTTTATCCAATGAAAGCACATTTGTGGACAACTTTGTTTTAATTGAATGTAATTTTCGAGTCTCTTTTATTGGTTCAACGTCATTTCCAATTCATCTATCTACATCTTTAATCCAAATATGCCAAAAAAACCTATATATGGAAAATTCAAAGAAGAATGTAAATATGATATCAAAATACCATCAAAGATAATCATTACATGATAAATGTACACTGTTTAAAATTATATATCCAATAAAAATTAAATTGAATGTACCTTCGCACTTCCCTTGATCAGTTAGTCTCATGGTTTAGAGCAGCGATGCACCATTGAACAACTTCTTTAGTGTCCACAAGTCAGTTTGCACAGGGGTTCATTTGATATCTTCGAAGTTCTCGTTTTATGCATGCCCCTGCACCGTCATGTTCTCCTTTTCCATAGCCAGTCTCAAAGAAATTCCAACAATGTTTAATGCAGGTTTTCTTATGAAGACAACACAACCAAAATAATGATCGTGAAGATTTGAATTGACCTGTGCATCCATCTGACCATATCCAATGTTTATTGAATTTTATTCCATGACTTTTCAAGGAGTCATAAATCTTTCCAAAACAATGTTGTACAAAATATGTATCATGTGTACGATCGTCACTAATATAGAAGTGATATTCTTTAATAACATGTCGATTTTCATTGGTGCTTTCTATATGATCGACATTTTGTTCAACATGTCTATATATAATATGAACGAGCATGGAGACTTGGTCAGAATGATAGTATTCACTCTGAATTTCTTTTTGTGGAACAAATGTGTAGTTTTCTGCAAAATCAAGTACTGACAAAATGGTCCCTGGTGGAAAAAATTCATGAGATTTTTTGAATTGCAAGTCTTGCCATCGATCTCTATGGGAATGCTTGGTGTATTTATAAATTTCTGCCTCAAACTTTCTTAAAAAATCTATCACACAAATTTTTTCTTCTTGTAATTCAATTCTTTTAGCACTATTTAAACCTTGAATCGATGTATGGATATATTCATATCTCTTCCATTACACTTTCATGTTGGAGAATGATTGATCATTTATATTAATACGATATTTGTTTTGAAATTTAGTCAAATTTCCACAATCATCATATTTTTTTACCACCAACACATTTCTTTTCATAAAATAATTCATCGCTTTCTCTTTCACATAGAATTTGAGATATGATATCACAGATAGTGGAAGGAGGAGGTGAATCTTTCCAAAATTTTCTACCAAAATTAAGGAATGTGTCATAATATAACTCAAATTCCGCATGATAGTGACAACAACAACTGTCGCGTATGGTGATAGGTTTTGCATACCATGGTTTTTGTTGAAGAAAAACACTGATTGAGACATGAATTTCACGATTCTCTTCTTTGAACTTGTTGAACAACTCTATCTGAGTTGTTTCGAAGAAATGTTTTTCATGTTGTTCATACTAATTTCATGTTATTCTTCTTTGCATCACATCTCTTGCATTTGGTGAAACACATGAATTTTTCTTCCAATATCCATATATTATTTTTTTAACATTTTCGCCAAGTATATCTTTGTATGGTTGCCTACAAATAGCTCTCCAACAAGCAAGTTCATCATTTACATATATTTGCAACTGAAATTTCCGATGTTTGTGCAAAGTTTTTCGTGAGGTTCCTAATGCTCGTGCCATAGATTTTACCAAGCGATTCTCTTTAGTACTTGATGAAGCCACTGCCATATGTATTGCTCTATGTACAACTGAAACATTTTTCTGTCTAGATCTTCTAATTCAATTCATAACACTATTTATATTTTTTTATCACATTTTCCTTCATTTTTATATCTTTTGTTGATTTTTGAATACCCAATAAAGTCATATATTCTCTTAATTTCCTTAATGATAGGAGACCTTTCAACATTTGGGCTTGAACTGTCACATTTTCCTTTATGAAGCACATATCAAAAATGCATTTAACACGATATCTTATAACATGGTCATCCCTCTTATCTCCATATGTGTGAGTGTCAACATTTTCTTACATCTCATCATCGACATTGATTTCATCTGTAAATATTTGAATGAATAATACATAATAAGTTTCCATATTCAATAAATAACTGAATTAATAAATATGTATAATTTCAATAATACATGCATGTATTCAATATATATATATATATATATATATATATATATATATATATATATATATACACACACCTTTTGATTCAATTTCTTCACTTGAATTTCTTTCAACATTTTCACCATATTCAATCATTGGTTCAATATCTATTTCACTTTCTCTTTCAAAATTTTGTATCTCATCATCAATGTTTTTAGGAATATCTCTCTCTGTTTACATTGAAAAATATTTTTCAAATTATTTCATCAAATAAAAATTAAGCTTCACATTTTAAAGTAGGAAAATTTTAAATATCAAATTCATAATATTTACATTTACATACATGTTTCAACTTCTAGTTGAGGTTGATTTTCCCTTTCAATATTTGAGAGTGCTTCTCTCTTTCTTTTGCGATATTCTCTTGTCTCTTCTCTACGTTCCTCACAGTCTCTTTTTCGATCATATTTTCTCGTGCAATTCCTTCGATTTCCCATGATAATAGAGTATGAAGTTCAAAAAAATTCCTTCAAAAATTTAGAAAAAAACTCAATTAAAAAAAAAAACATCACAAAAGATTTAATTAAAAAAAAAACTCATTTTAAAAATTTTGCAAAAAATACATCAATCCAAAACACTTACTTTAAAAAATCCGAGAAAAAAATGTCTTATAAAAATTAAACGAAGCTCAAAATATTTCCTTCCAAGTCCTCCAAAAAAATTTCATTTAAAAAGTTAGACAAAAATTCATTTGAAAAAATCATTATAAAATATTTACTTCAACCCAAAACAAGTACTCCAAAAAAATGTCGCTTCAAAAAATACCTCCGAAAAATGTCCATTGAAAATTATTTCAAACTTCTTAAAAAATGCCACTTTAAAAAATACTTTAAAAAAGCCTCTAAAAAAATACCACTTTAAAAAATACCTCCAAAAAAATGTCCTTTGAATATTAACCCCAAAAAGAGTCCTTTTGAAATGAAGCCTAAAAATATTCCTTTGAAAATTAAGCCCAAAACCTCTAAAAAAAATGAAAATTAAGCCCAAATCTATACCTTCGAAAAAAATGAAGCCCAAAAAATATCCAAAAAATGTATCACATACCTCCAAGAAAATTCCTTAAACCCAAAACAATCCTGAGCAAAAATGTCCTTTAAATGTACCTCCAAGAAAAGTCCTTAAACCCAAAACAATTCTTTGCAAAATCAGACCAAGACCTTTGCAAAATCAGACCAAATGTGCGAAAATAATGAATGCTTTAGCGGCAATTTATATTGCCGCAAAATGTTCTTTTGGATGGGATTCATGGTATTTTTCGGCAGATGGAAAGTCAGGTAAAAGTTAGGCCGAATTTAAGCTGAAATTTTATGTCGTTAGACTTGATGGGCTGGTGATGCGAAAAACAATTCGGCTGAACTTTTTTTAAGAGTTCGGCCAAACTAACACGTCTGCAATTACACAGAGCCAAGCTATGAATACATACCTTAAAATTTGGACTGATTAAAATCCATGAAACATTCTGAATTAACTATCAGAACCAAGACAAGCATTTTCAAAATTCAATCTACTTTCAGGAAATATAACTTTTATGAAATTTCATAAATATTTACTAATTTTAATTAATTTTGTAATAAAACGGGTGCAAACAATTTCTGAAGTTCATTATGATTCAGTGAAACCAATATTCTATATCTTCCAAAATACACTATAAAAATTTTGAAAAAATTATGGTGCATTACATTGGTCCGTCGTCTGTATGGGTAGTTTTTAGATTTTTAGTTTATAACTTATATGTTGAGAAATTTCATGCATCGCGAAACATATTTAAAATATGTAGTTTTTTCATATTGGATAAGTTCAAAAAATTCTAGTAATTATGATATGCATCAGTTGGTTTTGTAAATATAATGAAACTGAAGTAG